>VBSM01003176.1:24725674-24759983 GCA_008086735.1 Cheirogaleus medius | reverse complement strand
AAAAAAAAAAAGAAAGAAAAGAAAAAAGGAAGACAAATCCAAGAGGAGCTATTTTTGTTTGCTTTTCCATTTTTTTCTTCCTTCCATCTCCCAGACCTTGTAAGGGCATAGTTCTGATGATCTCTGACATCGAAACATTAGAGGTCTCTGGATCAATTAGTCACTTGTTTTCAGACACACGAAACAGGAACTTTGAACAAGAAACTTCCTCTCTTTCTCATAGTGATCCTGAGACACCAGCTGTGGAATCACAAGATGCCATTGGTTTTGGCAAGTCCTTGCAGTTTTTTTGTTTTTTTGATGTTCTTCCCTCTTGTAAGCTAGAAAGCAATCTTGGAGACTGCGCCAGCTTGGAAGACAGACTGTTGTGTACATTTCCAGGTAGAGCCTCCCTTAATGTGATCTGCTGTACCTGTGATCTATGAGGTCATGAAAAGGAGACAATGAGGCTTTTAGTCAGAGTCCCATTGGTTTAGGTAATTTGAACACCAAGACTTAAAAGGATTCATTAGCCTTTAATCTTATTACATACTTAATTCATAAAAAACAGAAAAATAATTTTTAAATGTATTTTTAAAGCTTTGGTTACAAGTTTAAAAGACTGCAAGCTATTCTGAGGAAATGACTAGGCCTATTCTTGCAATGAGACTTTATGATCTGAAAATAATCTATGCTCACATGACTACCACCACAGAGTTGAGGCATCTTTGGCTCTGGGGGATATGAGATGGGGCCAGAACATGTATCTGTAGATCTGAACTATAAAGTCAGGGGTGTAGCAGTTCTCATTCAGTTTTATAAATAATAATTTGATAATTAGCTATTAACCCCCATCTGTATGCTTAAAATTGTAAGTATTACAACTTCGTAGTTATGCAAAAGGTATAGCTAGCTACCACTTGTCCTTGGTCTGCCACCGTGAGGTCCCAATCCAACCTCTGAGCTTCTAACGAGAAACTCAAAATTACATGCATTGTCATAAATCAAAGATAAAAGAAAGAAAGAATATATCCAGAATGATAAATTAAATATAGGTAGTTGAATATAGTCATGGGTCCAGGCATGGCCTAGTCAGGGAGTACTGTGGGTAATGGTTAGGGAAAGGCCAGCCTCGAGCCCTCATGTCCCTGCTCCACCACATCACTGTGTCCTTCCTTTTTTCTTATTCCCACTGCTGGGCCTTTCTCCTGTCTTTTTCCTTGTGTCCCTCCATTATATGTTGCACACAAATTTAACTTTTTAGAGCAACATTTAGGTTTTTCATTCCAGCCCCAACATTCTACACATTCCAGTCTCACATAGGACCTAGAACCTTGTTCATAATCTCTCCTAGCATCTTTGAAGTGTCTTATATTAGAAGTTCTCATTTAGTTATCTGTGGATTTGTTTCTTTCCACTTAGTGTTGTAAACACTTTGCAGACATGCAGTTAAGGAAGCGAGATTTAAACACAAGATCCTCGGCAATTGGAACAGACTAGCAAAAAGAATATAATAGAAATGCTAAATGAAACATAGATTTTTTTCTTTCTTTTTCTTTTTTTTTTTTATCTCTTACAGAGTGGATAACACAATAGCTTCCATGATAAGAATTCCATATACATTATTTTGTGTGAGTCACTAAATGCTTGGTCTCTTTTATAAGGGATTGTAGTTCTACCAGTATCTGGGTTTTAATCTTTGTAATCATTTAATTGCAAGTCATTTAATTTCTCTGTGATTCACTTTCCTTGTCCATAAAGTGAGTATAATGGTAGTAACTACTTCACTGCATTTTTGTGAGGACTGAATGAATTAATACAGGTAAAGTACTTAGACTCTTTCCTGGCCCATAGTAAGTACAATATACTGTATTGTGGTGGTGGTTATTGTTTATAGTTCCTTGAGGACAAGGGATCATGTCTCCTTCACCTTTGTATTGGATTGAAGGTATATATTACAGGAATGAACAAATAAGCGTGGACAGTTTTACAAGAGGGTGATAATTAAGGTCAGCTATAAAAGGTCATAAAACTTGTAGATTTTAGAAAGTTTGGGGTCATAGGGGTATGGAGAGGGTATTCCAGGCTGCCTAACAGGAAGATTATGTACAAGTACAAAGATGGGAACTGAAAACATTGGGATGCAAAGGGCCAGGGGAGGCCACATGTTAGGGAGTATTAGGAGAAAGAGTGAAAGACGTGTCAAGTACCAGTATGGTCCGGTGAGGCATGAGTTGACTCTTTTTTAGTGAGGAAGAGGCTGGTGAAAGGGTGGTAGAGGATCGTGCTGCTGCTGGTGGCATGTGGAGGATGGACTTGGGGAAGTGGCAGGAGAAGCAGGGACGTAGGCTATGAAACTCTCCAGCTGTGATATGACAATAGTCTAGACTAAAATGAGGACAGTGGGTGTGCAGTACTGAATTCAAGGGTGAAGAGAAATTTAACTGGTGTGGGAAAAAGTATAACACGATTTTATTACTTCTGAGACTAAAAATTTTAAATTTTTGATAATTTGGTCAGATCAGGAAAACACTTTTTTATGCTACCTCTGAAAATGTGTCTACTAAAAGTTGTAGTATAAAAATGTTGTGAAGCATTAAATAATTTTACAGGAAACAGCTTGCATATCTTACATGTAATCATTTACATACAAACATATTATATGTACATTGATATTATAAAATTATTTTGTATTTGTTATAAATCTTAAATAATTTTGACTGAGGAGCATTTTATTCATCTTGTCCTAGCTAATAACCATTCTTAAAAGCAAAGCAGACAGGGTGCTGTGGCTTACACCTGTAATCCCACACTTTGGGAGGCTGAGACAAGATGATTGCTTGAGGCCAGGAGTTGAAGACCAGCCTGGACAACATAGTGAGACCATGTTTCTACAAAAATAAGAAAAATTAGCCAAGCACAGTGGCATGCATCTGTAGTCCCAGCTATTTAGGAGGCTAAGGCAGGATGATCACTTGAGCCCAGGAGTTTGAGGCTGCAGTAAGCTATGATCACACCACTGTACTCTAGCCTGGGTGACAAAGCAAGACCTTGTCTCAAAAACAAACAAACAAACTCTAAAGCAACACTTATTTATTTTTTCCTAGCAACACTTATTTCTAAACATTCTCTAATGTAACCTTAGGATCTTAATTTGTTCACATTGGATAGATTTTTATTATATAGATTCAATTTATAAGAAAATGTTGCTGACATTGTCAAAAAGGAAGATAAAACCACTGTGATACTTATAAGCACTTAGGCCACATTTTAATAGACCTATTCATGATATATGTATATGTTTATGTGTATATGTATAAACATACTCCTTCTGAGCCACAACAAAATAGCACTGTATACTTAAAGGTAAAGAGTCATTCTTCCCACTTCTGTAATTTATATTACATTCAGTCACCACAGAAGCCAAATTGCTTTTTTGTTTTTCATTTTACATCCAGTGCTAAAGCATAATACCTGTTGCAGTAATGCGTGACCAACTCGAAGAACTCCATGTAGGCTCAGCTGTTTCCACTGAGTTGTGTTGAGGAGTCAGCTTTAGCAAAGACATTAGTCATGTGGTGAATAATGGTGCTCTTATTCTTCCTTGAGTTTCAAGAATTGTCCTTTATACCATACATGACATTAAATAAATATCAAATATTTACACACCCTAACGTTCCTACTAGTGAACAGTTTCTTAAAAGAGACATAGGGCATCATTGTTGTGATTGATAATTTAAGGTATATTTTTTGCTACACAATCAATCTGAATGTACCGCATTGGCTGAGCCATGTAACCTCCCAGGGCCTTGGTTGTTTCACTTGTAGACCAGGGAAAAGGACTTACGTGACCTCCAAGGACCTTTCAGCTTTAGAGATGAGTTTGTGGAAAGTTCAAACAGTTTATAAAACAGAACTAGACACCCACTGGCACCCTTGGAAGCAAGAGAGTGCCAGATACTATTTGTAATACAGGAATGGAATGTCTGATTAATTGTATGAAATTGAATTCTAACCAAACCAGTTTGTTCAGTTAATTTCTTTTTTAAATTAGAAGAGTATTTACTTCATTACCTTATGCTACACAATAAGTTATAAACAAAAGATCTACAGAATTTCTGAATGGTATCAAATCCACCACACCTAAAACTTTTGGACATCTAATTTCAACAAACAGATTTCTTCATAATTTTTAAAATATATCTATTGTAACTAAAATTATATATGATATATTAACATACATTTGATAGGTATTTGATATAAATTATTAGACTATAGTATTATGAGTAAAGTTTAGGCAAACTATTTCCCAAGCAATTATAAAGAAGGACCCAAGTTTTAGTGGGTTGTTAGTATAATTCCTTTTAATACTGTGATACTTATAAGCATTTGGGCCACATTTTAATAGAACTATACATGGTGTGTGTGTGTATGCATGCGTGTGTGTGTGTGTGTGTGTATATGTATATATTTTTGTGTTTCCCTTTTGGGCCAAAGAATCCTCAGTAGGTTGTAGTAGCTATTCTTTCAGAAGTAATAAAAATAACATGTGCTGAACTGTAACTTTGATATTTTTGCATTTTTTACTTTTAATTTTCACATTGGTTCATTCACTGAGGCAACATTTATTGAACATACATTATGGACAAAGCTTATGCTAATGACAAGATATAGAGCAAAGTTATGGTCTAGTAGGATAGATGGACATTAAAAACAAAATGCTCACAGATGCATATATAATCTTAATATACACTATAAGCTATGAAAGTTCAGTATAGGAGTTATAATACCATATATTGAGAGACCTTATTTGGTATTAAGGATCAGGAAAGATACCCATGACAAAGTGACATTTAATTTGAACCTGAAGGATTCAGTTGGCCACAGGGAGGATGTAGGGGATGAGATTCCCAGGCAGAGAGAATCTGAAGTGTGGAGAAGTTGAGGAAGTGAAAGAAAGCCAGTGTGGCTGCAGTAAGAAAGGGAAGGGAGTGGGAAAGGACACTAAGGGAGCCGGAGTGCAGAAGGGCAAAGTCATGTAAGGTCTTGGAGGCCACCTTGGAAATGTTACATTTTGCCCTGAGTATAGTGGAAATCCTTTGAAGCTTTTGTAGAAGGTTAATGAAATGATCCAATTTATGCCTGTGGTGAATTGCTTTGGTTGCTAAATGAGAGTGGAAGGTAAAGGAAGCAAGAATGAAAGAAATCAAGTAGGAGGCTCTTGCAGTGGTCCAGAGGAAATAATTTATAGAACAGATGATTAATTTTATTTGGGAAGATCAGGGAGAAAGATAAGTCATGGACAATTCCCAAGTATCTGGACTGAAAAAATGAAGATGTCATATACTGAGATGAGGAAGCCTAGAGGTAGAGGAAATTTGAGAAGAGAGGTGGCATGTCCCTATTTAACAGACACGGAGAACCAAAGAGGCTGGGTTCCCGTTTGTAGACACACCTTCCACGGCAGAACTGCATTACTGGGACATTTCATAACTCTCTGTCTGCTTTGATGTTATAACAACTTTGACTTTCCCCGACAGTCCTCCAGGATAGCGGCATTATTCCATTTGGCAAAAATAAACATTTCTATTTGTGTGCTTCCTTTGGATATGTAAGTCTCCTTGGAAGTTACAAAGAGTCTGTAGCCCATATGAAACCCTTTGACTCGGGTCCTGCATAGGAGGAAACTGAGCCTGTGGCCAGAGGGATGGATAACAGTGTTTAATAAAGAATATGCTGCTATGTGCTGATGGACTTTTTATGCATTCACCGGGCTGGTCCTGCCCAGCCTTTAATCCTTCCTGAGCTCCAAATAGGGAGAAAGAAACTGGTCCACAAAGGACTTGAGATATTTTGCTGTGGTGGTGAGGAGCACAGGTTTGCAGACAAATACTCCTGGGTTTGAATTCCAGCTCTTACTGTCTACTAGCTAAGTGACCTTGGGCAAGTCACTTAACTACTTCTTCTCTCTCAGTCTAAGGCAATTTGTGCAAGCTATGGCTTCAAGAAATTTAGTTTTGAATTCCCCTTAGTGGATGTTATTAACCAAAGGCAAAAGGGAAAAAAAGCAAAGAAAAAATTATTCTAAATGTTAACATCAAAAATCTTTTATCAGTTCACCCATATGCACAAAGAGAGAATTAAATATATTATTATTACTACATTAGCATTTTACCATGAAACAGTAGTTTTCTTTTAAAACATGTTTTAATCATATAGACAGACCTAACTAGACAGTGATGTGGCCAGTAGAGCATGTCAGGGTGATAGTTGTGCCAGGCTCATTGCAGAGAATCAGATTGTCATTTTGTCACCTCCCCAGGATCAGTCTCATCTGCCTTTCTTCTGTAACATGCGTTCAGTTAAACAAATATTTTATTTCTGCTCCTTCATTGATTTCTAAGTTGTGGCTGTCTTCTGTGCCTGTCTGGTCAGATAAGTAGAGGTGTGCCTTGGTTTACAGATGAGGTAAATGTGTGTGTGAAAAAGTATAAGTTAAAGCAATTTCAAAATCCCTTAAGAAGCTAGATATAGCAAAGAAACCCAAGGAAAACATATTAACAAAACAAGTATTTATCCTAACAAGTTAATTATAACTCATAAATTTAATTTTTTAACTTTTAAATTTTATATTATATTTGCCAATAATAAAGAATATTACTAGGAATAAAAAAAATTTAAAAAATTTAAATTTTCCACAGTTTACCATGATTTCAATTTCTTTATTCTAAAGATACTAGGATTAGAAAAATGTTTACAGGGGGCTTCAAACATTGCTATAATATTTTGTTTCTTAAAAACATACAAAGAAAACATGATAAAATATTAAAATTTAAGAAAACTATATGGTAAGTATATGGGTGTTTGTTATAATATTTTAAAATATTTTTTCTACTAGAAATATTTTACAGTACAATAAGGGAAAAATAAAAAGATGTTTAGATTACTCACATTTTCTTCTTTTCTTTATTGCTATAGAAAGTGTTCATCTTTTCTGGAACATTTAGAAAAAACTTGGATCCCTATGAACAGTGGAGTGATCAAGAAATATGGAAAGTTGCAGATGAGGTAAGGATGCTAACTGAAATAATTTTGAAAGAGGTAGCTCACACATACATGATTGTCATAACATCATTTTACACACTTTGTGTATGTGCATATATGTGTGTGTGCACAACATTAAAATGGAGAATTCTAATGTACCTGGAGGACCTACTACTTTTAATTGGACCTCTCTGTATTCTCAGTGGTAAGGCTCTACTATCAGGCTCTGTCTTGGTTTGTTCAGACTGCTATGACAAAATATAGATTGGGTGGCTTATAAACAACAGCAATTTATTTCTTACAGTTCTGGAAGCTGGGAAGTCCAAGATCAAGGTGCCAGCAGATTTGGTCCTGGTTCATAGATGGCACTTTCTTGCTGTGTCCTCAAATAGTGAAGGGCAAGACCTTTCTGGGATCTCTTTTATAATAGCACTAATCCCATTCGTGTGGGCTTCGTCCTCACGACCTAATTACCTCCCAAAGATCCCATCTCCTAATACTGTCACCTTGGGAGTTAGGATTTCAACATATAAATTTTTGGGTGCACAAACATTTAGACAATAACATTCCACTCCTAGCCCCCCAAATTCATGTCATTTTTACATGCAGAATACATTTATTCTATCCCAATAGCCCCCAAAGTCTTAACTTATTCCAGCATCAACTTAAAAGTCTAAACTCCAAAGTCTCATCTAAATATCTAAATCAGATAGGGTCTCTAAATCAGGGACTTAAAATATGATTCATCTTTAGGCAAATTGCTCTCTGTCTGTGAACCTATGAAATCAAACATGTGCTTCCAAACTAAAATGATGAGACAGGCAGAGGAGAGATATTCCCATTGCAGAAGATAAATAAAAAAGAAGAGTGGAGTGACAAGTCCCTAGCAAGTCTAAAATCTTAAGGCTTGAGAATAAGCTTCTTTGCTCTGCCCTCCATGCCCACTGGATTGGGGGTCCCGCCTTCTGGACACACTGGGATGAAGGCCCTCCTCCTACGGATTTGGGCACTTCACCCCTGCAGTGTCTCTGTACTCCAGTCCCACACCTGTGGCTCCCCCAGGCTGGAATTGCATGCCTCGTGGTTCTGCTAGTCTGGGATCACAGGGGCAGCCCCACCTCCATGGCTCTACTGGACACTGCCCTGGTGGGGGCTCTCTGTGGTGCCCCACCCCTGTGGTGGTTCTCTACCTGAGCCCTGTGACTCTACGGGGAATCCTTTGAAATTTAGGTGGGAATAGCTCTGCCTCCACAGCTTTGCTGGGTATAGTGCACACACACTGGGGACCACTAGAGCTGCACCTGAGGTGGCAGAGATGCGTGGCCACGGAGCGTGAAGAACAAAGTCTGAGCCCCTCCTTTGAAATCTTTCTGCCCCCCGGTTCTTTGCACTCTGGACCTGTGATGGGAGAGGCAGCCCGGAAGATCTTCAAAATGACTTTGGGGTCATTTTTCCATTGTCTTGAACTACAGGTCCTGGCTTCTGTTGAGATGGCTGGTCCATATAATCCTCTTATGAAATTTGGCTGCACCCTTTGTGTTATCTCCTGATCAGGCCTTCTCATTTTTTACAATATGGAGAGGCTGAGAATTTTTCAAATTCTTAAGTTCTGCTTTTATTTTGGATCAACAATTCCATCTTTAAGTCATTTCTCATCCCATATTTTACTATATGCAGTCAAGAGGAACCAAGTTGCTCCTTCAATATTTTTGCATAAATGTTTCCTAAGCCAGATATCCAATGTCATTGCTCACAAGTTCTACCTTCCACAAAACACTAGGACATGAACACAATTCAATCAAGTTATTTGCCACTTTATAATAAGGATGGCCTTTCCTCCACTGTCCAATAACATGTTCCTCATTTCCATCCGAGAACTCATCAGAATGTCTTTTACCATCCATATTTCTAGCAATATTCTGCTCGTGACCACTTAGGTATTCTCTGAGAAGATTGTAGCTTTCTCTCCAGCTCTCCTCCTCTCCTTCTGATCCCTCACCAGAATATAACATTTAACAGTCCATTCAAGGCAATGTAGGCTTTTTCTAGCATGCACCTCAAAGCTATTACAGTCTCTATCCATTACCCAGTTCCAAAGCTGCTTCCACATTTCTGGGTATTGTTACAGCGGCGCCCAACTCCCAGTACCAATTTTCTGTCTTAGTCTGTTCAGGCTGCTACAACAAAATACCATAGACTGGGTGGCTTATAAACAACATAAATTTATTTCTCACAGTTATGGAGGCTGGGAAATTCAAGATCAAGGCACTGGCAAATTTTGTGCCTGGTGAAGGCCTGCTTCCTCATAATTGGCTGTGTTTTCTTTGTGTTCTTACATGGTATAAGGGGAAAGTTATTTCTCTGGGTTCTTTTTTATAAGGACACTAATCCAAATCATGGGTTTAGAATGGAGCCCTCATGACCTAACTCACCTCCCAAAGGCCCCACCTCCTAATACCATCACCTTGGCAGTTAGTATTTCAACATATGAATTTGGGGTTGGGGGGACACAAGGTTTCAATCTACAGCAGATTCCATAGATAGCATTGCTTTGGCCTTCCCTAACCAATATGCATCAATGAGACATGAATTAGGAGAGACTCAGGCAACTCTAGTATACTGGAGTTATCCCTGATATAAGGGATCACCTCTGCATAGCTTCTCCTCTCCTCCCTACCTGGATTCTGAAGCTTTCCCAGCTCAAGGGGGGAAGCTTTGGTTTGAATGATATATTTTTCTGGGAAGCATAGGTTTAATACATAAGGATGATACTCATTCTAGAGCACCCACAAATTATTATAATCATCTTTGGAAGTCACCAAGAGTCATCTGCTGGTGAAGGATGTGGCTGTGAGTCTGCTGCCAGGCAAAGTGCCACATGACCTAGATGAGGCAGACGCCATCCTTTGAAGCCATTAGGACACCATATAGGAAATATAAGGATTAAAGTGGAATCAAAATTCTGAAATAACACTCTATGTTTATCCAGTTGTTCATTATAATTGAAGGCATTATTCAGAGGAATTTGGTGGGAGGAGAGCTGGAGTGAAATTCTTGCTCATCTTAATAGAACACCCTTGCTGTAAACTTACAATTTTTGAAATAGAGGTATTATATGAAAGAAAAATGGAATATAAATTGTTCTACATCGTTAAGCTTGAGGTTTAAGTCCAAAACTCTGGATGGTGGCAGAATAGAATCATGGGAATGTTGAGACTCAAAGGTCTCCTTAGGGAACAACTTTATTCCCTTTATTCCACTATTGCCTGCACTTTTGGTCCTTATAGCACAATTTCTGTTTATCCCAAGCATTATTCTCTCTCTGCTTCCCTTCAGAGTGGACCTTGCCAGGAGCTTTGAAATGCCTGTGAGTGTTAAACACTTACCTGCTGAGTGCTCAACCTTAACATGCCCCTAATAAAATGCACTTAGATTAACCGTTTTCATTATCAAAGTTTCCTTATTACCCAACAAACACAGAGGTTTTAAAGAAAACATTAACTAAATTGCAAGTGACACATTTTAAGATCTTTGATGTGACTTCAGAGAATGAACTATAGGAACACAATGCAATGGGAGATAAACTTGGGAAGGAAGACATTAGCCTTTATAAAATCTGCAAGTCTTGCCAAGCCACAATAAAATTTACGGGAAAGCAGGATCATAAAAATAATCTAAAATTTTAGAACATGTAGTTATGATTTTAAATACCAATATAATGCAAAAAGTTTACCTGTTTAGATTTTTATTTTTCCAGTTCATATTTAGGTTTATCTTTTTATTGATCCCCTTTTTAATAATTTGCTGTTCACAAGAAAAGGTGATGATGCTTTCCTAACTTTAATGCCATGAGTTCTTTAATAGTAATGCTAAGTTTTTGTTGAAGAGGCCTGAAAATAGCACACAAGCAAACAAGCAAGCAATAGCCTAGAGAAGCAGAAAAGGCATTTGGGTTTAAAAGTTACAAGGCCTAGTCTTTAGTACTATATGGTTGATCACATAATTTATCCAAACAGGACATTTTCAGGTGTGCTGAACTCTAAACTGAACAGGACACTAGGACAACAGGTATAAACCAGGACTGTCCAGGGCCAACCAGGATGTATGTCATCTCACTTAGTCTTCTCTGTGACCTTGGTGTGACTGGTATGTCTAGAGGGAAATGAACTGAGTAATGAAAGATAGCCAAACACCTGAATCTTATCCCAGTGGTACCTCCTGCATAATTCCCCATTATTCCTGATGGAAATCAGCAATATACACAATGACAAAGCCAGCCAAGAAACACTTTATTCCTAACTTGGACTTGGTGCCAACCTCCAACGAGGAAACTTATCCTTGCTGATCTGGACTGCATTTTATGAAACCATGTGGAGTTATGCTTAGTTACCAGTTTGAAGGCTTAGAACAAAAGCTGGCCCAAACAGCCACCTTTCTCTTTATGCCCTAGGTCCACACCTTCATCTTGGCACTCTGTGCCTTATTATTCCATGGATGAATTTAAAGCAAGTCCGAGGGAGGGAAAGAGACTTTCTAAGACCTAGAACTTAAATGGTTTAATTTCCCCATCCCAAAACAACTCATGCCCTGATGGCTTCTCTCCAGGACCAGTGCCAGACTGATTTTACCAACTCTGTAGACCAAAGAGAATCTGAAAAGAGACTGGATTTCAAGGGGAAAAAAATAGATCTCTAGCATCATGGCCCAATAAATTGGTAGGGTTGTTGTAGCTTTGTAGGTTTATATATAAAATGGGCCCAGCCAAGTGCCTGGCAAATATAGGTAATAAGTAAAAGTTATTTATCATCATGTTTCTGTCTGGTCTTCACCTGGCCAACCTTTAAATGTTGTTGTTTGACAGAAGCCTAATTCTTGTTTCGCTTTACTTCGTCTTCCTGGGGAATTACATGTATCCTCTTGGCTTTCACTACCTTCCCATTCCCAGAGCTCCCTACCTGATCTCTCAGCATATGAAAAGCACCATATGTCAATTAGTGAGTTTCTCACCTGCCCCACCCACACACCCGTCCTGTGTTCCTAATTCCCACCAATGGCATCGCCACCCTCCAGTTGCCCAAAGCCAAGGCCTGAGACTCATCCTTGACCCTCAGTTTCCTCCACCAGTCCCCACATATCAAACCCCTGCAAATGTCTAGAATATATTCACTTTTCTTCATTCCCACCTGATACCACTAGTAAACTCTTACATGACTTTTTGAAATAAGTTCCTGGCTGGTTTCTCTCATTGGCTCTGTATAGTTCATTCTATTCTTTGTAGCTCTGGTGATCTTTCTAAACCCCACACCTGATCATTTGTTTCTTCCCTTCCTGTGGCTCCTTATTGCCTGCTTGACAAAGTCCACACTGCTTAAGGTGGTTTACAGGATCCTTCATGATTCGGTCCTTGTCTGCCTGTCTAAACTCACTCCCTATCTCCCCCACTGCCCATGCTTCAGCTACACTGAATTTCTTTGGTTTCTCTAAAGCACTCTGTTGTCTGGAGGCTTTTTCGCATGCTGTTCTCTGTAACTGGGAGACTCTCCCTTCGCTGCCTGCTCCTACTCATCATTCAAGCCTTATCCTTACATATTGCTACTTCTCAGAAACCTGCCCCGACCGTTGCAGGGTTAAGGGAGGAGCCTTACTTGGTGTAGGCTTTAACTCCACCCCTTTCATAGCATTGCTCACACTGGCTAGATATTTACCTCTTAATTTGTCCATGTCCCTCATTGGATTGGAAGTTCCCTGAGGTCAGGGATCATGTCCTATTCACTGTAGGATTTCTAGTGCCTAGAACAGTGTGAGGCACATAGATGATGTTCAATAAATGTTGATTGAGTGAATAAAGGATTCTTTCATTTCATATGTAATATATCATGAAAACAGCCTTGTGATCAACACACAACAGATAGCACTATCCCCATTTTGGTAATGAGGATACTGAGCCTTAAGAAGTCTGCGGGCCTTGGCTGGGATTACTGGCAGATGCAGGAACAGGGCTGCATCCCTGACTTCCGGTTCACAGGCTACTGCAGCCCAGTGAGCTGTCTGAGCATTGTAATCTAAGTACCACGTCTGTTGGTTTTAGAATGAAGGCTTTTTTTTAGTAATTGTTTGCTTTTTATAATACCTACAGAATAGTTTCCGTCTATACACATTGATAGTCAGGTAAGTCATTTTAGAGAGCAAGCTAAATAGCAGAAATAATGGCCTTTTAAGTTGAAATTTGCCCAGAAAAACCTGCAGAGTAGCTAAAAGTGTATCAAAAGGAGTTGACAGTGTCTATTTTTATAACTGCGACTAATGGACTATTCAGGCAAACCACTATTCACTTTTCTGATTTTTTTCACGTTTCCTTGTCACAAGAGCAAACTCTTGCTCCATAATAACATTCCAGAGTACAGCAATAGCAAAAGTCAACATTTTGAATAAAATGCCTGATCCTTTACAGACTGTTAGATATTTTATTAGTTTGATATGCTACAAAACAAAATTTATTCTTTCTTCACAGCAATTTGGGAAGTACCTACAATTTATTAGCTCAACAGCATGACGCTGGCAATTCTTTTGTCCTAACGTTCTTTATATCCACACACTGTTGATGTGTCTCTTTCTTTATTTTGAATGCTAATGTCCATACATTTTTATTTTTAATCTATTGCAAAATGGATTATGATGATAGTATTAATATTACATTGAGAATATGTGTGTGTGTGTCTGTATTTTTTACAGGATTCAGCTGCTAGTCATCACTAAAATAGGTGATCTCTATAGCAATTTCTATTTCTGTCTTTTTTCCTCCCAAAGCGCTTACTTCATTGAACAGTAACTTCCCACTTACTATTTTTCTCATCTGGACTATAATTTCCTTCAAGGCAGAGCCTAGTGTCATTCATCTTTGAATCCCTGGGTCTCTCATAATACCTAGAATTTAATAAACTCTCATTAAGAGTCTATTGAAGGAACATATGGCTAAGCAGTCATCTATATTCAAATGATCAGTAGACAAATTTAAGCCACTCTTCTCAGCATATACAGTTAGTAACAATAACTTCGTATCTTTTCCAAAACAATTGCTAGTCTATCTTGCTTCCCGTTGTCTCTCCAAAGCCTATTACAATGTCTGGCAGAAGATAGGTACTTAATAACTTTGTTAAATGTTCACTGACTTCAAAATTTAAAGTTATATTAACTTATATTGACCTTTCTCTAGTCAATATGATTCTAAAAGGTATTTTTTTACTGTGCTTCATAGTGAATAAAACAAGGAGATAGGAATGTTGCAAAATACCTTCCCAATACCTGATTGTCCCTCTGTCATTCATTTTTGAAATTCTGTTCTCTAAATATTGACAGTGTTTAATTATTTACTACTAATAAAGTATTTCATCTGAGGAAAAACATACTTTGCTCAGTTCTTTACCACAGGAAAGTGCAAAGTATAACACAGTAGAGTAGCTTTCATAGTATGTCCTTAAAAAATCAGTATATGATTGGTATGACTCTAGAAGAAGAATAATGCATTCTTACCAAAATCTCAGTCCTGTTACTGTGGGCGTGATATAACTTCATAGCATTGTACTGCTCCCTACTAGCTTACTTCCCAAGGCAACTTGGGAAGGGAAAATCTTACAAACTTTATTGTGATACTAGGGCAGTGTTTCAGTGACTGAGCCTGTGTTCTTGGGGTTTTCTAGGCTCCAACAATACTAATTGTTACCATGTATTAGGTGCTTATCACATGCCCTGGTCTGTGGCAGCCTCTTTTTACGAATTATCTCAGTAATCTCCTAACAACCCTTTGAGATCAATACTGTTATTTTCTCCATTTTTTACATGTGAGGTAAATGAGATTTGAAATAACACACCTGACATCATGAGCAAATGAGCAGAAGTGTGCAGATTCAAAGGCAGTTCTGTTTGACTTCAGAGCTCCAGTCTTAGCCAGTTTTTTTGATGGTTAATTTGGCTTAAAAAAATCTTCAAGTGCTGCTTATAAACAGTAAAGTACTGACATCCCTGTCAGTGTTGGGGAACTTCTAATTTTATCATTTGCTTTTGGGGGGATTTTATAGAGTCTTGAAGACTCACAGATGAAGTGATATGTTTTAGATCACACTCTATAATGGCAGAGCTAAAACCAGCACTCACTCATTCATCCTTACGTTTTGATTCCTTTATCATTCATCAAAACTCTGCTTTGTTTGGCCACCAGCATTCTAGAGCTCAGTACGTATTTGATGAAGAAATGAATGAATATGTTGAGGCTGACAGCCTTAGTACTGGGGACACAGAGCTGAAGAGCATGTCTGTACCCCTAAGAAGCTTAACAGGGAAACTTGCACAAATACTGCTATCACTAGGTGCCCTAAGGGATGATCAAGGATATTCAGAAGGATACTCCAGGCTGAGCAATGTCACAAACTTGAGAACATCAAGGTGCTTAGGAAACTATAAGCTGTTTGGTACTGCTGGGAATAAGACTGGCAGGGGCTCCATTCTGGATGCCTTATATACCAGGTGAGAGAGCTTAGATTTTATTCCATCAGGAGGAGAACTACCATAAGATTTAAGACAGAGAAATGATATGGTCACACCTGCATGTTAGGAAGATCCCTAGGTGGTGGACTGACAATTTGACCAATTGAGATTTGTAGGATAATGCCTAAGAGTTGATGATACCTGGACTGGAGTATCTGTAATTTTTATCAATGTTTACAGTCAGTTTTTATGAATTCAGGAGATGAGTAGTGATTTGCCATATTTAATTTTTAAAGCCTCCCCAGTTGATTCTTTTATGCTGTCCTTCATCCTCTGTTATGACACAGCAGACAATAGGAAGTGGTGTAAAGAATGTTGCATACTTCCATCCTCTGTGCTGCATTCTATCTTCTACTGTCTACACAGGATGCTATGATGAAGGGAATAACTCCATTCTATACATATTGTCTTTTCCAGCATGCGTTCAATTGTGTTGCAATTATTTACGTACATCTTCATAAACTCTGAGCCTTGCAAGAGCCATGTGCCATTTATCATTTCCTGAATGCCTATTGGGGTGCCTGGTACATAATAGGCATTCATTGAAAATTTCCTGAATGTATGCAGTACAGAGATGAAACAAGTCATAGACTGATCCTTCAGAGCTGCCAAGATTATAAATAGACTTTTGCTCAATCTAATTCAAATAGTGGGAGTTGGAGGAGGGGTGGTATGAAAAATTTAGAACTCCTTTGTTTATTTTTAGAATGCCAACTTCTTGAGTGTTTTTAACCCTCTGGTATCTGAAGTACTCTCTCTCTAACCACAATATTTTTCCTCTTTCTTTTCTGCAGGTTGGTCTCAGATCTGTGATAGAACAGTTTCCTGGGAAGCTTGATTTCGTCCTTGTGGATGGAGGCTATGTCCTAAGCCATGGCCACAAGCAGTTGATGTGCTTGGCCAGATCTGTTCTCAGTAAGGCAAAGATCTTGCTGCTTGATGAACCCAGTGCTCATTTGGATCCGATGTGAGTTTCAGAAATCCTGTCATTTAATAGCATAGTGGGAGCAGAATTATTGAGACCTACTTCATAATGACACATATTCCTGTTAGATTGGCATGTCTGCAAGTGGGAGACTCGATATGAAATAATTGCCCAGTAAAATGTCACTACTTGACATGAGCCCAATATTTACTTGAATAAGAGCCCTGTGTTCTCTTATAGTTTGGAATTTCACACAAATTCTTCCCCCATGTCAATACATGATGAAATATTTAGATACATGGCCATAATCTGATTCTAATGATGTTTTTTTATATTCCATTTATACCATAAACATATTTATAGCACAAAATAAAGAACTGCTGGTGATTCTGTATAATGAAAAGTATACTTATTTATGAAATTTTCTTCAAAATATTTGTCCTATTTATTTATGAAGAACTGACTCCATGGTTGGAAAGTTGATTGTGGCTAACTATATAGCAATATTATAAGTATGTAAAGAAAAAAGTAATGTTAAAGAACTAAATTAATAGAACAATTTATCATATTATCAAGGGTAAAGTCAGATTATTCATGTTTTGTGATATTATGTTTGTTTTTTTCTTTCTTCTTAGAACATACCAAATAATTAGAAAAACTCTAAAACAAGCGTTTGCTGATTGCACAGTAATCCTCTGTGAACACAGAATAGAAGCAATGTTGGAATGTCAGCGATTTTTGGTGAGTCTTTGTAAATTTACTTAGGATCTCATTTCCCTTGATAATAATTTCATATGTGATAGTTCCTTCAAATAGTGGCAGTGTATAAATTCTTCCTTAAAACATGTGTTATACAGCCATCTATCTTTACTATAGCTTTAAAATAACTGCACAAGTTTTTCACTTTTATCTGAGCCTACTAGGTGAGGTTAAAATTCGGTAAATCTAAATTGGTAGCATATCACTAAGATCCATTAACAAATAGGATATCTATACTTTTTGAGCCCTTTATTTGGAGACAAATACTATTTTTTAAAAAGTCCTTCTGATTCTTTTGAATAGCTTAGTCTCCCTTGGAAGAGGTCCAGGCCAGGCCAGGTTGTCTTATACTCTGATTTATGGTTTTAATGTGGTAGTTAAGAAAAAAGTTCCTTTTTGCCAGTCATTATTTGAAGCTCAGGTTAGTGCCTCTCTCAACCACCTTCTAATTGGGATTTCAAAACTGTCATAGATTCTTTCAAGTAATGTTTACAAATTCCTTCTGCTTTAGTCACAAGGAAGTTCTGAGGATGATGTATCACATCATTTCTGTTAAGGCTTTTGAGCCTCCCGGAGGTAAATGCTTTCCTTACTGAAGGATTGTAATTATCATTATTATTACTAAGCATGAAGTGACAAATTAGGGGGAAGACTCCCAACCTCTTGCCCTGCCATGGGTAAGTTCAGGAGGTTGGGTAAAGCCCTCTGTCCTCTGGCCTTGGGTGAGCCATATCACAAGAGCCATATTAAACTCAGGCATATCCTGACCAGCTTGGAATTAACTAAGCTTCAGATCCACTGTTGAAGAGGTTCAACTCTTACAGTGCTGTGGACTTACACTCATTTTTAAGGTAATGTATAAGGAGTCTAACATGAATTATTCTTGTTTTCAAAGTACCTTTGGTTCCTCTAAAGTTCCCTAAAGAAGCATGTTGCCTAGTACTATACTAATTTAAAAAAAAAAATTCTTCCAGCCACTAAGTAGAAAATTACAGCTAATTTCACAGATGGTAGATCCTCCTTGAAGGAAGAGGACACAGCAGTTAAATGGGATAGACCAGATTGTTCAAAATGCAAGGCCCTGGACACTGTGCATTTTTTTTGGCTTTTATTTTCCTTTAAGCCTTATGCCAGTTTCTGTCCCTGCTCTGGTGTGACCTGCCTTCTGTTCCAGATCTCACTAACAGCCACTTCCCTAGGTCATAGAGGAGAACAACGTGCGGCAGTATGATTCCATCCAGAAACTGCTGAGCGAGAAGAGCCTCTTCCGGCAGGCCATCAGCCCCTCGGACAGGATGAAGCTCTTCCCCCGCCGGAACTCAAGCAAGCACAAGTCTCGACCCCCCATCACTGCTCTGAAAGAAGAGACAGAAGAAGAGGTGCAAGATACCAGGCTGTAGAGAGCAGTGCAAATGTTTACATGGGACATTCACTCATGGAGTCAGAGAAGGAAACAGTTGCCTCTGCCTCAGAAAACAAGGATGAATAATGTTAAAAAAAAAAAAAAGGAAGCATTTTGGTAAGAAGAATTGAGGACATTGAGGATATTCATATGGGTCTGGATAAAGGGCTTCCTGGCAATGGCTGAATTAATGTGAAAGGTACTACAAGTCCTTGAAGATTTACCACTTCTGTTTTGCAAATCAGATTTTCCTAAAAACCTTTGCCCTTTGGTAGTAGTTGGAAAGACAGCTATAAATGTCAATCAGCTTAGTTCAGTTTATTTGTTTAGTGAAACTTGTTAGTTTGTAGTATTGGAGAAGAACTGAAATCATACCACTTAGAGTTATGATTAAATAATGATAGCTGGGCACTTTAGTGTAAACATTTATATAAATTTATATCCCTTTTTCTCTCCTCTCCCAAAGATATTTAGAAACACAACTATATTGTCTGATAAGCATTCTGACTGTCTCATTTCCAAGCAAGTATTAGAATACTGCAGGAATCACAAGACAGCCATCAAAATATACACCATTCAATACCAAGTGATCAGTGAGGAAAGAGAACTTCCAGATCCTAGAAATCAGAATTAGTACCATCCAGCTCTACCAAAAATCTGAATAATTCAGATACTCAGAATACACCCCTTACCTGGGAAAAAGGCTTTTACAGTCTCACGTAAAGGACAGGATAGCTTCCTTGATGTGGAAGGTGACATGCCTTTCCCCAGCCTCCGGAAAGTAACAAGCTCGTAAGACCCCTGACTGCAAGATGGCTGGGGTGCTGGAGTGTGTTAGTGCAAACTGGCGCAGGAAAATCCTTCTTGCCATAGAAACTCCAGGTAGAGGGTGTGTAGGTAGATCAGCCCTGGGTGCTGTGGGTAGATGCACATGAAATCCAAGCACCTAGCATAGGGTTATGGTCGTATGTTTTCAGGCTAGCTATAAGTGCTCATACTGTCTACATTGAGTGGGGAGAGAATGGGAGACACCCTGAGGAAGAGTCAATCATGAATTAGTTTTATATGCTTCTGTTTTATAATTTTGTGATGCAAAAATATTTTCTCTAGGAAATATTTATTTTAATAATGTTTCAAACTCATATATAAAATTCTGTATTTTAAGAATGATTATACTATGAATTATATTTGTATAAAAGAATTTTTATATTTGAAATGTTGACTTTTTATGGTACTAGCTATTTTTATGATATATTATGTTAAAACTAGGGGGGGAAAGTTAGGGTGATATTGACAAGGGGCCATGAATCACCTTTATGCTGTGGAGAGAAGCATCAGGGCTGATGCAGGTGTTGCACAAACCTGTATGACTCTCGACCAACACATACGTTCTCTCTTAGATGCATTCTGAAGGAGATGGTACCACAAGCCTGAAGGCTCTCTTCAAGGCCACACTGCCTTCCCAACTCCAAACTAACCCTTAAACAGATTGCATTATATTTATTATTGCAAGAAAATATCACATGTCAATAAAATCTGTATATTTGTTTGAAACAGCTGTTTCAAAGTTGTGTTAGTCACGTCTCTTCAATCTCTTACTTCATTTTCATGGAACACAAAACATGAGTCTTTCTTTTAGATATCACCTCTTTGAGAATCCTGCCTGAATTAGGACACACATTTTAAAGTTATCTTTTTAAACTATGGTAAAATATATATAACATAAAATTTACTATTTTAAGTACAGGTCAGTGGTATTACATACATTCACGTTGTTGTGCAACCGTCATCACCATCCACCGACAGAACATTTTCATCTTGCAAAACGAGAACTCTTAACAGTAGACAGTAACTTCCCATTTCCTCCTCCCCCTAACCCTTAGCAGCCACCATTCAACTTTCTCTGTGATTTTGACTACTCTAAGTACTTCATAGCAGTGGAATAATACAGATTTTGTCTTTTTGTGAACGGCTTATTTCACTCGGCATAATGCCTTCCAGGCTCATCTAAGTTGTAGCCTGCACCAGCATTTTCTTCCTTTCTAAAGCTGAATAATGTTCGTTATCCTTGATAGATATGTTCCAAGACCCACTCAGCGGATGACTGAAACTTCGGTTAGTACTGAATCCTATGTATACTCTGCTATGTCTTTTTCCATACATACATATCAACAATAACGTTTAATTTATAAATTAGGCACAATAAGAGATTAACAACAGTAACTAATAATAAAATAGATCAATTATAATAATATACTATAATAGAAGATGTACGAATGTGGTCTTTCTCTTTCTCTCTAAAAATAACTATTGTACTGTACCACAGGTAACTGAAACTGCAGAAAGTGAAACTACGGCTAAGAGGGGATGACTATATATATATACATACATACATACTGCATTTTGCTTACCCATTCATCTGTTGATGGGCACAGGTTGTTTCCACCTTTGGAATAGGATGAATAATGTTTCCATGAACATGAGTGTATAGATATCTCTTCATGTCTCTGCTTTCATGACTTAGGACACTTTTGAAGTTATTTTTTGTTTTAAAATGAAGGCTTATAGAACACAAAAGATATAGATAGATAGATACATAAAGATATATATTCTGCAAGTGTCTGTGTATTTCTATGAAAATTTATTCGAATGGTGGTAACTATTTGATAGTTCTTGATAAGTTAAAAAACCTCATCAAGGAAAATATTAATACTATTTCTACACTAAACCCTGGATGGCTTTTCTTTGTCCAAATTCCTGTTTTTAATTGATGAGGCTTCTTTGGTCCTCTTATCTTCCTTGTAGAACTTCTTCATGAAACACGCAGGTGCGGGCATGTGGTGGGCGGACAGAGGATCCCTACTGAATTTCAGGCCCTCCAGCCCTGTGTTCTCTTGCTTCAAAGGTTTGTTTTCACACACGACCCCAAGAGGGCAATCTCAGAGTATGGTCTAATTCTTTTTTTAAAAAATTTCTCAACTTTATTTTTTAGGGCAGTTTTTGGTTCACAGCAAAAATGAGCAAAATGTACAGTCTTCCCCTATATCCTCTGCCTCTCAATACATGCATAGCCTCCTCCATTGTCAACATCCTGCACCAGAGTGGTACATTTGTTATAGCCAACGAATCTAAATTGACACATCATTACCACCCAAAGACAATAGTTTACATTAGGGTTCATTCTTGGTGGTGTACCCTTTATGGGTTTTGACAAATGTATACCGACATGCATCCACCATTATAGAATCATACAAAGTAGTTTTACTGCCCTAAAAATACTCTGTGCTCTGCCTATTCATCCCTCCTCTCCCCCTAACTTTTGACAACCACAGATCTTTTTACTGTCTCCATAGTTTTACCTTTTCCAAAATGTCATTTAGTTGAGATCATGCAGTATATGGCCTTTTCAGACTGGCTTCTTTCACTTAGTAATATGCATTCAAGGTTCCTCCATGTCTTTTCATGGCTTGATAGTTCATTTATTTTTAGTGCTGAATAATATTCTATTGTCTGGATGTCCCCCAGTTTATCCATTCACCCACCGAAGGACATCTTGGTTGCTTTAACATTTTGGCAATTTTGAATAAAGCTGCTAAAACATCTGTGTGTATGTTTTTGTGTGAATATAAATTTCAACTTCTTTGGGTATATACCAAGGAGTGTGGTTGTGGGATCATATGGTAAAGGTATGTTTAGTTTTGTAAAAACTGCCAAACCGTCTTCCAATGTGGCTATACCATTTTGCATCTCGACCACAATGAATGAAAGTTCCTGTTGCTCCTTACCTTTGCCAACATTTGGTGTTGTCAGTGTTTTTGAATTTGGCCATTCTATTAGGTGTGTAGTGGTGTCTTGTTGTTTTAATTTGCATTTCCCTGATGACATATGATGGGGGCATCTTTTCATACCCTTATTTGCAAACTGTATATCTTCTGTGGTGAGGTATCTGTTAAGGCTTTTGGTCCAGTTTTTACCTTATTTCTTATTGTTGAGTTTTAAGAGTTCATGGATTTTTTTTCTTATGATTAGTGTTATCATGGTATAATTTTGTTTATCTCTTTAATAATCTATATGGTGCTTTAAATTTAAGTGGATTTCTTGTAGATATCATATAGTTGGGTCTTGTTTTTTGATAGACTCTTAAAATTACTGTCTTTTAATTGGTCTATTTAAACCATTGACATGTAAAGTGATAATTGTTACAGTTGGATTTATATCTACCATATTTGTTACTGTTTTCTCTTTGTTTCCCTTGTTCTTTGTTCCCATTTGTATTTTGCACTCTCTTCTGCCTTTTAAAGTTTTATTGCTCATTTTATATGAGTCCATTTTCTCCTTTGTTATCCTAGTGATTCTACTTCTTCTTTTACTTTTTTTAGTGGTTGCCCCAGAGTTTGCAATAAACATTTACAAGTAATCCATGTCCCTTTAAATAACACTATTCCACTTCACAGATAGTGCAAGTACCTTAAAATAACAAAATATTTCTAATTCCTCCCTCCTGTCCTTTTTATCATTGTTGTTATTCATTTCATTTATATATAAGCTTACATATATGCCAACACTTGACTTTTCCTCATATCAGATTTTCTTCCCTCTTCTTTTTCATTTTTAAAAATAAACTATTTTAGCCACAGACTTATTATTTTTATCTATTTGTTTTCTATATTCAAGTCTTGAGTTTGGGGCTTTATCTGTCTCAGTCTATGCCTACTCCCGTCTAACACACACTTTCTTAGCCTTTTCACTTTGTTTATCCTCATTATGGAGAAAAAAGCAAAAGCTTAAAATGAATACATTTCCTTCCAGTAACCAGGGGCCTTCCAGAGTTGGGAAATTGCTACCTATTAGAGTGAAATGCTAATAAAACCTCCAAAGTAAATATTTTAGTAGTTCCCTAAAGAAAGAAGCACAAATACTGTGTGGAAGACAATTTAGAATGAGGTTCAAAGAGCTCAATATAGAAACCTGTCTGACCTGTTAGAACAGGTGTGGAAAATCACAATTCTTTATTAAAAGATATAGTGAAAAAATTATAAATACAAGATAAATACATCAGGGCACGAGAACTCCAAATCAATAATTTGGAAAATATGAGCTGCCCCCAGTATGTAGATCCTAAGGCACCCACGTCCCTGTCAGTTGACAGGGAACAGGGAGCCAATACCTGTGTACTTTCTAAGAGAAGGGAGATTTATTGGCAAAATTTGGGGGCTTATAAAAGTTAATTTTTTGTAGTGGGAGTATTCATTTGCTTTTTTTTCCTTTTTTTTATTTTTTCCAGCAGCATATTATGTATATTTCCCTTGCCCCCCTCCCCGCTCGAGTCAGAGCCCCAAGCGTGCCCATCCCCCAGTTAGTGCGCATCACACCCATTATGCATGTATATACCCATTCCTAGTTGTAAAAAAGGATAGTGTATTGTGAAGTGTGGTCAAAGATTTTTAAGTGAATATGCTAATTCTGGCCTTTAATTTCATGTAGCAAAATAAATTAAGGCAGCAATAATTCTAAATAGTTACTTGGATCAAAAGCTATGGTACGATTCTAATAAATCTTTCATCCATCAAAGTACAAAATTTGTACAAAAAGTACAGCTCGACCAAGAAGAACTGCCACCTTGTGGAGATTTGGTTCTATTGTTAGGAGAGCTGATTTCCCAAAAGCACACATGCCAAGCACAGAAATGAGTACAGAGCCTCGCACACCAGCTTAAATGAATCTCTAAGACATTTTATTCTTAAGTCATTGTGCATATTGGAAATTAAGCCTGCATAGTTTTGGAGTATAAATCACTCTTTAACTATGTTCTTTCCCATCCGCCTTTGCCACTGACAGAATAGAAGTGATCTTTAACTGTCATCAATGACAGATGTGCTAAGAAATGGAACCAAAACTAAATTGTATTATGGTTGACAAATATTGGCACAAGTGCATTAAAAAAAGAAATACAAAAATCTACCTTGTAATTAAATCTCTGTGAAATTAATGTCATAGTTTACCAAAAATTAGAATATAAAGAAATAATCTTTCTCTATTTTATTAAAAGAAAGGATCAATACATTTGGCCACAATTGATTGTTTGACCATCATTTTTGTCAAAGTTCTATAAGATTATTAAAAACAAGACTATTTTAAAAACAATTCTTCTCCTTTGCCTCTTCATTGACAGTTTACCAGAGGCTTATTAATATTCTATTAATAAAAGAAAAGTTGTTGTGTAAGCAAATTTGTGATCGTAGGCAATCCTCATGTGAGAAAAATAAATAAATAAATAAATAAATAAATATATTTTTTTCTCTTATCTCCCAACTGGGTCAGATGCTCCAGTGTCCTTGAGGATCCAGAGCAGGAGCCAGAGTGTCATTGTGCAACACGGCTTCCTTCCTACTTGGGAGCCCACCCCAGGTGTTTGCACTTGAACCAAGCAATATTGCCAGGCTATTGAGCCACAGAAGTAAAATTGAACATTTCAAGGGAGCCTGAGACAAACATTACATTCTTTTACATTTTATGGTCAATTAGAACTTTTATTTTTGAAAATTTCAAATAGATATTGAACTTCAGTAGTTATCAACTGGCCAATCTTATTTTATCTATGCTTCCTCATACTTCCACTCTATATTATTTTGAGCAAATCCAAACAGCATACAACTTTAGCTGTATGTATCGCTAAAAGACAAGGCTTTCTCTCTCATTCTTTGTTTTCAATATATCCACATTCCCATTAGCACAACTAAAAAAAATTTGTCCTTAATATCCTCAAATATTCACTCAGTATATAAACGTCATTGTCTTAATTTTTTCTGTGCATTTAAATTTTTTTCTTTTTTTTAATTTCAAAATATTACAGGGATACAAATGTTTTTGGTTACATGGATCGCTTTCGTAATGCTTGAGTCAGGGTTAAGAGTGTGCCCATCATCCAGATAGTGTTAATTGTACCCATTAGGTAGTTTTGTCCCCCATCCCCTCCTCTCCCCTCCTCCCTGCTTGACTTCCACTGAGTTTTACTTCACTCTGTGCACATGTGTGCTCATTGGTTAGTTTCAATTTAATAGCGAGTACATATGGTGTTTGTTTTTTCATTCTTTAGATACTTCGCTTAGGATAATGGTCTCCAATTCCTTTCAAACTGCTGCAGAAGGCATTAGTTCATCCTTTTTATGGTTGAGTGGTATTCCCTGGTATACATATACCACATTTTGTGAATCCATTCATAAATTAATGGGCACTTGGGTTGGTCACACATCTTTGCAATTGTGATTTGTGCTGCAATAAACATTCGAGTACAGGTGTCTTTTTGATAAAATGACTTCTTTTCCTTTGGGTAGATACCCAGTAGTGGGATTGCTAGATCATATGGTAGGTCTACTTTTAGTTCTTTGATGAATCTCCATATTGTTTTCCATAGAGGTTGTACTAATTTGCAGTCCCACTAACACTGCATAAGCATTCCTTTCTCTCTAAATCCATGCCAGCATCTATTGTTTTTGGACTTTTTAATAAAAGCCATTCTAACTGGAGTAAGGTGATATTTCATGATGGTTTTAATTTTCATTTCCCTGAT
This sequence comes from Cheirogaleus medius, assembly GCA_008086735.1. Taxonomy (NCBI): domain Eukaryota; kingdom Metazoa; phylum Chordata; class Mammalia; order Primates; family Cheirogaleidae; genus Cheirogaleus; species Cheirogaleus medius. The sequence goes on along the minus strand of VBSM01003176.1, from coordinate 24,733,763 downwards.
GATTGGAGATGCTGTTCATTTTTTCAAATGCTTATTGGCCATTCATCTATCTTCTTTTGAAAAACTTCTGTTCATGTCTTTTGTCCACTTTTTAATGGGATTGTTTGATGATTTTTTTCTTGCTGATTTGCTTGAGTTCTTTGTAGATTCTGGTTATTAGCCCTATATCAGATGTATAGATTGCAAATATTTCCTACCATTCTGTAGGTTGTCTGTTTGCTCTGTTGATTATTTCCTTAGCTGTGCAGAAGATTTTTAATTTAATCAAGTCCCATTTATTTATTTTTGTTGTTGCTGTGATTGCCATTGGGGTCTTCTTCATAAATTCTTTGCCTAGGCTGATATCAAGATGAGCTTTTCCAACATTTTCTTATGGTGTTCTTATGGTTTCATGTCTTGCATGTAAGTCTTTTACCCATCTTGAATTAATTTTTGTCAGTAGTGAGAGATATGGATCTTGTTTCATTCTTCTGCTTGTGGCTATCCAAGTTATTGAAAAAGGATTCTTTTCCCCAATATATATTGTTGTCTGCTTTGTCAATGATCAGTTGGCTGTATGTGGATGGTTTTATGTCTGGGTTCTCTGTTCTGTTGCATTGGTCTATGTCTCTATTTTTGTGCCAATTCAATGCTGTTTTGGTTACTACAGCCTTGTGGTATAGCTTGAAGTCTGGTAATGTGATGCCTCCAGATTTGATCCTTTTGCTTAAGATTGCTTTCACTATTCAGGCTCTTTTCTGGTTCCAAATGAAGTGTAGAATTATTTTTTTTTCTAGATCTATGAAATATAATGTTGGCATTTTGATGGGAATTGCATTGAATCTGTAAATCACTTTGGGTAGTATGGACATTTTAACAATGTTGATTCTACCCATGAGCTCAATGTTTTTCCACTTGTTTGTGTCATCTGAGATTTCTTTCCTCTGTGTTTCATAGTTCTCTTTGTAGAGATCTTTAACCTCCTTGGTAAAGTATATTCCTAGGTATTTCATTTTCTTTGTAGCTATTGTGAAAGGTATTGAGTCTTTGATTTAACTCTCAGCTTGACTGCTATTGGTGTATAGGAATGCTACTGATTTGTGTATAGGAATGCTACTGATTTGTGTATATTGATTTTGTAACCTGAGGCTTTGCTGAATTTATTTATCAATTCCAGGAGTCTCTTGGTGGAGTCTTTGGGGTTTTCTAGGTATAAGATCATATTGTCAGAAAAAGCGATAGTTTGACCTTATCTTTCCTGATTTGGATATACTTTATTTATTTCTCTTGTCTGATTGCTCTTGCTAGGACTTCCAGAACTATGTTAAATAGAAGTGGTGACAGTGGGTGCCCTTGTCTTATTACCCTTCTTATTTTTTTTCAAATATAAGCAGTCCTCAAGTTGCATAGTAGTGTGGCACTGTAAAGGTCACCATGCAAAATAATTTAAATAATTAATGGGAGCAAGGTTGTTCCATGACCTTTAAAAATATTAAACATTAAAAACTCTCTTTGTGTTGGCTATAAATATGTAGGGAAATGAAAAATATAAAACTAATATTTAGTAATTAAATTAATAAATATAATTATTTTTAAAGTACTTATCAAGGGTAGTTTGATAAAGTGTTTCTTTCTTTTAAAGTATTTATGATGAGTAGTTTGAACAATACTTGCTTTCTTCTGGTGATATAACTTACAATATGGAGAAAGCATCTTGTCTCTGCTTGATGAGTTGTCATACTTCTTTCTAAGTTAGAACCAGCTTCCAATATTTTATCCTTTGTGTCTTCAATGTTGTGAAATATTTCCAAGAGATTGTTTAATGTAATGATTTTTATTGATGTCACTTCCTCTGGGACATTTTTATCTTTTATGTCACAGCCACTTTCCTCATTTATGTTAAGTTCACCTTCACTCAATTCACTAGGCTGCGTATGTAGAGTCTCTCCAATTGCACAGCATCTCTGCTGCGGTCAGCTCCTTCTTCTATACCTTTGTTGATGTTCAACTAGAATTTCACTTCTAGCATTATTACTTTTTATTTCTTTGCTGCATTTTTATCTTTGTGGCCAATTCCCTCTTTTGATTACCCACTTTTGTAAAACATCATGTGGGTTTATCACTGAGAGACAAGGAGGCAACATGTAACCGCACACTGCACACATTTTGCTGTTTGTAAGTGGACTAAATAACAGACACTTAGGGACCAATCACCAACAGATTTTGAAAGCAGTAACTTGATTGGTCACTGATCATGGTGCACATCGCATATATAGTGATTTGTGGACTGGAGAGCTAGAAGCAATGTTTGCACGTTATGCAATTACTCACAGTTAATGTACTTTGGTAACAAATTCGAACCATGTTGCTGAGGGACTGGTATTAGGTAACTAAACATTGGTAAAATCTCTGAGCCACTACTCCAGAGCCCATGGTAAGTACAGTTTCCTATCTCTCTTGGGGTGATGCCACTGCTTTAAAGCAAGGTGCGGGGCTGGGGTGGTTGACTCTGGTCTTGTAAGATTGCCTCTCCTGGCATGGAACCTCAACTCTATGAACAAGCTGAGGTGAGGGCAATTGAAGCTCTAGTATTCTTGTCCTGCCATGTCTGGGATGAGCCTCTGCCCTACAGTGGGCTACGGTTTGAATGTTTGCTCCCTCCAAATCTCATGTTGAAATTTAATTGCCTTTTTAACAGTATTAAGAGGTAGGACCTTTAAGAGGTGAATAGGCCATGAGGGTTCTGCCCCCATGAATGGATTAATGCAATTATGATGGGAATAAGTTTGTTATAAAGCATGAGTTTTGCCTCTCCTTCTTCCTCCCCTTCCCCCTTCCTCCACCTCTTCTCCTTCTCCCTCCCCCTCTCTCCCCCTCTTCCTCCTCCTCTCTCCTTCCCTCCCCTCTTCTACCATGGGATGACACAGTGAGAATGCCTTCACCAGATGCTGGCACCCTGGTTTTGGACTTCTCAGCCTCCAGAACTGTGAGCCAATAAATTTCTGTTCTTTATAAATTGCCCTGGCTGTGGTATTCTGTTATAGCAGCACACAATGGACTAAGGCAAATGGAGACTGCATGGAGGAAGGAGGGAGCCCCTGATCTCTCCATTGCAGTCATCTGAAATTTAGCCTCTGCAACACAGAGCTGGGCTTGGAGGCATGAGAAATGCTATTGGCCTGCACCTCCTAGGGAGATACTGTAGTCCTACACCAGGAACTCAGGGGAGAGAAAACTCCATCTTCTTGGCCACACAAGGCTGGAGTGGAGCTTCTTTCACATCCAGGAAGAGGGAGCTGGTTGTGGGTAAAGTGCCACTTACTTTTGCTCTTGTTGAGATTAGTGTATTTTCTTGAGTAAATATTTCTTCATTTGCTGTATACCCTTAGGACCATTTCCAGAGCTTTTCAATGGTTGCTTGATAATTTGTACCAGGAATGGATATTTTGCTGGAGCGCTGATCCACAGAGCCCCTTACCTTGCTGTTCTGGAAGTTGTCCTTCAGCTTAGTATTAATTCCTGTGGTTTTCAGTTTTTCTGATCTTTCACCTCCAGCATGAGTCTTTGAAACAACTCTTTTTAAAAATTTACTTAGGAACTTTTACATATAAATCTATTTTGTTCCTCACATAATCATTCCCTATGAAGGAGGTTCTAAGAACTATGAGGCTTAGAGAGGTTAAGGGTCTTCCCAGAAATCATATCTCATCCCTGGATTTCAAACCATTAGGAAGTTTATTTATTGGAAAGTTTAGACTCATTTTTAATCAGTGAGAGGTCATTTTATAGTTCAGTACATAGGGGTCAGAGAACCACTTCTTAGTTATGTTTTCCTCTCTAGGGAGCCTACCAGCCCTGTTCTACCACCCCATGGAGTCTTAAACTATGGAAAAATCTCCTCAGAAAAACAGAATGCTCACAGGATAAAGCTTATGTTTTCTAGCACTACCAAGATTCAGGTTTGTGCCTCGGTCATTGATTTTTAATTAATGCCAATGTCAACGTGATTCTGTCTCATGTATCTCAAAGTCTGTAAAGGTATATTAACAAAGGGCTTGGATTGACTAAAATCAGCAGTTTCTCAGTCTATTTAGTGGGCTATTATAATTCATGGCGGGACTTCTCGGAGCATTTAATATACAAAGGTGCATTTCAACTCTCTAAGAGTGCAATATCATATGCAATGTCGCCCAGTTTATTTGGCCATGCAACTTCATTTCCTTGTATCATTTACACCCTGTGTTTTGGGGAAGGTTGGCCTGAAATATTTATTCTGAAAGGTCATGGGAAATCCTTGCCATTGGCTGTGTAGAGGAGGGAAAATTGCTTACTTCCCATTTAGGTTATTTAGCTTGTCTACAAATTAAATTGACATGCCAGATTAACAGGAGAAAAACAATTTTAATTATGTACATATACATGAGAGTCCCACAAAAATATAATACTCAAGGAAGCAGCTGATTGAGACTCATGTATTATCCTGAGCTACAGAAAGGAATAAGAGTTTGGGGCTTGAGGAGGTTGGGAGGCAGGGTGGAAGAAAAGGTCAATAAAGGTTGCCTTGTTATGTACAATAAATAAGTCTCTCAGGTGATAAAAGTTGTCTCTTTGCAGTAGCTCTCTTCCTAGTAGATACCTTTAGTAATGCAAATTTCCTTTATAGAGATAAATTTCCTTTATAAAAGGGAAAATTTATACTTTATTTTCTGCAGTTGAGAAAAGAGGTAAAAAGCTTTTTCTGTGTTGGCCAGTTCTCAATTTCATTTAGCTCAAAATAATCAATATGCCAGAGTGGAATATTTTGGAGTGACATGTTCTGAACCCCTTCAGCTGTAATGCATTTGCATATCAATAGTGTTTCCATCTGTGATCTTTTAAGGTCTTCTTATGGAAGATAATAACTATTTTTGTCTCTTAAAGGGAGAGCCCTAGACAACTACATGAGTCCATGAGGGCAAATCCAAATTCTGTTGAGGCCTAATCTGCATTCTATCAGGAGGACTCTGGAATGGCCCCCCAGGCTGCCTGGTGATCTTTGGAAGAAATTCAGAAAAATACTTTGAGACTGTTGTTGTCAACTATGTTATTAGAAGCATAAGCTGTTGTGTTCTCCAGTGCCAAGCACAGTGCTTGCCCATAATAGGAGTTTAATAACTACTTGTTCACTGACTAAATCTATGCATAATTCAGAGTCGAGCTTCTCCATAAGGGAAAATTAGCTCTGCCCTCACTATTGAGGGGACACTTATTCTGAGGAGAAGGAGAATAAAAGAGCCTCTGTGGCCTGACCCTCAGGAGTGGGTGTCCGGGGGTACAGCCAGGTTATACCAAGAGCTCCTCATCCCAGTACCTGGGGGGATTCTGGAAGTTCCCCAGAGACAGTGATCAGCTTGAAAGAACTAAAACAATAGAACAGTTCTCAGAGTGTGGTCCTCCCCCACATCAGGCATCACCTGTGAGCTTGTTAGAACTAGAAATTCATGTTCCCCTCCCTCAACCTATTGAATCAGAATCTCTGGGGTTTTGCCCATGAAACTATTAAACAAACTCTCCAGGTGATTCTTACTGACATTAAAGTTTAAGAACCCACTGAACTAAACTGTCCTTCTGAGGTAGAAGCGATACTTACCAGAGCAGTATTTCTAACACCTGGATGGACATTAGGAAAACCTGGAGATGTTGAGCAAACACTGATGCAAGGCCCCATCCCTAACCAATTACAGAAGCATCTTGGGAGGATGGGGCTGGATTACTGACAGCTTGAAAGGCTCCCCACGTGATTCCAACGTGCAGCCGGTGGAGAACCACCGTCGTTGTGGTTGGGCTTTTTAGGTGGGCTGAAAGAACAGTGATGTTCCAGCAGCGGACTCCAGCAGCGGTTTGACCAGGGAGACTGGAGCTTGTCGACTGGAGACAAGAATGGTGCGGTGGTGCCTGGCACTGAGGGTACTTCAGAGGTGCTCCTTATAAAGAGGTACTGACATGAAATGAGAATTCTTAACCAGACTCAACAAATTATTAAGTGCTGTCTATGCATACTAGGTGCTAGGGAATCCATGGTGAATAAAAAAGGTGAAAGTTCTTGGTCTCATGGGGCTTATATTGTAGAGGATGGGGATAGAAAATAAATAAATGGTTAAAATATGTAATATAATAGATGGTAATTACGGAGAAAAAGCAGAGAATGAGATTATTTACATAGCATAGTGAGAAAAGTCCTCATTAGTATGGTGACAATTGAGCAGAGACCCGGAGGAAGTGAGTCATGTGGGTATCATGAAGAGTATCTGATGCAAAGGGAAGAGCAAATGCAAAGGTAGACTTGTGCTTCGGATGTTGGAGGAACAGTAAAGAGATGCTGTGTGCAAATTAGTGAAATAGAATCATAGGGGTGAGGGTGTGTCAGATGATATGTGCCTCTGTAAAAACCCTGGCTTTTACCCCAAATGAGAAGGGAAAACTTGGGTGCAGAGTGATGTGATTGGAGTTACATCCTAGCAGGGTCACTCTGATGCTGTGCTGAGATCAGACCGAAGCGTGTGGAGTATGGGAGGAGGGAGACCAGCTAGGAGTCTATTGCAGTCGTCCTAGTGAGAGACCACAAAAGTTTGAACCAAGGTGGCAATAGCAGTGTATTTGAGAATTAGTCAGATTCTGCATTTATCTTGAGAATAGAAGAAACAATTTGCTGATGAATTGGCTGTAGGGTAGAAAAGAAGAGGACTCAAGGATGGTGCTCAAGTTTTTGGTCTGAGAAGTTATACGGATATAATCATTTACTGAGATTGAGAAGAATGAAGGAGACTCTGGGGTGGGGCAGGATTTAGGACATGTCTTAGACATGTTAAGTTTGAGACATACAAGTGGAATGACAAGCAGTTGAATCTACAAGCCTGAAACTCGGGAAAGAGATTGAGTGGAGACAGAAATCTAAAAGTTATCAAAATGTAGAGGTTTGTAACACCATGAGAGTGAATAAGATTCTTGTTACTTGTACCATCAACATCACCTGGAAGCCTGGTAGAAATGCAGACTATCAGACCCTACCCCAGAACTATTGAATCAGTATCAGGATTTTATTATCCTCAGGTGATATGTAGGTACCTTAAAGCTTGAAGATTCCTAGATTAGATGACTTAGGGTCTGAATTAACACAGAAGAGAAAAACTGAGGGCCTGAGACAATCTAATTTTGGAGGCCTTAGAAAAGAGATGGAGACGGAGATGATATAGGGAAGGAGAATTCAGAGAGAGGAGTGTTCAAATACTAGTTAAGAATGTGTTTCAAGGAAGGAACGATCTTAGTCAAATGCTATAGGTCACTTAAGATGAGGAATGAGAATTGTCCACTGGATTTAGTAACGCGAGTGCCTTTGGTTACTTCTATACGAGCATTTTAATGGGATTCAAGGTATTAGTAAGAGAAATTAGAGACAATGAGTATAGACTTTCATGAGTTTTGTCTAAAGGAAAAGAGAAATGGGTAGTAAGTGGAGAGAAACGTGAGGTCAAATAAAGGGGTTTTATTTTTGGTTTTTAAGGTGGGGGAAATATCCTAGTGGTATAGGGGATATGGAGATCATCAATTAAGGGGTGAGGGAGTTGGTGGAGCTGGGGGGAACTGAGAGTTGTTCCAGAATACTGTGAGTAGGTAAGATGGAAGGAATTTAGGACACAAGAGGAGGGATCCCTTTAGTAAGGAGGATGGACAGTTATTTATGGGAACTGGAGAAGAGATAGGTTGCCGATGTGAAGATGGAAAATTGTGACAGTTTTCTTTGGACTGATTCGATTTTTATCAATGAAAAAGGAATAACATCACGCGTTAATAATGAAGATGGGCGGTGGCTCAGCCTGTACTCCTAACACTTTGGGAGGCAGAGGCAGGAGGATTGCTTGAGGCCAGGAGTTCGAGACCAGCCTGAACAAGACCCATCTCTACAGAAAATACAAAAATTGGCAGTGCTGTGTGCCTGTAGTCCCAGGTACTCGGGAGGTTGAGGCAGGAAAATTACTTGAGCCCAGGATTTTGAGGTTGCACTGAGCTATGATGACACCACTGTACTCCAGCCTGGGCAACAGAGTGAGACCTATCACAAAAAAAAAAAAAA
>VBSM01003176.1:24708810-24725574 GCA_008086735.1 Cheirogaleus medius | reverse complement strand
TCCTTAGCTACACAAGTACAGTCATGCAATAGATGTGGAACTGGATTTAATAGGTTTGGTGTTATACCTAGCAAGGACAACAGGGAGAGGGGGTGAGGGAGTGGACAGATGTGAAAGGATGGCTAATTATGATCATTAGTATAAACTAGGTGAAAAGAGATGTTAGGACATAGAATATGAGGGGAATATTTTAAAAGGTGGGTAGTTCAGTGAAGTGTGAATTTTGTGGGGTCTCGCTGTTTTTGGAGTTGGGATACCAGAGGGAAGGAGATGATCAGAGAATGGAATGTTTGAAATTGAGCTCAGGGGTGGGATGCAGGTATTGGTCATGACAAAGTCAGGGTACTCTACATACTTTATGGGGATAGGAGGCTAAGGAACGGTGCAGGAGGAGAGAGTGTTGAACAGAGAGATCAGGGTATTGGAGGAATTGTTTACATTGCTATTAAAATCACTAAGAAAAATACCAGGTGAGGGTGACAATGAACCTGGAGATAGAATCTTCCACAAGTGGAAAAATGTAGCCCCAAACACTATGTACATGACTATAAAAAGAGGGGCTACTGTAATTGGGTGGTAGAATCTGATGTTACAACTTCAAAAAGGGGGATTTATGGGGAAGAGAGGTACAGGTGTGGAAGTGACAATAAGGAGCAAGGAGGACACCATCCTCTACCTCCGGGTCTGGTGGCCTGAGATGTGTGGGGAAGAATGTAGCCCACCTGAGACAGGCCCAGGAAAAAGTGTCCCCAGGAGGAGCCAGGTTTTCACTAAAACAATGCAGTGAAGGGAACAGTTGGCCAAGTATCTGAAGATGCAGGCATTCTTGCTTAGAGGGCCGTGACTCTGGAGGGCACAATGAGAAGATTTGGGGGAATTCGAGAGGTTTGAGAGACAGGATCCAATCGGAGGCTGTGTGTAGTCAGGACAGGAGAGCTCCAGTGAGGAGGCCCAGCCTGACGTGGCGGGCTCCTTGTCACTGCTACTGTAGCTTTATGGTTATTGGTGAGAAAACAGCTCCAGGTAGGGTCAGAGTTTCCTACCTAAGCAACTAAGGTTATCTAACACTACTTACAGAGAGCATATTTCTTTCAAAGGCACAAAATATTTTCCCCATAATCTTGGCCTTCCCTTAACCATTTCATGAAACTTTCTGCAAAATTTTCGGTTTCAGAAATGAGGATCTTGTCTTAATCTCTTGCCTTAAGATAATTCATCCTGGAAAAATGATTATTCATTTCTTTCAACACAGGCTTTCTCCATAAAGCCTCTTTATGGAATCACCTTTCTGGTTTTGAACATTGATGCAAATCATAAGTTGACCTCATTCTGTCTTAATCTTGCACAGTGGGATATGGGCCCTCCTATGGATGTGAGGGTGAGTGTTTGCCAGTGTATATGGGAGCCGTGGTGGTGTCCTGAATGCTTTTTAGACCTGATCTTTATGGACCTCCATAACATTTCTATTTCCTGTAACCTAGATGGCTTTGGTTGTGACTTCTCTTGACTATTCTTTTCAATAACACTGCACTAAAGGACAGCTAGAAAATTCCAGGACTTTGTCTAAGTTCTAACTGAGATGCAATCTCCACCCTCATAGCCTTTTATTGGGCAACCTTTGTGGACACTTGTTTTCCAAGTTACCAGATTACTCATTTCAGAGTTTGATTACCCATAAACTACCTACTTCCATGCCTACAATTAAGAGATAAACAATAGGTTTTTGCAATAAAGGCAATCAGTGTCTAGGATAAGGGCTGGCATATGGGCTGGCCCTGTCTTTGCTGTGGAGCTACAGGGAAGAGGTAGGGAGGAGAGACCAGCTTCTTTACAGGCTATTGAGCAACCCCAGTGGGATATCTCAACTCACATCTGGCAGTTGAGTTAATTGGACTCTTCAAGGTCACAAGAAGGAGTCCTATACACATCACCTTTGGGGATGGGGGTTTACTGTTAGAATATTGCTAGAATAGGAGAGTGGGACAGGAAATTTCCTTATAAGCTGTACAATTCCTTCTGGTTCCAGAGCTGGGATAATGTATGACAGACCTCTTAGCTATAATCAAAGGGCAGACAGGTCATTTGTCATCTTTTCCCCTCACAAAACGGAGAATGGACAATTGAATCAGCTCTTGGCTTCTGTGATGCTTCCAACTGGCTTCCAACTGGAAATGGTCAGCAAGTCACTTCTGTGATGGTCCACTTCTCTAGCATTAGGAATTTTTCATCTGAGGCTCTGGGGATTCATGAACCTCCCTGGAATTATGTGCCAGAGTGAGGGTCTGTCCATATGTGCATTTTCTTGTGAGAAGATATCCCATTCCTAAAGGGTCCTCAATCTTTGCTTCAATTAACTGTGGCTAGTATAACAGATTTGTTTTACTCGTAGCCATGACGATGTAGGCAGGAATGAGTCCCTTTGACTCACTACCCTCAAAAAGGATCCACGTGCTGGCAGCAACTGTAGATTTCAGAGATTCCTCCTGTAGCTGGTCACATATCAGAATGCTGTGTGAGGTAATTCTCTCTCTCTCCCACACTGATTCCTGATACCTCCTTCTGGTCCTTCCAGCAGTCACAAAAATGCCTCTGTCTTCCTCTGGCTGTCCAAGTGCTTGTGCACCACCCTCCGACTCAGTGTAGGAAGTTTTTCCTTATATAGTTCTATGGCCAGATAAGTTTCTTTCATGATGTTTATTTTATTTTATTTTATTTTATTTGAGACAGAGTCTCATTTGGTGCCCGGGCTAGAGTGCCATGGCGTCAGCTTAGCTCACAGCAACCTCAAACTCCTGGGCTCAAGCAATCCTACTGCCTCAGCCTCCCTAGTAGCTGGGACTACAAGCACGTACCACCATGCCCAGGTAATTTTTTCTATATATATTTTTAGTTGGCCAATTAATTTCTTTCTATTTTTAGTTGAGACGGGGTCTCGCTCTTGCTGAGGCTGGTTTTGAACTCCTGACCTCGAGCGATCCCCCCCGCCTCGGCCTCCCAGAGTGCTAGGATTACAGGCGTGAGCCACCGCGCCCGGCCTTTCGTGATGTTTAAATAGGCCCTTAACAATGAGTTTCATACTGATGCACTTGGTCTTATTTTTCTCTTAGTGATTGAGGTTGACCAAGTGAAAAGTATTCCAGGATTTTCATGTCTTAGAAAGCAGACAGTTTCAATATCAGTCTCCCATACTTTAGGAGTGACAACTCAAAATAAATGACTGAGGCAAAAATCTCAATCAATGGAGATTTATTAAGCCAAAGCTGGGGATGTGCCTGGGAAGAAAACAACATCTGTGGCTGTTTTTCCAAAGGGGAATTTGGAAGTTTCAATATTTAAGGGAAATAGGGCATACAGAAGGAGAAAAAAAAAAAAAGCAGGGGGCATAGGTAATGAGACAACACGGTTACATTTTTGTGAGACCCAGGAAAACCTACATTTTATATAAGATAAGGTGAATGTTGGGGAAAAAGGGAGTGAAGGAAGCATCAATTACATGGAAGTCCCTGGGTAGGTGGAAGAATGATCCTGTCTTGTCTCTGTTCTGCACCTGAGAAGATAAACTTGCAATTTGTTATTAGTGTGGCCTCCAGCAGACTTTAGTTTTAAGAGCTAGACTCAGCCTACAAACCTAAAGTTACAATTTGCATGTCCTTCCTCAGCAGGAATTTCCTTAATCGTCTGTGGGGACAGTCCTTCACAGAGGCCCAAGGCCTTTACCTTCCCTTTCACATAAGGAGTCGGGGGGATGGCCCTGAAATTTTTATTTTCTTTTGTAATAGTAAAGATTCTACAGTTGCATATACAAATTTCAAGAATTCTAAGAAATCTCTAAGGTTTGTCTGGCTCAAGCCCCTCTGCAGAGATAAGTTTTTAAATGATCTCCAGCAGGGTTTTCAGTATTTCCAGCATTGATTCAGTCCTGATCAACAGCAGCAGCAAAACAAATGAACAAGTCTGAGCAGAAAGTCTGAATGCTGCTCTCCAATCACAAAAATGAACTTGTGTTGCTTTTTAAAGTGGGCTATTCTAAGTCCAATCCACTTGCCTCTCAATATTATCAATGATCTTCATAGCTGGGGCTACCTGGGCTTTAGAGCACAGAGTTAAAGCAAATGGAAAGGAGGTTTGGATGCTGTTTGGCTTTGGAGCAATGAAATATGTGGTTCAAATTCACCCTGGTGTCATTAACTCTGCAGCTGAATTCACCAGCACCCACCAAAGCTAGCATGCAGGAAACAGTTTATTTCACCAAAGTTTTCAATTCGCTGACATTGGAAGCCTTCAGAGACATTAACATGACTATATCACAGGGTCAGACAATTTCTAAAGACAAATATTTTGAGAATAAGGATGATTACTATTCAATTCTATTGGTACCAAGAATCATTTCTAATTCTTGTAGAAACTTTCTCAGGCTAAGATCAATGTAATTTGTAATATTACCCTTAGTTTTCATCCTTGGAGAAAGCTGAACTTTCTTTTTTAAAAAGGGAATAAAATTAATTTAAGTTTTTACTTTCTGGATTTGTTTTAGAGAATTTGTGGTATATTTATCAATACCAAGTCTTTGATTACAATATTCTTTGAGGTAAAAAATAGCTAATATTCAGTAACATGTTCTACACAAACCTTAAAGCTTACATATAAACATGAAATAGATTCCAGGAAAGACACATAAAGCATGATTGCATTTTACTTCACTCTTTGGAGTTGGAACAGGCTGGAACAATGGTTAAATTAAAATGAGACAATATGTCTCTGAAGGAGGGCGGATCAATGCAGCCAACACATCATATTTATCTCCTCAGCTTCTTTTTTCCCCCAAGCTTTTGGCTCTGCTTTTTACCTTGTCTTTTATATTGTTGTTCACTTGGTTTTCAGAGGGGCTTGGTTCTTTTCCTTTTATTTGAAGACATATGCTATTTGTTGAAACAACTTCTATTAAATTATCTTGTCAGCTCCCACTAAAGATCCTTTTCACGGCTCTTGCTATCTGGATTGGAAGAACCCATGGCAAACACATGAGGCCCTGAAAGAATGTGTGTTGAATCCTCTTGAAATGTCATTGCCCTGAATCCTATGAGAGCTCTGCTTCTGGAAAGCAGCAGGGAGGAGGAGGGTTGGCCTGCACGGGTCTCTCAGAATGGATGAGCTTTTCTTTAGCCACGCAGAGTAGCTCGGGGGCTCACTCACATCAAGCTCGTAGAATGTTATTAATACATGTGAAATAAGAAACTTTCCTGTAGGTATTTCTTTTTTATTTTTAATTTATTTTTTTATTTCAGCATATGATGGGGGTACAAATATTACGGTTATGTATATTGCCCATTCCCCCTCCCCCCTCGAGGCAGAGCCTCAAGCATGACCATCTCCTAAACGTTGCACATCTCACTCATTATGTTCGTATATACCATCCCCTCCTCCCCCCTCCCACCCGCCCAATACCCTGTAGGTATTTCTTGGATGCTATTTACCCTTATGATCTCCATCCAGTGCCACTTGGCACATTTACTCAGAGTCTAGGAAGTTGCCTCCTTTCTTCTTCAGGTCAAATGAGTCATTGCTTTCAAGCTTATTTTGCTATGAAGGCAAAAATAGTAAAAGAGCCATGCCAACTACATCTATTTCTATGGCCAGTTTTATTTCCTCTGATGAACTATCACGGCCAAGGTGACTTTGAATCACTGTGAAATGAATGTGTCTCCCAAAGTTCATGTTTTGGAAACTTAATCCACAATGCAACAGTGTCGAGAGGTGAGACCTGTAAATAGCTGGTTAGGTCTTTAGGGCTCTGTCCTCATGAATAGATCAATGCCATTAGCAAGAGAATGGGTTGCTGGTGAAAATGAGTTCTGCCTCTGTCTGTATCTCTCTCTGTCTGTCTGTCTCTCTCTGTGTCTCTGTCTCTGTGTATGTCTCTGTCTCTCTGTGTGTCTGCGTATGTGCTCCTGCCCTTTGCCTCCCACCATGGGATGACGCAGTAAGAAGGCCCTCACCAGATTGGGGCCCCTCGACTTAGCCTCCAGAACAATAAGAAATCTCTATTCTTTAAATTACCCAATTTCAGATATTTTGTTATAGTGGCACAAATGGATTAATATAGTGAGTAACTAGATATGAGCTCTCTAAGTGGGCTATCTTTGGAGTGCAGCCCCAGGTGGATGGTGGCACCTGTTTAGAATGGCTTTGGCTGGAGAAGAGCTGGGAGAGAGAATGAAGAATCTATTCTTCTAAAACGGAAAAGTTCACTTTATTTAAAATAATATGACAAGCTGACATTTTATATTAAAAAAATCATATACAATTAGAGAAAAAAATATAAAGAAATGCCATCTCCTAGGTTTAATTCAAACATCTTCATTTTTAGAATTAACTGTTATTGAGTTCCGCTAATGTGCCTTGTTCCAAGTGTAGGAATGAGACGGTAAAAGCATTAACCTCCCATGCTCCAAATCGAGGGACTTGTATAGTGTTCTGCACACTGGAAGAATCCTTCTCACTTCTAATCCAATGTGGAAGTTACTACTCCCACCAAAAAGAGCTAAGAAGGAAGCCACTTCCCAGAAAAATCTGGGAAAATATATAAGTTTGAACTGCACGAAAGAACTGATATTTGACCACTTTTGCCTGATAAAAGCATCAATTCCCCGTTGATCAACACAATAGAATCACTGACTCCTTCTATAAGGGGGATTGTGGCCTTTTCTACTATGCTTGAATAGAGATTCCCAGTAGGAAAGAAACTTGCTCTGCCCCTAGAACAGACAAGGAATTCTCTTAAACATCAACATTGTGTGTGTTTTCTTCAAGGATCCAGCCACCTCCTTCCCCAAAGGCCTCAACTTTCTCTCCTAATTAAGCTTCATCAGTTTACTGGGGCAGAGATGGGGGTACGTTACTTGTATAAAATTGTTTTTCCATAGGGTAGGTTTAGTTATTCTCAATTCTTGTTTCATAATGTCTTGGAGAACTCCTTCAGGTATTGTTTGTGATGTATATCTATAACCTCAATTGATTATTTCAGTTAAGTCTTTGGTGCCCAATAAGTGTAGGTCAAGTGAGCACCATCCCTTACAGAATGCTGTTTAGTGAGTGTTATGCCTGTTCAGGTGTGTTACATGTTACACTTACATATATTTTTTACTTTCTTAAAGGCTGTCTCAAAATACTTTCATATGGCTCAACTATTAATACTTATATATTCTTGGCTTCCTGTCAGTAGAGGTAATAGCAACATGTGCATGTCACCTCTCTGCTATTAAACTGAGCACTTATTACCTGGCATGGAGAGGTAACTTCTAATTTCTTCAGGCAAAGGTCCATCAGGCCAGAGCAGCTCATGGTCAGCTCCTCACCCTGCACAATCCTGTCATTTATAGAATCTCCAACATTTTAAATGGAGAAACTTCCAGATTACTGTCCACCTCTTTTTAGCATCTTTTTTAACATTAACACCATTATTTCTTTTGATTAACAGCATTTTTTTTAAAGAAGTAGTATATTAATTTCCTAAACCTGCTATAACAAGTACCATTGTCTGGATGAATTGAAATAACAAAGTTATTTTCTCATTGCTTAGGAAGTCCTGGAGGTTTGAAATCAAGGTGTGTCAGCAGGATCATGCTCTCTCTGAAGGTTGTAGGGGGGAGGATCCTTCTTCCTAGCTTCTGGTGGTTGCTGGCAATTCTTGTTCTTGGTACTCCCTGGCTTGTGACTGTATCACTCCAGTCTCTGCCTCCATCATCACATGGCGTTTTCCCTCCGTGTCTCTGCGCGTCTGAATTTCCCTCTTCGTATCTTTTAGGATGTTTTCGTTTAGTGTGACCTTGTTTTAATGTAATTATGTTTGCAAAGATCCTATTTCCAAGTAAGATCACATTCACAAGTTCAGGTAGACATGAATTTTGCGGGGATATTATTCGATTTAGTACAAGTAGTCTTTAAGAGGATTTGTATATTTAAAAGGTATGTTAAACAAAACTAAATATGATTCAAACAAATACCTACACAAAATCACCATGTCCCAAGCTCCATCAGCTCCGTGTTTATATTCACTCATGTGTTCATTTAACAAATACACATTGAGAGACTGTCATATGCTCTGAGCAGTGCTGGCTTCTCGGGACACAGTGATGAACCAGGGAGATGAGGGCCCTGTTTACAGGGAGCTTACATTCCACCTGGGAGACAGAAACAAGGATAATTTCATTTGTACTCTCAAAGCAACATTTATTGAGAACTGACTGTTGGTTACTGAGGATGAAGAAAATGACAAAAAACAAAGTCCACATCTTTACAGAACTTAAGTTCTATAGAGGGACAATGCATAGATAAATAAGTACACAAACAAAACGACATCAGCTAGTGGTGAGTGCTATGAAGAAATGGGAGGCAGGGCACACGGTCAGGGACTCTGTGTCTTATGAGCCTTGTGAATGTCGGGGTTTAGTGCTCTAGTGAGAAGGCTGCAGGTAGGGAGACCCTGAGGAGAGCGAGTTCCTGGTAAGTTTAGGAAGAGCAGGATGCCAGTGTGGCCTCTTGATGTAAACCAGGAAAGAGAAGGGGATTGAGCGGTAGCCTGGGCTCAAACACAGCCTGGTAAACCAAAATAAAAGCTGTTATTCTAAGTGCTATGAGAAAGCAACCGGAGAATTTTGAGCAGGAGAGTAACATGAATGGACTTGAATTTTAAAGGGGACCCCCTGACGATTCAGTGATACTGGGCTGCAGGGCGCACCAGGTGGGATTTTGACTACAGAGAGTGGGGATTCAGACAGTGGTAAGTGTGGTGGAGTAGACTCCATGCGATGCACAGTAGGGTATGAAGGAAGGTACTACTACTGGGTGGCTAGTAGCCAGGAATGCCTCTCTGAGAAGGTATGTTTTAGCTCACATGGGAATGACTAGAAATTGCCAGCTTTATAAAGATTTGGGGCAAGATATTTTCAAATAGAAGGAATAGAAATTGGAAAGCTCTAAGCCAGGTATGTTGGAGGATAGAAAGGACAGTTGGAACTGAAGCCAGAAGTGCTCTGTAGGGGATGAGGGAAGAGAGGTAGGCGGGGTACTCTGTGCTTCCTTGGGGTACTAGAAGGAGCAGAGGCTCCGCAGCTGCTAACAAGGAGCAGAAACCCCACCAGTGCCGCCGAGTCCACGTCTGTGGTGTGTTGGCTCCTGCTGCTTCGTGTGACGTGACATTCCCCAGTGTGAGGAGGGAATGACGACTTTGGGGTACATTCAGTTAGAGGATGTCCCTCTACAAGGTGTTACAACTCACAATTTTAAAATGTCTATGACCTTTCACATGACAAAACCATTTCTAGGAATCTAGCCTATAGAAATAAAATTACAGATACTTAAATGGAAAGATTTTACTGTGGCATTGATTACAAGAGCAAAAACAGTGACTGAAAAATGGAAGCAGTCTGGATAAATCCCATCAACAGGGAAACAGATGAATAAGTTATGTCACATATACAAGTGGATTTATATTTGGTTATTAAAAAGAATGTATTGGCACTGCATTTGTTGTTGGCTTAGAAAAATTTCCACAATATGTTATTTTGGGTGGTAGACTGGACTATAGAAATAATATGTAAATACAAAATGTAATCATATGTAAAATATAAATGATTTTTAAAAATGCACTGTGGGATGATGGAAATGTTTTGAATCTTGATTTTGGTGGTCGTTTCACAGGTGTACACAACTGTCAAAGCTCATGGAAGAATACTTTAAGTGAATACAGTTCATGGTACATAAATTGTTTCTCAAAGTTGAAAAAATGTTTCATACAAAAAAAAAAGCTGTCTTCTATCATCTATGATAGAAGTATTTGAGTAGGTTAATATAAGCAAGGGGAAAAATATAGAAAGATACAGTGGTTACATAGGGACATGTTTGGAGAGGGCGATGCCTTAATTCTATAATCCTGTAGTGTCCTTAGCCCCAGATCCCAATCGGCCAAAATGTTTTAATGTGGATCTACGCCTTTGTTGTCTACCAAGCAGAGCTAGGTAAATATTTGGGCTGGCTGAGTGAGGAAAGTACTTCCCATGTCACTTCTGCACTTTTAGTGCACGTGGGTGTGGGAGTGGGTGAGAGTGGAGAGGGCGTTCTACAGATGGGGCAGTCGGCTAAAATTAAACCTAAGCCACCGGTTGGATCATCAAGGAAAGGATCATTATCCTTTTGCAGTCTGTGTTGGACACAGAGCAAGAACAAGATTGTTGAGGTCGGAAATACCTAAATTTTATTTCTAGCCTTGCCACTTCCTGGTAGAGCAAGTTCTGTGTGGCTTTGAAAAATTAATATACGTGGTTTTCATTTTCTTCACATGCAAACAATAACTCCCATAGGGTTGTAGTGAAGATGAAATCAGATGAAATGTTCACAGGGCCTTTTACATTGTAGAATGTCAGTACATGATGTTAGCCACTGTGGGAGAAAAGGTTGGAAAATTCTTTTTCTGAGGATTGGTGAGTTTGTGTGCTTATGTGCATGGCAGGCCTAGATGATGTTTTCTAAAAAGTACTAATTCTAGACTATCTACAAGCCCACCATACAATATTGTAGTGATTTAGCAATTTTGTTTTTTTTCTTTTTTGAGACAGGGTCTCACTGTGCCACCCGGGCTAGAGTGCAGTGGTGCAATCATAGCTCACTGCAACCTTGAACACCTGGGCTCAAGCGATCCTCCTCCCTCAGTCTCCCGAGTAGCTGGGTCTACAGGCACGCGCCACCACATCTCTCTAATTTATTTTTATTTTTTATAGAGATGGAGTCTCACTATGTTGCCCTGGTTGGTCTCAAACTACTGGGCTCAAGTGATCCTCCTACCTCAGCCTCATAAAGTGCTGGGATTACAGGCGTGAGCCACTGCACCTTTTAAAAATTGACTTTAAAACTTGACAAAGTTTTAAAAATTGTTTCTATAAAGATTTCAGCATGTTCCCCAAAATCCCAGTGGAATTGCTACCACGTTTTGTCAGACAGCGTGTAGTTTTCTGAGCTTTGTTGTGCCAATTTTAAGTCAGCCAGAACTCCCTTCACCAGGATTTCCTCACAGCCAGTGACTTGCTATGCGCCGTTCAATGCTATGGCAAAATGACCCTCACAATTAGGAGGATGCCACACCCCAAATTGCCTCTCAGAGTTGATGGTAATGTGGTCGATTATCATCCAGGGAGACAACAGTGCTTTTTCAGGTGACAGCAAAGGATATTAAGTTGTCCTTTCATCTGTTTATACACATGTTACACTGTCAGATGGTGACTGAGATTAAGCCCTGTGCTTGGAGAGAGGAGACGGAACTGTTAACGACGTCCCTGTGTCCTGTTGTTGCAGGGCAGGCTCTGCTGCGAGACCCGGCCTCCCTTCAATATACAGTAGTCCCCCATTATCTGACGTGTCACTTTCCAGGTTTCAGTTGCCCGTGATCAACTGTGGTCCAAAAATTGGCGAGTAAAGTACAATAAGATATTTTCAGAGGGACAGATGCCACATTCACATAACTTTTATTGAAGTATATTTCTATAATTGTTAGCTATTATTAATCTCTTATTCTGCCTAATTTACAAGTTAAACTTTTCATAGGCATGTGTGTTTAGGAAAAAATGTACATATGTATGTACAGAGTTCAGTACTATCTGTGGTTTCAGGCAGCCACTGGGGAGTCTCGGGGAATTTGTCCCCTCAGGATGAAGAGGGACTGCCGTACTCTGTCAGCGAAGCATGAGGTGCATTGTACTAATAAACCACAATCCTGGGTCTTAGTTTCCCTTTGCAACAGACTTGCTAGTGGGTTAGATAATACAGCAATTTTTTGCTGATTACAAACACAACTGAGTAAATTAAAATTATATTGTTCACATACTCCAGAAGCTTTTGGGGACCTCTCCCCTATTTTCCAGGTATAACTAGTGCTACTACATTTTATACTTTTTTCACATTTGCAAATTTTGCATATTTGTATGATGCCTTATTGCACTAAAGTGTTTCCCTCTACCAGACTGTGATAACCTTATTGGATTATAACCTTGGGTGGTAACACGGTTGGTACACAGTAGTGTTAGTGCAAAGTCTTAGTTACTCAGTTTTCTCACTTGCCAATGAGTCTGTAAATCACAGCCAAGGTCCTGGTTTGGAAAGGGAGGGAGTTAGCCCTGCTATATTATCTAATCCACTTTTCCCAGTAAACAAGCTAATCCTGAATATTGATTCTTTACTTGTATCCTTGTGTTGGTTTTGAAGGGGTTGAGATTCCAGCTGTTCCGAACGTGGAATTATTTGAATTATGTTTTTACCCCTCAATAAACTATAATGAGTTCCTCATCCACCTTTCCAGTAACTTGGGATAAAAATTACTAGAAGTTACAAGAAGTGCATCATTGTATAATCAGGACTTCCATCTAATAAAATAAAAATGATTTGCTACTCTTTCTGAGAAATCTACCTATTGTATAGTGTGGAGGTTATTCAATACTATTGCAAAGTTCTTGAGATGAAACTCAATATAGTCCATCAGTTGGCTCTGCTTAGCCTCATCATCTTCATTGTTAATGCTACACAGTGAATAAAACACCTTTAAGACCCTTCACACTTGACTGATTCACTCCAGGCTTTGCAGTATCATATAAAGGATATCAGTAAGTAGTTATGAATGGAATTAAAGTCATGGAACTGTTGACCAACCCAGTAAGCCCCTCAGGGAGACTTTTCTGATGTAGTTTACTCACATAGCCAATGCCCAGCTGTTTTATAATTAGTGATTTTAGATTCTTTCTGGAGGTTCTTTGTTCTCCATTTACAGGTTAACTCTAGGGGCAGGGATTTCAGCTCCAGTTTTTGCTCAAGCTGCTACCATTGGTCTATCAGGTTACCTTTTCTTCAGAGGAAAAAGACATCTTTTAGGAAACTTTGTCAAGGTCAACAGAACACGGTGGATTTATTTTAATAATCCTTTTGTATTAACAGTATTTACTTTTAAGATTACGAAGATATATTAATCCTTCCAGGCAGCAGGCTGGGTTGGTTGCCACTTGAAAAAAAAAAAAAAAAGTCTGTGGTGTGTTAGGGTTGGATAGTAGGCAGGAAACTTCATGTCATAAAGAGAAGGAAGATGTAAATGGGTAGTACTTTATAGCAGTTAAGGAAAGGGCTCTGAGGGAGGTTTATTCTCCTCTCTGATGTGGTAGAAACTTCCGTGTGGGAACATTTTCCAACTCAGAACTTTTCCATTCTCCATAGGGTCTAGCTCTAAGCTTTTTCCTTGCAATGTACTTTTTGAGGGTTGGGAAGATGAGCTGCCACTCCTTTGAGCTAAGGTTCTCACTTTTCTGGCTTACAATTTTCTGGCTGTCTGGGTATGCACACCGAGGCCATTTGGAGCTCCCTTTCAACAAGCAATTGAATCTTTGATCCAATAATTCTCTAGAACTAGAATTTGGCAGTCCTTCCCCAAATATTTTCCAAACAGTATTTACAACCATCCCTTTTTATTAGGTAAGTGCCAGGTGAATAAGCATGACTAAACACTTTCCATGCTGCCTTGGCAAGGAAACGTCTAAGACATGGGTAACTGATTGACCCATGGTTGTAGGAAGCTCACATAACAATATTCAATTACCTCTCAAGTTTGCTTGTGATTGCTAAATCACTTGTGACATTGGGCTGATGTCTGACCTTTAGGTTGCCTTATTCTCACCTATAAAGCAAGATAAAAGGGTCACTTGACTGATGTCTCAAAATGACCAGCCTATGGGCCACTGAAGCACACTGGCTGCCTCATGTCCAAGTTCAGCTGTGAACTTCCTCATTACACAAGCCTTGATAACTGTATCTTCCTCCCCTAATTTTGTCTTATAGAACCTTGTAGTTTAGATAAATGGCTAGTTCTCAGGCGTGGAGTTGGGAATTTGCCAAAGGAATTTAGCATGAAGTTAAAGTTCATAGACCTTCACTTGTACTGACCCTTTCCAAGACTTCAAACATTCTCCTCAGAGGCTGCAGGAGAGTACACTAGCCATAGCCACGTGCTATTGATATAGGACATTTCCCCAGATGCCTGGATGGTCCTAGACCAGTCCTACTTCCATGCCCCCACAACCTGGCCCTGGTTGGCCTCATCTAGAATCAAACCCTACCTTTTGCCCCAAGTAGAAAAATCTTAAATGAGTCAGATTTTGCTCTCTGCCCCACACACCCATGACAGCCTACACAGCCATCTCGCCCACGCTGTCTGCAGGTAGAAGCACCACCTTAGCAAGAAATTTACAGATGGGGCATTACTAATGAAGCTAAAAAAATCTTTTCTATACTATCAATAATTGAAATAAATTCTTAACTCTTCTATAGTCAACTAGGGGTGGGGGACCTGCAACCTCAAGGCGAAATTTGGCCTTCTAGGTCCTTAAGTGTGGCCTTTTGGATCCAAATATTACAGAACAAATCCTTTTATTAAAAGAGGTGCAGCAGAGAAAGATGAAGCTTTTCTTGCCTCCTTTGATGCTTAAAAAAGAACAATCTTGAAATCAGAAGGTGCCCCACCCCTGCAAGGCTCTAGGACATTTTACAATAACATTGCAGTATGAAGAAGAAAACAATTATCTGTGGCCTATGAAAAAGACAGTACACTCCTTAGATTATAATTTTTTATTAGTAGGTTTTGTTTTGGTAACAGCTTTGAGATATAATTCACATGGGTAGAATGTCATACAATGTTTCCCATGTAAAGTATACGGTTCAATGGTTTTTAGTATATTCAGAGTTGTGCAACCTTCACCACAATCAATTTTAGAATATTTTATTACTTCAAAAAGAAACCCCATGCCCTTCAGCTATCACCCCCACCAGTTCTAAGAAACACCTAATCTACTTTCTGTCTCTACATGTTTGTAAGTTTGTTAAAAAAATATTTATTGTTCAATGGGAAAACTTTTGAAAAGTTAATATACTTAGTATAGTTTTACATATCACAATATATAATAATATAGTTTTCTTAATACTATATATTCTCTAGCTTTATTTTCCCCTTTTCCAATTTCTTGACGTGAAGAAACAGACACTGGGTTCTGTTCTCTGTACTTCATTAGGTCTAGTGCCCATAACTATACCATTTCCTCCAAAATTAAGGCACGACAAAGTAAAATTTTCTAATATCTTGTGTCAAAGCACACTATTGAAAAGGAAAAATAAATTTCATTTGCACTATGATTAGAGAATGCCTTTGGTGGATTTAGGATAGACTTTCTTTCCTTTTTTACAAAATTAAATCAAATTTGACATGCTATAGTAGAAAGTTACGTTACTCAAGACTTCAAATCACAAGAGAGAAGTCTGACTCTCACTGTAGTTCCTTAGGTACTGCCAAATCTAGCTGCTCCAACCTATCATATTTGCTTTTTGGGGGGCTGACTCTATTCTAAGACTTGCCCCTTGAGGTGACAAGATGGCTGCCTGCAGGACCAGGTTTATAATCCATCCTCTCAGCAATGCTGGTAGTAGGGAGAATGCCTCTATTTGAAGCTGAAACATAGTATTAGAGTTGACTGTCTTTGGGTCTGATTGGCCTGGACTGAGTCACATGCCAACTCTTAGAGCCAGGGAGGGAGTCAGATCTACCTGGTCCACTGGACTAAAAAGGGAAGGGATTCTTTCCCAAGAAAAATCAGGGTGTGTTAACAGAAGTGGTTACAATAATGGATTTGGGGCTGGCAAAAACAAAAGATCATGATTAAAGAGTGCTGCAGCATGAGTCATAAAATCTGGGCTTTAATATTGTTACTAAGTAGTTTTATTAAGCAAATTACTTAATCTCTGTTGGCTTGGGTTCCCAATTCTGTAAAATTATAGACTCGCACAAGAAATCCTCAAAGGTCTCTGCTAGTCTAAAAATTCTAATTCCGTGATGAATTAGCTAGATATTTTGGTATTAAATAGGCATGACTAAACCTGATTTTCTTTGATGAAATCAATACAACGACTTTCATGGAATAGCACTGTACTACACAGCAAAAGTAATTCTATCTGGAAGCATGAGGATGTGTGTTTTCTTTGATGGTGAGTGTTAGCTAGGTGAGAGCAAGGTTTCCAACTCATTTTTGGACTATCCAGATTGTTCACAGAAGTTTAAACTCTTATTGAAAAAAAAATCTTTTTTTAGAAAAAGCCATGCTGAATATCAAGTTGTTTCCAGTGCTTGCTTTATGTTTATATTAACCCTTGTAGTGTAACTTGGAGAACCAATAAATTCTTAGAAATAGCAAGGATCAGTTAGAAGAAAAAAAATGAGATAGGATAATGGACCCTTTTGTTGTGCTTTAAAAAAATAAGAAGAAAGAGCGATCATCTCATCTCATATTAGGAACTACAGAATTGAGCTGGGGAATTAGCCCAGCAGAAAAGTTCTTAAAATATTTGATTAGGGCCATGACTAGTAGTCAACATAGGCAGCTGGGCTAGCTCATGGTGTGATCTAGAGGAGATGGGAAGGATAACAGTGAAGGGGGTAAAGTGGGGAGGAGAGTTCTTTGTATTTGGGTATGGCATATGAGTTTCCTCAATTAGGGACTCTTGCTTTGAGTGGTATTTTTTAAGTTGTCAATAAAGAGGCAAAAACCTGAGTGCCCCACAGATTTTTAAGACTTAATTCAAAATCAAGAATTATGATTTTCTGGCTCATGCCTGTAATCCTAGCACTCTAGCAGGCCAAGGCGGGTGGATTGCTCAAGGTCAAGAGTTCGAAACCAGCCTGAGCAAGAGTGA
>VBSM01003176.1:24609368-24708676 GCA_008086735.1 Cheirogaleus medius | reverse complement strand
AAAAAAAAAAAAAAAAAAAGAATTATAATTTTGAAGTACACAGAGAAGTCCCACCAAAACTCGCATACTTCGTCTGTGATTTTTGGCAGCATGCATTTTGGCTTTGGTGTAGACGAGTTACTCATCTGGGGTTTTAGAGCAACACCTCTTAAATTTAAGGCAGGCTCTTTTTCAGCTTGTACATGAATAGCAGATACTGTGGGAAAGTGGACATTTTTCCCAATCCAAGGAGGTACCATTACATGGAATTCTATATGAATAATATCCCCTGAAGCATAATTCTGTTGATGTCTCTTTAAAGAAACTACACTGGTTAGATGCTACAATATATAGGTTGGCTATTCCCAGTGGGATATGTGACTTGATTTGAAATTAGAAGACAGACATTCAAGTGACTAATCTCAAGTCTGCCCCAAAGTACTTTGTGAATCTATGAATCTGGGCTTCGTTTTTGAAAAGTCTAAAGAAGGAATAAAGTAGATATGTCAAAGAAGGCATGAGAAAAAATGAAGTGGTAATCTGTCTTGGCAGGACAAATGGTCTCATCAATGGGGAAGTTGGTAGATGTGAGCTTAACAGGGTATAGGTAGGTTTATTCTGAAATAAGCAAACAAATAAATACAAACCACAAGACTGACATGACTGCCCAGTTGTGAACATTGTATTAATATAAAGGATTAGTTGGTACAGTACTGCTATTCATGTACATTGGGTAAATATTAGGTTTAAAGGTAATGATAGTTAATAGGTAAGTAAGTATAGGATTAAGTGAGGTATAAATTAATATTTAGCACCTCAAAAGATGGAAAGAGAAATGGTGTTGTGGATAGCCCACAGGAGGAAGTTGGAACTCCCCACCCAAAATTTAGTTCCCATGCTAATGATGACACAAACACAAGCACACACACACCTCAAGAGGGTATGAAAACATATGTTATTCATATAATGGGGTTTTGGTTACTATAGCCTTGTTATTTAATTTGAAGTCAGGTAATACCTCCATATTTGTTCTTTTTGCTTAAGAGTGCTTTGGCTATTTGGGCTCTTTATTGCTTCCAAATGAAACTTAGGATTATTTTTTCTAGATCCGTGAAATATGCTATTATTTTGATGGAAATTGAATTGAATCTATAAATCACTTTGGGCAGTATGGACATTTTAATGATGTTGATTCTAGCAATCTATGAGTAGGGGATGTTTTTCCACTTGTGTCATCTGTGATTTCTCTCATCAGTGTTTTGTAGTTCTCCTTGTAGAGGTCTTTAACCTTTTTTGCTAAGTATATTCGTAGGTATTTTATTTTCTTTGTAGCTATTATAAATGGTATTGAGTCCTTGATTTGACTTTTGGCTTGACTGTTAGTATATAGAAATGCTACTGATTTGTGTACATTGATTTTGTAACCTGAGACTTCGCTGAATTTGTCAATTCCAGAAGTCTTTTGGTGAAGTTTTTCAGGTTTTCTAGATATAAGATCATGTCATGCAAATAGGGATAGTTTGAACTCCTGTTTCCTGATTTGGATACCCTTTCTTTCTTTCTCTTGTCTGATTGCTCTGACTAGGACTTCCAGCACTGTGTTGAATAGAAGTGGAGACAGCGGGCACCCTTGGAACTGGAACTCTTGTTCCAGTTCTTAGGAGAAATGCTTTCCACTTTTCCCCATTCAGTATGATGTTGACTTGTCATATATAGCTTTTATAATTTTGAGTTATATTCCTTGTATGCCTAGTTTGTTGAGGGTTTTTTTTTTATCATGAAAGGGCACTGGATGTTATTGATTGTTTTTTCTACATCAATTGAGATGATTATGTCATCTTTATTTTTGTTTCTGTTTATGTGGTAAATCATGTTTATTGATTTGTGTATGTTAAACCATCCTTTCATCACTGGGATGAAACCCACTTGATCATGGTGTATTATCTTTTTGATTTGCTGTTGAATTTGGTTTGCTAGTATTTTGTTGAGGATTTTTGCATCTATGTTTATAGGGGATATTGGTCTATAGTTTTTCTTTTTTGTGTGTTCTTTCCTGGCTTTGGTATCATGGTGATACTGGCTTTATAGAATGAATTAGGGAAGAATCTCTCCTTCTTGATGTTACGGAGTAGTTTCTATAAGATAGGTACCAGTTTTTCTCTGTAGGTTTGGTAGAATTCTGCTATGAATCCACCTGGTCCAGGGCTTTTTGTTGTTGGGAGATTTTCTATTACTGCTTCAATCTCACTGCTCATTATTAGTCTGTTCAGGATTTCTATTTATTCCTGATTGAGTCTTGAGTTCTGTGTTTCCAAAAAGTTATCCATTTCCTCTACGTTTTATAGTTTGTTTCCATAGAGGTTTTTGTAGTATTCATGGATCATATTTTGTATTTCTGTGATATCAGTTGTAATGTCTCCTTTTTCATTTCTGATTAAGGTTATTTGTGGTTAATCTGGCTAATGGTCTGTCAATTTTGTTTATCTTTTGAAAGAACCAACTTTTTGTTTCATATATATATGTAATTTGTTTCCATTTCATTCTGCTTTGAGCTTTGTTATTTCTTTTCTTCTGCTGGCTTTGGGTTTGCTTTGTTCTTTTTTTGCTTCCTTGAGATGTGACATTAGGAGACTATTTATGATCTTTCTGTCTTTTTGATGTAGGTATTTGAGGCTGTGAATGTTCCCTTTAGGGTTACTTTTACTGTGTCCCATAGATTTTGAAAACTTTTGTCTCCTTTGTCATTCAGTTCAAGGAATCTTTTGATTTCCTTCTTAATTTTATCATTGACCCAAGGATGATTCAGCAGCAGGTAATTTAATTTCCATGACTCTGTATAGATTAGAGTGTTTCTCTTGGAATTGATTTCTAGTTTTATTCCACTGTGGTCTAAGAAGATACACGGTATGATTTCAATTTTTTTTTAATTTGCTGAGACTTGCTTTCTGGCCTAAAATATGATCAATCTTGGAAAACATCCCACATGCTGATGAGAAAAAAGTGTATATTCAGTAGATTATGGGTGGAATTTTCTGTAAATATCTGTTAGGTCCACTTATTCTAGAGTCCTGTTTAAGTCTAGTTTTCTTTATTTTCTGCTTTGATGATCTGTTCAGTTCTGTCAGTGGAGTGATGAAGTTTCCAACTATTAAGATTCTACTGTTTATTTCTTTGCTTAGATCTAGAAGAATTTGGTTTATGAAACTGGGAGCCTCTTGTGTTAGGTGCATACATATTTAGTATTGTTATGTCTTGTTGAATTGTTCCCTTTACTATTATATATTGACCATCTTTGTCTTTTTTTATTTTTTAACCATTGTTGATTTAAAGTCTATTTTATTTGACATGAGAATGGCTACACCTGCTTGCTTTTGGTTTCCATTTGTGTGTAGTGTTTTTTCCATCCCATTACCTAAGTCTGTGTGAGTTCTTGTGGTTTAGATGTGTTTTTTGGAGACAGCAAATATTTGGGTTATGTTTTTCATCAATTCAGCCCGTCTGTCTTTTAAGAGAGCCATTCAGACTGTTCATGTTGAGTGTTAGTATTGATGTGTGGAATGCTCTTCTGTTCACCACACTGGATAACACTTTGTTTTATTTGCCCTCTTGTGCTATTGTTTTATAAGAGCTGTGAGCTATAACTTTTGGCTATTTTTACACTGGTTAGTATCTATTGTGCTGTTGCATATATAATGAGCTTTTAAGCATTTCCTGTAGAGCAGGTCTAGTAGTAACAAATTCCCTTAGTGTTTGCTTATCTAGGAAAGACTTTAGTTCTCCTTCATTTATGAAACTTATTATAGCAGGATGAAAAATTCTTGCCTGGCAGTTATTCTGTTTAAGGAAACTAAAGGTAGGACCCTGTTCTTTTCTGGCCTGTAAGGTTTCTCTTGAGAAGTCTGCTCTTTGTCTGATGGGTTTTCCTTTGCAAGTTATTTGATGTTTTCACCTCATGGCTCATGGGAGATCCTCCTTAATGTTGACTTCAGCCAGACTGATGACTATATGTCTTGGTGATTCCCTTTTTGCAATGAATCTCCCATGTGCCCCTGAGCTTCTTGTATCTGGATGTCTAAATCTCTAGCAAGAGCAAGGCAGCTTTCCTTGATTATTCCCTCAAATAGTTTTTCCAGGCCTTGTGCTTTTTCTTCTTCATCCTCAGGGGTATCTATGATTCTTATATTTGGCCATTTTACATAATGCCATATTTCTTGTAGACTTTGTTTATTTCTATTATTTGTTCTTTATTATTCGCTGACTGTGTTAATTTGAAAGAGTTGCCTTCAAACTCTGAAATTCTGTCTTCTGCTTGGTCTAATCTATTCTTAAAACTTAACACTATGTTTTGTATTTCGCTGAATGAATTTTTCATTTCCAGAAGTTCTATTTGTTTTTTTTTTAAATATATCTATCTCTTTAGTAAATTTTTAATTCATTTCCTGAATTAGTTTTCTAGTTTCTTTGAGTTGGTTTTTGTTTTTCTCTTGGATTTCATTGAGCTTCCTTATAATCCATAATTAGAATTCTTTTTTTTCTTTTTTTTTTTTTTTTTTTTTTTTGAGACAGTCTTGCTCTGTTACTCTGGGTAGAGTACAGTGGCATCATCATATCTCACTGCAACCTCAAACTTCTGGGCTCTAGCAATCCTCCTGCCTCAGCCTCCAAGAGTGCTAGTATTACAGACATGAGGCATGAACCACCATGTCCAATAGCCCATATTTAAAATTCTTGATCTGTTATTTCAGTTTTTTCATTTTGATTGGGATCCATTGCTAGAGAGCTGGTGTACTCATTTGGGGATGTTCTTTCACTCTGATTTTTCATACTTCCAGTGTTCTTGTGCTAATTCCTTCTTATCTGAAGCAGCTATTATGTTTTGTTTTTGGATGTTCTTTTGTTTAGATGGGGCTTTTTTTCCCCCCTCACTCTTAATGATGTGTATGTGTGTGGGCAGATTCCCTGTCTCTTGTTGACAAGGGAAAATGGAGGTCTTTGAAATCCTTTCTCTTTCCCCAGCCCTGTGATCTTCTTGGCAGTGTGAATTATACTGGGATGCCCAGTTTAATCTCTGAGACAGTAGGTAGTGCTTGTGGGTAAGAGTCAGCCATGCCTTGTATGATTGAATCAGTAAATGCTGTAACAGGCTGTATAAATTACCCTCCCTGACAGTAGGTGGCACCTGCTGGAAAAAAACAGCTGCAGTCGTGTTTTCTGGGGGCCTGTGACTGGCTCTAGTTGATCAGGAGAAATACTCAGATGCCCCAGGCAGTGGGTAGGGTCCTGGAGCTTCCAGGGGACTCCTTATTTTCCACCACAGCTGAAGTGGGTAGAGAAGTGAGGCTGAGCAGGGCTGGGTCAGGCAAGCTTCAGGTTCCACAAAGGCAGGCATAAGAGCTGTCTCAGCAGGTGTTGGGGATCCACTCCCAGGCCACTGAGAAAAGCCACCATGGAAGGGCCAGAGTGGTCTCATGAAGCCAGAAAGTCTGCTTGTGGGGGAGGTATCATATGGGATTCACAGATTGGCTGTCAGGAGTGTATTTTGCTCTTCTCCTCCTTCCCTGCTCCACAGATCTTCTTCCAGTATCTGGCCACAAGCAGCAGTCCAAACTAGCTGAGCTCACAGGCAATGGTACCATAGGCTGGGAGCTTCTCTGCCCAGGATCCTGCCCCAGACTGAAAGTGCAGCTTTCCTTTGTGGGGAAGGGGTTCTTCATGATTGTACAGTACGGGGGCTACACATTGTGCTTTCCTCTTGGTTCTGCCCACATGGGCTCCCTCACTTTCTAAGATTAGTTCACAGTCTTCCATCCGTGCCCTGGAGCAGCATGATTGAGTCCTGGGGATACGGGATTTGGCCTGAAGTCCTGTTTTCATGTCTCCCAACTGTAATCCCTGGCCATTGCTGGG
This sequence comes from Cheirogaleus medius, assembly GCA_008086735.1. Classification (NCBI taxonomy): domain Eukaryota; kingdom Metazoa; phylum Chordata; class Mammalia; order Primates; family Cheirogaleidae; genus Cheirogaleus; species Cheirogaleus medius. The sequence continues at coordinate 24,702,790 of VBSM01003176.1, read as the reverse complement.
GAGAAGCATGCTGGTCTCAAGTTGCCCAAGGAGTGCTGAAGCAGGTTTGATATCCCTCCACTTTGGAATGTGCCCTGTTCTGCTGGAGCAGCCAAATAAGCAGCACCAGGGAGGGCTGGTGAGCAGAGAGCTTACAGTCTGAGCTCCCCTTGGTCTACTGCAGTTCCTTAAGTGGAAAGGTGTGAGCCCCACTCTCTGTGGAAGTCTTGATGTGATGGCCATGCCAACAGAGGGGAAGCAGTCGCTCTTGAAAACCCCTGCTCAATCATTCCTTGTGGCACCCAAGCCACTTGGCAGCAGTGAGCAGGGGATGAGAGGGAGAGGAAATGAGTATGAATGGAGGAGAGCTGGCACTCTGGTCCCCTTTGTTCCTCTCCCTTAAAGGCAGCCTGCCCAGAATGTCCAAGCTCTAGGGGTCACACAGACCCCCAGGACCCTTCAGCCCCCTGTAGCCACTGCAGTCTGGGCAGGAGTTGGGCAATGTTTGTGTGGGGACCAGTGACATGAAAACTGGAGGATGGCAGAAGCTCCCTGGGGAAGTCAAAGGCACACAATAGGTGGAGAAAGTAGTATGGCAGCCACTTTCTCAGCTCCAGTCTGTGCTGATGGGGAGTGACCCTGAGGGAGCTGGCAGCCTGGTTCTTTGTTTGCAAGAAGCTGCCAGTTCAATGGTAGCAGCAGCTTTTGCACTTGTGAGGGTAGAGAAGCTCTGCAGCAGCTCAGGAGTCTACTGACTACCAGAGGTGTGAGGGAGGATGAGAAATAAAACCCTCACCTCCTACCCTTTCCACAGGACTCCAAATTTCTTGGGAGTTTATCTCTGCTGAAATCTCATTCCTCCTTGTTCTGCTCTGAAACTTCTTCCCATAGAGTTTCTGTTAGGTTCTGGCACTTTTCCCTCAAAATTATACCTGAGCTATGATTTTTGTTTTTCATCTAAAACTTTTCCTTCTTTCTGAGATGGTCTGGTAACTGATGTCTCTAGTCAGCCATCTTGCTGCCTCCTGCAGATACAGAATTCTTAGGTTGACAGTGTTTTCCTTTCCATACTTTAGAAATATCACTTTTTTTTTACGTGATATATTTTCTGTCAAGTCTGTGGTGGTTTTTATCTGTGTCTGTAATATGCCTTTTTTTCCTCTGCTACTTTTAAGATTTTATCACTTAGTACTTCCTACTTCAGGCAGTTATCCTAATTAAAAATCCATGCCCTAAGAATGTTCAGCCAGCATTCCTAAGAAAAACACAGAGGCAGCTCCACAAGTAGTTCTCTAACTTTATCATTGATTGACATTAGAGATTTTGTTAACTAATGTAATGTCAGAAATGAGTTTTCATTGGCTGGGAATGGTGCTTCATGCCTGTAATCCCAGCTCTTTGGGAGGCTGAGGCAGGAGGATTGCTTGAGGCCAGGAGTTCAAGACCAGCCTAGGCAACATAGTGACACCCTATCTCCCCTAAAATATATATATATATAAAAATGAGTTTTCATGGATGAAATTAGTGACTTGACAATCAGCTTAATGGAAGTTAGAAATGCGATCTTGTTAATTAAATGTTCAAGTTCTGTAGCCTGGCTATAATATTTTGAAGACACTCTTGATGGAGAATAGAGTGTAAGCATCAACAAAATCCGAGTAACTTCTGTAAGGGAAAAGGGGTTGGGTGGGCATGAAAAGATGGAGGTAAGAAAGGAAAACCAAAGGAAAGGGTTGGGGAACCCCAAAGCCCAAAACATTAGTGGGTGATTAGGAATCATGGTTCAAAAAAGAAGCTGATACATGGGTGCTGGCCAGTGGCCAGAGAGAAAGGTCATGCAAGAGGCTCTATTTGGGTGTTCAGGAACCCTGATAAACAAAGTGTTTGCCAGCTGCCCACAATTTTCACAGTGCCAGTGCTATTTATTTGTTTTTTGCACTTCTATTATCCACTTACTCCATAAAATGTGACTCCAGTAGTTCTAGAAGCCTACATGGAAGACATATTGGTGGTGGCAGTGATGGTGGAGGAGGGGGGTGGGTTTTCACAACTTTACTTGAGAGGAACTTGAACTAAGTTGGTGTTCCTGGTTAGTCTGGGATACTACCATTATATCATCATCATATTTTTTATAGTTCTTATCAACTTATGTATTTATTATAGTATTCATATATAGTAATAACTGGGTATTGGAGGTAAAAAGAAATGAGTAAGGCATGAATGTACTTTGTCTTCAAATAGCTGATAGAGTACCACCTGTTTGGTTGCTATTAAATATTTGGTACAACATTTTTTTTTCCCATAAACTTCCTGAACTGAGCTAGGATTAGCTGGATGAAATATCTCTTTACCAAAACTCTAATCTTCAGCCTGTGCTTCTTTCTTTCTCTTGTCCACTTTTCTAACTTTTGGCCCATGTTCCCCACTTGGCTTTGTTTCTCCCACTTTCTGTTCCAGCAGGTTGTTGGTTCACTGCCCTTCTCCCAACAAGATGCACCTGGGGCATCACCTAATGTGTTAAGGGCCCTGTTTCCTTGATCATATCTGATTCCTTCCCTCTAACTAAATGCAGAGATTCTGATTCCATTTCCTCAGCATTCAGGAAGGAAAAAACAATCTGGACTACTTGGGGTACCTGATGAATTATAGAAGCAAAGATTTCTGGAGTTAGAGGGTACCTAAGTTTCAAATAGAAAATCCAGGCCCAGGAAAGTTAAGTGTCAGATGGTCAATGACACAGATCACTCAAGGGCAGAGCAGGAGTTTTTATTACTTCAGTTCCCGTGCTCTAGTTACCACACCACAGACACCACAATATGTCATATTTTAATAAGACAAATCAGAAATAAGGAAGGGAAAGATAGAGTGGCAGGAATGTTTCTCCCCCTCTGCTCAAATTACACCACACAAATGCTACATATTACACTAGTTCTGATTTTATTACTCATAAGGTCAATCTTGAAAATTCCAGGGTAAGGTAAATTAATTGTCAGAAAAGTCTGAGAATAGTAAACTGGTTTGACAAAACCAACTTATTCTGATTTTACTTAAAAAAATATTTTGGTGGAAATATTATATTTGGATTTAAACAACCCTTGAAGGATTTGTTGGGAAGAAAATAGAACATTGATTGTTTAGGCCCCTTGGCACAGAGGCCTAGAAATCAAATGAATTTGGTCACTTTGTTTTGTCTTCCTAAAGAGAATGAAAGGCCCCAAATCAATGGGTGGTCACCAGGGAGAGAATTAATTCAGCTCTAAGAGCAATTTGAATATCTGTGTGGTGTTTCCAGTTCAGAGGACCACCAAGTAGATATGCCAGAAAATTCTGGATTAAAAGAGAAGTCATATGTTTAAAGAGCTTGTTGATGTCTTTAAAAAATATTTTTTTCTGCTTGGATTTTCATTAGGATTGCTTTGAATCTGCAGATTTTGGGATTTTCAAGAATATAATACGTTCTTATTAACTATAGTCACCATGCTTTACAATAGGTCTCTTGAATTAATTCCTCCTGTTTAACTGAAATTTTGTGCCCTTTGATCAGCATCTTCCCAATCTACTGTTCATTCTGTCTACTTCGAGTTCACCTTTTTTAGATTCTATCATATAAATGAGATCATGTGGTATTTGTATTTCTCTGCCTGGCTTGCTTACCATAATGTCCTCCAGGTTCATCGATGTGGTTACAAATGACAGGATTTCCTTCATTTTAAGACTGAATAGTATCCTGTTGTTTATATATATATACACACACACATATGTTATATTTTCTTCAGTCATCTGTTGATGGACACTTAGGTTGATTCCATACCTTAGATATTCTGAACAATGCTGCAGTGGGGACAGGAGTACAGGTATCTCTTCAGTATCATGATTTCATTTCCTTTGGGTACATATGTGGTAGTCAGATTGCTGATCACATGGTAGTTCTATTTTTAATTTTTTAAAAGAAATCTCCATACTGTTCTGCATAAAGGCTGTACTCATTTACATTCCTGCCAACAGTGTGCAAGGATTCCCTTTTCTCCACATTTTCTCCCACACTTATCTTTTGTCCTTTTGATAATAGCCATTCTAACGGGTGTGAGATAATATCTCATTGTGGTTTTAATTCACATTTCCCTGATGAGTACTGATGTTGAGTGTCTTTTCAAATACTTTTTGCCCTTTTGTATGTCGTCTTTTAAGAAATGTCTATTCAGGTATTTAGCCCATTTTTATTTTTATTTATTTATTTATCTTTTATCTTTGCCATTTTCCTATTCTCAGAAGTTTTAGATATTTAATATCTTTTTTTTTATTTCATCATATAACGGGGGTACAAATACTGTTAGGGTTACATACATTGCCCCTACCATCCCTCCCCCCCATATGCCAGAGCTTCAAGCAAGTCCAATCCCCAGGTGGCGCGCACGGCACACATTATGTAACTCTACACTTCCTCCCCCCTCCCGCCTGCCCTCCATCCAACAAAAGATTTTTTTAATGTTGTGGTTCTCTTGCTATGGAGTTGAGTTCCTTATATATTTTAGATATTAACTCCTTATCAGATGTGTGTGGATTACAAAGATTTTCTTTTATTCTATAAGTTATTTCTTCACTGTGTTGTTTCCTTTGCTGTGTAGAAACTTTTAGAAGCTTTTAAATTTAATGTAATCCCATTTTTCTAGTTTTCCATAAGAACAGTTGCCAGTGCTGTTCCCCTATGGCTCCTATGTACCTCGAATCCTTTCATCCTTCAGGCATCAGAGTGAATGTTAGGTCCTTGCAGAGCCTTCTTTGAATCATCTGGCCCTAAAGTAATCCTTCCTCCATAGTCTTCCCCCAGTGCTCTCTAGCACGTCACTCTACTGACTTCCCTTAAAGAACATACACAACGGGAAATTATCTTGCTTTATTTGCTTCATTTATTCACTGTCTCAGCATAATAGGGTGTAAGCTCCCAGATGGGAGGCGCCTGGGATGTCTTAGTGCTTTATTCCCAGTTCCTAGCACAATGTTACCTTACTGAATAAATAAGTTTTGAAGCCACTCTGAACAGACATGAGCATTTGAATTAGCTCAGGAGAAATACTTGATTTCCTTAAAATATAACCTGAATAACTTTTATGACATGTTTAGCTGATATTCTTTTTAAGGTATCAAAATGTACAGGAACCGCTGTCAGGATTTCTGATTTTCCATTGTTTTTCTTCTTGGAAAGCAGAAAATATTTTAATTTTTCCCATGAGGACACTGAAGCCAAGAGATGTTAAGTGCCACCTTAGATAAACTTTGTGGCCAGAGCGTGAGCTCATTACTTCTGATGTTTGGGTGTTGTCTTCACTAATAAAGACAGACTAGATATGGAATGTAACTCTGCATATTTCTTCTCTGTGTATTTTCCATAATCCTTTCTCTTAACACTCAACAGGAATCTTTGCCCACCAATAAACATATTTATTCCTGGTCAAAACCAGACCAGTAGAGGGTATCTGTTCACTAATTTACTCCTTTGACACCTGTAGTGTGTTCTCTGAGAAAAATGATCTTGCAAAGGAATGAGAATTTAGGAAGCATCACATAACTTCAGAAAGTGACATTTCTATAGCAGGGTCATAGTTTGGAACAGATGTCTAAGGTGATGCCTAGGGCTACTAAACTGACTTTAATTTTCATTAAGGATTAACTACACAGAACAAAATATTGTATTTGTGAAAAATTGACCTTATCTATTGAAATTGGCTACTTTTACTAATTGGCTTTTATAAAGTCTACTTGTTCTTTTATGTGAGCAACTTTAAACTATATTAGTCTATTTTGGAGAAACTCATATTTAAGCTAAAATAAAATTGGAAATTGCTAATGTGTTTCATGGTTATTAAATTTCATTTAGACATGTCTATCATTGTTTCATACACACAGTTTAAAATCTGATGCTCATAATATAGTTGCCAGTATTTGTGAATTATAACAATTTGAAAAGATGTTGGAATGCTGCAAATTTTTAAAAAATTTTCTGCTCTGATTTTTATTCCCTTTTTTCTACTAACTTTGGGCTTAGTTTGTTCTTATTTTTCTAGTTCCTCAAGGTGTGACATGTAGGTTATTTGGGATCTTTTTTTTTTTTTAAAGTAGGCATTCATTGCTATAAACTTTCTCCTCTAAGAACTGCTTTTGCTGCATCCTATAAGTTTTGGTATGTTGTGTTTCCATCTTTGAAGATATTTTTTAAGTTGCCTTTTAATTTCTTCATTGATCCATTTCTTATTCAGGAGCATGTTGTTTAATTTACATGCATTCGTGAATTTTCTGAAATTCCTCTTGTTATTGATTTCTAGTTTTAAACCATCATGGTCAGAAAAGATATTTGATATGTTTTCAATCCTCTTAAATTTAAGACTTGTTTTGTGGCCTAATAATGACCTATCCTGGAAAATGTTGCATGTGTGCTTGAGAAGAATGTATATCCCTGCTGTTGGATGAAATGTTCTATGTATGTGTGTTAAGTCCACATGGTCTGAAGTGTAGTTTAATCCAATATTAATTACTGATTTTACCTAGATGATCTGCCCTTTGTTGAAAGTAGGATATTGAAGTACCCTACTATTATTGTATCTTTCTCTCTCCCTTCAGATCTATTAATAATTTGCTTTATATAGAATGCCACAAAAAGTTCTGAGATAGTGATTCACTACTTATTTTAGGAACGAGTGACGCAAGTAGGCATGATTTACTGTGTTATCTCATTTAATGCTCATGAGTAGCCTATAGGGTTGTTGTGATCCTTTATCTTACTACTGAGGAAACTGAGTCAAAACGATTGAGTAATGTGCCTCATGCCCCACAGCAAATGAATGGCAGTGCTTAATTGACCTGCAAGGCTGTTTACCACCAAAGACCATGTGACCTTCAATGCAGCCTCACTGCTACAATTAGGTTCCATTATATAGTACTGACTTTCAAAGATTTTGACCATGACCCAGAGTTACACTTTACATCCCATGTACACACATTCCTACGTTCACATAATGGAAACAAAAGCTTTGCAAACAGTTATTTTATTGACTGGAACAACTCTGACATCTTTTAGTCTATTTTTAAAAAATGCTAGTTCTGACTTACCGAATTGATACAATGACCCATTAGTAGGTCTCTACCTGTATTTCGAAAGCCCTGTTACAAATGCCTTCTTTAGTCATCTTGCAGTCTGTCATCTAATTATAGAAAGCACACATGTTGAATGTTACTGACAAACCTGCACGGATCATTTACTACAGGTCACCTTGATGTATCCCAAATTCGGTTTTGTTTTCTCACCTCTGGTCCTTGGGCACTTTAATGGGACTTTATCTTCAGAGAAGCTGCTAATATAAAACACAGTGCCTTATCACTAACAAACCAAATTGGATATAATCTAAGCAGGTGTACATAGCCGGAGAAAAACACCTTACAGCCATCTGAATCTGGGTATGTTGCTCTTTCAATTTTGAGAGCATTCCGTTTTGTTCCTAAGATTAGTGTCTTTTTGCGAAAACACTTGAGAGTATCAAATATTGCCAGGGCACCCAGAATTTGAGTCTGACTCAAAAGAGTTACTGTGTTCAATCCTTTTTCCCACAGTCCCTCTCTCCTACCCACAGGCTCTGTCCCCTGCTCTAGCCCTCTCATGTATATGTCCCTGCATGTGAGGGTGGAGCTGTACACTCCAGGATTCTGTACCTAAGAGATGAAGAATGCTGACAAGAGTTGGAATTGAGGTCTTCCTTGATAGAAAGGCCTTCCTCTACTTTATCTCATGTAATATAATTTCTACTACACATTAAGCGTTTGTAGATATTAACAGAATATTTATGCAAGTGTTTACTTGAATGTAAATATTCATGCTGGAAAAATGGGCTTTCAGTATCCTTAGATGAGTAAATGATTCTTGGTATAAACTACTTTTTTGGTATTTATGAAAAAAAGGTGTTTTATTCAATAAGTACCTAATTCCTAGAGCTCCATTTGAGTGTTTAAACCAACTATCTAACACTTGCTGATAAGGGTGAGTCTTTCTGTGAACAGCTAATAAGATATCAACATAGATGACAAGTTTTGGGTACACTTTCATAACAATCTGTGACACAGATTACAGAGAGGTATAGGTAGAAAGTACAGCAAAATGATGTCACTAAATCAGTATTTTATTTGGTGTCAAAGCATCTTAACTGTGAGTTGCATAAGTAATTTCATCAGTAATTTTAGAAGAAACACTTCTAAAAAATATCAATTTTATTAGTTGTGCTACCAGAAATAATATTGAAGAGGGAATTAACTTTGAATTTATTGAAGCATTTATACAGGTATTTTTAAATATCCACTTAAGTACAAAACTTTTGTAAGAAAGATAACACTTTTATTGCATTATAATTTCATATTTTACAGGACTCATAATGCAAACTCATAAGCATAAATATATACATGATGCAACCAAATGGCAACATAACCACTAAAAGATTTAAAACATAAAACTAGAATTTAACAGGCAAAATACTTAATATGGCTTTTAATGGAAAATAACTGTTTAGAAATGATTTGTTATTGCCCCATTCTAGTCATTCCCCATCAAATGAACATAAAATTATGATCTCCATTTTAAATGGAAAATGTTATCTAAGCCAATGTTGTACACATTTTGTAACATGTAGTATGCAATATGATTTGTGGATGTCCTTAAATATACATACATTTGTACATATATACATATACAGTACACAGTTCTGATTTATTACCCCTGAACATGTTGATTAAAACTATTACAATTTTTCTATTATAAAACTACTTGAGAAGTTGGCATAACTTCTTGGTATTGAAGTTCGATCCTACAGAATTAAAAAAAAAAATAAAGCAACAAAAATGTTGGTTATAAATACATTCTTTACAAAAAATTGAATAGTGGTCCCGCACTCATACTTTATATTACAGTGAAAACATTTTATTCATTTAAAGGAATTGGTATTTTGTTGTCCGTGGTTTCTGTGTGACACACACAGAAGTTAATAGTGAGAATATCGTAGGCAGGCCTATTTGTTAAGTTTTTCTATGTGTTCATTTTTGTGTAAGTTCCAATTCTCTTCTTTTGAGTTGTTGTTGATTTCTATTTGCCTTGTATTACTGCTGCTGCTGCTTCTTTTGGTGTTCTGGGAACACTGGGTGACTTTACTTCTAGGAACAGGAAGAAAAGATTTAACTCTTGAAACACCCGGCTCAGTCTTTGATTTATTGTTGCTGCATTCGGTAGTTTGGTGGCTGCTGAGAGGACTGACCTGTGAGAAAAGAGAAACCAAACACGTTTATCACATTGGCCGCTGTTACCAACTTCTGTTATCAGCCCCAACTCTTCCTCCTTCCTATCTGTGAGCAAACACACAGGAGTTTCTCTCTCAACCCAGGTTTTCATGAGAAATAAAACCTGCTTGATTTTCATTAGGCCCTTCCTGGTATTATAAAACTCCTAAATATGGTAGGCAGTGAATCAAGTGCTAATGAGTTGAGATCTCCTTACCAACAGGAACATCATGAAATCCTGGGCATGAGGAGAACACCAAGTTAGACTAGTTCAAACAACTCTCTGTAGGCAGCTCCACACATAAACTATGTGACCTTGGATAAGTCACCTAACTTTTCTGCTTCCCACTTTTAGATATTTAAAATGAAAAAAAAAAAAGGACTCCATCAACAAATATTTTTTGAGCATTTGCTACAAGATAAAGCACTGTTTTAGTTGCTGGCATATAGGAGAACAACATATGAGAAACATTTCTGCTCTGGAGAAGCTTACATTCTAGTGAATGAAGGCTCCTGACTAGGATTAGGTGGGCTCAAGATCTTCTGTACTTGGTAACGGCATTTTCTCATTTTTCTAGTGTTTCAGAACTCTTATGAGCACCTGGTCCATGTTGCCCATTTTGTCGATGAGGAATCATAGGCTGGGACAAGACCTCTGGTCTCCTGACTTTCACTCAAGGTATTTTCCACTATATTGTATTAAATTCTGCAAACTAACAGACATGAGATTTTTGCCTAAAACTAGGCAAAATACTTACTATGGCTTTAATGGAAAGTAACAGTTTTGCTTTGGTTGGCAGTTGCATTCTCCTGGGTGTCTTCTTACAACAGTGGTTGTCACCCATGGCCACAACACTGGAATCACATGGGAAACTTTTAAAAACCACTGATTAGGCCTCATCCCCAAAGATTCAGATTAAGTTGTTCTAGGGTGTGGCACAGACACAGGGTTCTTACAAATCTCCTACATGATTCTAATACGCAGCCAGAGTTGACAACCCCTAGCTTAACTTCACACTATCCTTTTTCTCCACTGATCTATTAAGTGGTGGTATTGCTCTTAGCCATCTTGGGCAGAAGACCTGTTATCTTTAACCCTACTTCTCTCTCCCCCACCTAATCCAATGTTGCCTGCAAAATGGGCAGAAGAATTATAGCTGTGTTGGTGGAAAGGAGGGGATCATTTAAATCCTCATTAACTGCAGAACTGGTCCCAAATTCCTAAGCATGCCTAAATGGTGAGATAGCTGTGCAACTCTAGCATACATCTGTCTAGAGGTTTCAGTGCTTTTATTTTTCTCAAACATCAAGTATGTAATGAATGAAAAATAAAGAGAGGACAAATACAGGGTCCTGAATGCAGGGAAAAGAAAAGAAAGAAGGTGAGGCTGCAAAAGTCTAGCTTAAGAAGACAACATCTGACAAAAGTTTCTTCTTTGGTCCTTGTTTCATGATTCCCTAAAGGCATGCAGGAAGCACAGGGAAAAGGGTAAAACTACAGATGGTTAGGACACACATATCCTAGCTGGTCCTTGTCACCTCCATTTGTACTTTATGGTAGGTGAAGGGTGAATAGAAAAATAAAACCACACTCGATCTCCTTAGTATGTTCTGCTTTTATTTTGCAGAAAGATTATGCTGTCAAGCTTACCGGAAAGAGAATGAGAAATTGCTTATGATGAGGTGGTTAGTCACATGCTAAGCCATAACTATAAAAACATTGTACAGACACCATAATCTATTTCTCCTTATAAGAAATTACTTTTTAAGTCTGTAAAATAGGACTTTAGCCATGGCCTAATAAGGCCAATTTCAACTTGTAATTTGGTCTAAAATACCAGCAAATTCCACATATATACATGGTATTCAGAAAGCATGGCATGTTCTAAAATAATAAGGATAACAGCTAGTTGGCATACAGAATTTATGGGGGTGGGCTAATTTAACTATAAATAATTTTGCCATTATTACTAAACTCCCTCTGGCAATCCACAGGTTTAGTGCCAAGGCCCAGAGGAAGGAGGAAAGGAGACACACAGTGTAGTCTGTCCCTTTGCAACGTGAAGGCAAGGGGAGTGCATCTTCATGATCTGAGGAAGATGGGCAGGAAATGCTCACGTGAAATGTGCCAAGAAGCACTCACAACAGCAAAAAATGTGGTTGGGGTGTCAAGGCTGCATGTGGATGGGTGGGGGTGAGGATAGGACCTGAGGAGGAGGTCTGATGAGAACAGGGAGCATCACTTGGGCTTAGTGTGAGCCACAGCAATTACAGAGCAAGTGACTGAAGCAAGAAAGAGTGATATTCCTGATACCCTGGAAGCCAAGCACAGGTTTTGAGGTATCTTCTCCAAAGCTAAGATGTATTAGAATTTCAGAGCAGGAGAGTTAAGAGTGTTTAAGGCTTTCTGGGCTAAAATTCAAAAGCCCTCTGTATTAAAAAGTTACTAGCGATATTGCTGTGCATGTTAAATTCAAAGAAAAACTCTAATTACAATGTACCTAGCACAGTGCCTTTCTATACAAATTAAAGAATTATTGTTAGAATCAGTGCAAATCATTCATTAGTAATGATGCTAGTAATTAGCATCTAGCAGAAGCTAAGGATACCGTAATTCCTCTAGCTGGGAAAGTAGGGAGCAGGAAGAAAAGGAAAGTGTAGGGAAGATGACATTGGAGGTGGGTGTAAAGATGTATAAGACGTGAATGATGAGAGAGAGTTCTAGGCAGAAGGAAGGATGAAGAGACAGACATCGGGAGGTGTACGGTGTGGTGTGGGAACAGTAAATTGCATGTAACAAGATACATGTAAAAACAAGTTATGTGAAGGTGTATCAATCCCTCTAAAGACACACTTGGAAAGAAAGATATGGGAGGAGAGTGAGGAGGACAGATCAGAGCTATGGTTTAGAGCAGTGGATCTCAGCCCAGCTCCACAAGAGCAGAATCAGGGAGCTTTAAAATGCCCAGTGTTTTAAACAAGACTATACCTCAGACTAATTACATTAGATCCTCTAGCGCCAGAGCGCAGGCACTAGGGATTTAAAAAAATAAAAAATCCTCAAGTGGATTTCATCATGAAACCAAAGAGAAGAACTTTTGCTTTAGGGGGATTAGTATGCATTCACATGAAATGAAAAAGTATTGATTAGTATTTGCTTTTTCTATTGATGATTTAAGTATGCATACATATTGTTTTAATTTAGAAAGCTGGCTAACATGCCCCTTGATTAATAACCCCATTATGTTCCCTTACTGTTAGAGCTGTAAAAAGTTATATTGTGGCAAATGCTGATAATTTACTCATTTTTGTTTTCTAATGGATAATGGTGGTTGCAAGGCCCCTCTCTGATGGAAGCACAGCCAGCCTTCTGGCCCGAAGGAGAAAGTGATTTCACGCTAACCCAGAGACCTCTTACCTTTAAAGGGAGTTACTTCCTGATAACAGAAGAAAGTAGGCATTTAACCAAGAAATGCCAGTTGAGTAATCAGAAGGATAGAAAAGGCATGAGCCTGCCAAGCTTCAGAAGGCCGCCAAAGGAGTGCCATTCTGCCCTCTGCTGGCAGGTCCTGAGAAAAACACCTAGCTACAGGGAAAGAGTCCTTCCAAGTGTCCTCAGAGGACAAAGAAAGAGAAGAGTAGGAGGCAGCTGTCCTAAGCACCACATCAAATTGCACATTTAAAAAAATCATATAATTCTTTGGTAAGAGCCCAGATCGTATAAAAGGCACACTTTTTAAAGGTCTCTTTTAAAACAAAGCTGCCAGAGCTTATCTGCCATTCAGTACTATTTTTTGTGGACAGTACCTTATTAAATTAGTAGCAACCCAATCTGGTCATGAGGTAGGGGTACCAAAATATTTTTCCATTAGACATTTAAACAGCAGCCAATATTTACCAGTCAAAATATTTTTATACAGGAAAGTGAATAAAAATGGCCCTGTGGAGAGGTGGCTCACGGTCCCTCATGCCAGACCCTCCTGGCTCCTTCCACTGAAATCCTAAATTCTTGGGTCCCGGAGGCCCCAGAAATGTGCTCTGGCCTCCAGACAACCACAGCTCAAGAAAGGCAATGAGTCAAGGCTTCAGAGACAGCCCCTGAACAAAGTATTTTATGACCAGAATGTTCTGCAGTGACCCAAGGTCACTTCCTTAAGTCATCTTCCCTTAAAGGCTTTCCAGATTTTGCTAGGCTTCTAAACTGTTCCCAGTTCGGAAGGGGGTGTTGGGAAGGCACATATTATGATAGAGTGAGCTTGAAAGCATGTTCGTCTTCCCAGGGCATCAAGTTATGGAATTTGGATTGGGGCCCCAGCCCTGAGAACCCCCACCTGCTTCCCCCAGCACACATGCAGCCAGGACCAAAACCTCACAAAGCAGTGGGGGAACAGGGCCCAGGGCTGCCAGGTGATCAGATAGGAGCAAGAGCTCGGTAGTCTCAGCATGCTCGTTTTATAATCCTGTTCTCTGCACCCCACCCACAGGTCTTTGTAAGCCACCCTGGGAGTAGATGAGAACAGGATGTGAAGGGCAATCAATCGACATGGCCAGTGAACAAACTACACATGACTAAGTACCTCTATGAAATCTGTATGCTCACAAAATAATGGGTAAGAAGTTTATTGTTTCTGTTCACCCAAGAATGCCATGCTGTGCCATCTCTTGCCATTTATTAACCAATCCATAATGGTGTAGTACTGCAGTCAGGGAAGCTATTTCAAGAGGTTAATGAAGTCTATTGGAATCCTGGCTCTTCTGTTTGCCTTTCAGACTTGTTTTTAAAGGAAAGTCTCTAACTGAAATGTAATGCCTGTTATGGCAAGTTAGGAAACTAAAATGAAGTTTGTGGGGTTTTTTAAACATATAAAAGATCTTTATGTTACCACTCAGCCCTTTGCTGTAATTACCCCCATTTTCCAAAGTACAAAAATGGAATAACCAATACAACAGAGGTTGCATTATGGTAGTACTCCCTTGTCTATGGTTTTGTTTTCTGCGATTTCAGTTTAAAAATATTAAATGGAAAATTCCAGAAACAATTCATAAGTTTTAAATTGTGGGCCATTCTAAGTGGCATTATGAAATTCTGTCCGACCTGAGAAATGACTCATCCCTTTGTTCAACTTATCTATGCTACCTGCCTGTTAGTCATTTAGGAGCCCTCTTAGTTATCAAAAAAACATAGTATATAGGGTTTGGTACTATCCTTGGTTTGGGGCATCTATTGGAGGGGCTTGGAACATATCCCCTAAGGATAAGGGGGGACTACTGTATTTCCAGTTTCGGCATACAAGAATGAAAACACATGGAGATCTTCTCAAAAGATACCCAAAATTTTGGAGTAAAATTTCAGGCATCCACTAGAGGGAAAAAAAGGTAATGCTTTTCTATGTCATTCTTCCAAGATATTATTAATACCTAAACAGAATTTTTCTAATCCTGATTAAGCAATGAATACTTTCACCTTTGTCCTATTTCTCATTTCCTAGCTGTGGTTTAAAAATAACTTTGTGATTCACACTGAAAGTTTTGTGGAGTCAATTCTATAACAATCCTTCCTTGTCCCATTTTGGGGAGAAAGGGGCACTTACCTTTTGTGACACTGGCATTCTTGGATTATTAACAGTTGCTGAAAAGGCAGGGTTGCTTCCTGAACTATCAAATGTCCTTAAATCATCCCTGGAATCAGCAATCTGGAAAATGTACATTTGTCAAGTCACATCTGCACAGCTAAATGTCACGGTGCAGAACCTACAGCAGAAGGGTTATCCTCAACCCTCAAATCCTGAGCTGTTCACATGACAGTTTTGAAGCTTTCCTATAAACCTGACAGCAAATATATGAGAAATAGCCTCTAAGTGAAAATAATCTATTTAAACAGCCAAAAGAGAACCAGAAGAACTCTATAGCAAAAAAGTCACTTGGCAAGTAAAGAAAAGATATAAAATATGCAAAATTTTAATCATTACCTTTTCAGTGGATAAGTATTTCAATTCGTTTCCAGCAAGGTTAAATAAGATAGTCAATTCTCCTTTGTCCTAGAAATTATTACTATTCAAATGTAATAGTTGAAGCTTTCAGGGGAAACCGAGCAAGTTATATAACTATCTTATGTTCCCTTTCAGATAAGAAGCATTTATCAAGGAAGCTTGGTGAAACTTGCTGCAGGTATCAGCATGCCAAAACAGGTTCAACTTGATGTTGCTTATACTTTGAGATTTTGGGTCACTGGTTTCCATATTTGGATCTCAAATTTCACAGCTTAAATACTATGATGGATATGTATTACAAAGGCCAATTCTCTTATTTGTAAAGAAAGTTGTTGTTGCTGTCTGAAATGCTTGTCGTAATTCCCTCTTACTGACAGATGACTTACATGCCAAAGTTAGGAATACGACAAGGAAAAAAGTCTGAGGAAACTCAAATTTAGGTTTTTATAAAAAGCTGCGCAAATGTATTGGTGAGATTTGTGCTAGCGCAATTAACATACAAGTTTAACTTCAGGTCTTTTAAAGGAGTTTGGAAACGCAAGCTTTACTAAATAGAGCTCCCTTATTGTATAAATACTATGTCAGAAGAAAATGGCCTTTTTAAGCAATGTGAGGGATGGTTTGATTTGGAAAATTAACCATACTATTCAATAATGAATTTCTTCTAGGGAATAAGTGTTACGTGGCTCCAAAAAGTCTCTGTGCTATTGGGTAGAGCCATTTGATGCCTCCACTCATTTGTACTGCTCACCTTGCTTATATCGGATTCCGATTTGCTGGAGCACATACTCTGCAGTTCCCTGACGAGATCTGCTTCATCATCCGAACCCAGAGAGAGTCTCTGATCCAAATTCAACATCAATGATAGATCATTCTCTAAAGACCTAACACAAAGATCGGAAAAAAGTTTTTCAAAGTGAGAGCAATTCCCAATATGGAAATCTAGACACTGTACCTTTTTTGGGATTTGGTATGGGGTAGGGAAAGAGTTTTTAATATCCTTTTATGTATTTCATAAATGTCATTTAATGCAACAACCCACTCCCATAGCCTGAATGATTCGAATACTAAGGTAAGAAATCTCCATGGGATTTTGATAACTCCCACTCAAAATTCTTAATAGGATAAAATTTTATTTCACAAAGAAATCCACTTTCACTTACAACATTCCAATCTCCTTATTCTTCACTTTTTTTCTTTCTCCAAGGACAGATAAAAAAACTAAGATGCTACACATTGTGGTATGGGGGACAGTGTGATATAATGGAACAAATTTCAAACTGGGCTGTACCACTTGCTAGCAATATGGCCATGGGTGCCAGGTTTCCTTTTTATTTTTTTCTCCTAACACCTCCATTCCTGGGTTCCCTTCTCTATAAAGAATCCTTATATCTATATCATAAGGTTATTGGGAAAGTGATGCAAGCTATAACAGATCTAACAGTGGGCCTGGCAGAAAGTAGTTTCCTTTCTTTCTTCACACTCCCCTCTTCCATAATGCTGTGAACCAGGGTCCTGGATCCTAAATGTTACCTGCCAAGTGACAGGGCACACAATTTATTGGCTATAAGGGGGACCTATTTACAAACTGCCCAAATGTTTCTATTCTTTAACAAAAAATTCATAAACTGAAATAATCAAAATTTCCCAGGAACAGCATAAGAAAATAAATGAAATTATCACTGTAAACCTTTAGCACTTAAAAATAAGTCATGCTATATTTCTATAAATTTGTGGAAAAAATCATCTAAAAGTTCACCAATACAGGATTTTACCATATCTTTATGTCAAATGCATTAAACTTGATTAAAAAAATGAAGCCTATAATATTTCTAGCCTTATTCCATAAAGGAAAATAGGCTTTATATTAAGTTAAGCTAAGGGAATTTTTTTATAGATGTCATTCATTTATTAGATTTCTGTTTATTACCAGCATTTGAATGATATCAGATACTCTTAAAAAATCATACTGACAGCATAATCATTACACAAACTAATAATGAGAACATGGAACATTTAAAATAGTGATTGAAGTTACTTGATTTATCTTTGCTGTCTGCTACGAGTTAAATGTGAAAGGTGAACTTACTTTTGTTTTGACAGAGAAGCATTCTTGTTACAATTCAGCTGTGATATAGTCTTATTTTTTATACCTGTGAAAAAAAAATTTGTAATCATTTTCCATAGAGTGGGTCATTGTCCCTGAGCATCTTGAACTCTTTAAAAGAAACAGACTACGGATTCTGCAGCACTTTGATACTGTTCTTGGATTAACATCCACCTCTTGAGGAGATTTTCCCCAGGGTGTTGGGTCTGGGCACAGCTATTGTGGGAGCCTCAGAGAATAACCAGCTCCCTCCGGTGCATTTATGACAAAACTCAGTACCACTCACAGCACCTGAGGCTCAACCGAGGAATCCAGATCTTTGCTTTTAGCAACAGCTTCTCACTAGTCAAGTCCCTATTTCCTTAGGCAGTTGTTCCCAAAGTACCCAAAGAGGAGTTTAACACCTGCCTTTTGGTGATGGTAATCTCCCCTTCTCTACCTTTGTTTCCTTCTAACATCACGTGTGGTTTTTGATGTGTGGACCTATTAATGGGCATGGGGCATTAGCCATGCTCTGTAGAAATTGAACATAGCTTTGCATTATACAGAAAAGAGAATATAAATTATATACAAAGTTATGGAATTTAAAAAATACTGCAAATCATACCAATGTTTTTCACATTGTAGATTATGACCCATTTTTTAAAGAAGAGAATAGAAAATCGCCTGTATTGCTTGCCATAAACATACTGACTTGTATCAGTTTATGCACAAATGCACAGGTGTGTGTGTACCAGTCATGATGTAAAACGTATTTCTCACTATGGGTTATGGACAAGGTTTGAAAAACACGGTTATAAAGCATTTCTACAATACTCCACATTTGGTAAACACATTTAATTGCTTCCCAGTGAATTCTAAAATTGTATTGATATTGCTGGCACAAATGTTTTTAAAAAGTAAATTGAATATATCCTCATTAAAAGGTAATCAAAAGCCACTGTATAACAGTTTCTTTACCCATGCTTCTGTTGCTATTGTCTGGAAGCACTGACTAGTGGCTTTCTACTAGTTACTATGATGCACAGCCCTGGGCCCCCAGGAGCCTGGCATCTACAGCATCAGCCTTGCTGTTTAAGGTCAGGAAAGGAATGGGCTGTGTCTTTACCAAATTTTATGAGCTTCCACAGTAATCTGCATACAAAGGGATTCCAGTTTTGGTACTTTTTTTTTTTAACAATGTCAAAAAACAAAAGCAACCCAAACATTGATGGTTTTTAACCTAACTATGGACTGATAAATTATATATTTTGTAAAATTAGCTTTTAAATTTTATAAATCTCTATATTGAAATCAATGTAGGTTCTTGTAGCATAGCTTTATTAATCTTTCAATGAGGTTTCTTGTTTTAAAGAATATAATATTTATTTGACATTCTAAAAGGAAAATATAAATGAAATTAAAATCATTTATATTTCAACTTTTTTTCTGACTTAGACTTATTTCTATAATATTTCTTTCAATTCATATTATTTCTTTAAATTCATATTCATTCTGCTTGTTAACTCTAAAGCATATACTGGCAACACTTATTGTTTAGGTAATTATTCAGCTCAAGAAAGCTGGACCTAAACCCTACAGAAATTCTAAAAAACTTGGAAATGATATAGTGAAGAGCCCTGATGGGTGTCCAGTTATCTGAGTGCCACAGGATTGGGTGGCATGGACTAAACAAAACAGCACTGAACATGCAAGAAACAAAAACACAGATTGCAGAACCCCATGTTTCCAGGAGAGGTGGCCAAGGGGTTCTGAACCTGAGTTCTGTTATCTGTAAATGGAGATCACCATCATCACCTTAGAGCTCTGTTGGCACACTGAAAGGGCTCAGAGCAAGTGAGAAGTATAACCTTGCTAGAGAAAGTCATCTGGGGAGTCTTTATACTATATTGGGGGACTGAAGTCCAGTGATTCCTACTTCCTGAATCAAATACTCTAACTTTGGGAAGTAATGACAAGCTCTTGAGATCAAAACATATCCTATTATCAATATCCTATTATCAATACATAACACTTATCTTTAAAAAAGTATAAGGAAACTCTTTTTGTTTATTGACTCTCTAATCACTAAAAAAAAGGGGGTGGGTCATAATTTGCTATCATGCACTTAGAGTAATTAGAGAACTCTAGCATATATTAATGTTTAAAAACATTAAATTTTTATTAATGAGTGAGATGTGCAACATTTGGGGGATGGTCATGCTTGAGGCTCTGCCTCGAGGGGGGAGGGGAGCATGGGCAATATACATAACCGTAATATTTGTACCCCCATAATATGCTGAAATAAAAAAATAAATTAAAAAAATTAATAAAATACAAACTTAAGTATGAAAATCTATTCATGACTGAAAGCAATTTTTTAAGAAATATAAGACTTTAGGCATCATTATTTTACCTGGAAACCCCACTGTTGTAAAGGTGGCATAAAATTTCACAAAACAAATACTTTGAGGGGGAAGGCGCATGAATTATATACATCAGACAGCCACAATACACATGAGATGAAAACATCTTTTCTTATTCAAATTTGGATTTCCTTTGGGAAGGACATTTATAATTTGTATAATTGCTGGTTATCCTATTATAAATGCCAAAAAGCATAGGTCTAACATCAGGGATAGATGTGTTATGTTTTCTTTGTTAAAATGAAAACTTATATATTTCTTTTTCATATGTGATGTCCCATCATATGGAATCTGTACTGAGTTATTAGAATGTGAACTCTGTGAAGGCAGGGCTTTTTTTCCTCCCTGCTGTTTTCACTGCTCTATTTCCAGCACCTAGAATAGAACCTGGCACATGGTGTATGCCATATATGAGAAAGAGATAACGTAAAAGTGACTCACTCATAAAGGCCTTACGTGGATATCAAATATGTGTCTACACATATTTTTTAAAATGTATAATAAGGTTGGTTTTGGAATAACACATAAAAGTAGAGAAATAGGCCCAAATGCAATGATTTTATTATATGAATTTAATTCTAGATACCAAATAAAACAAATTAATAAAAAGCAAATGACCATTCACAAGATAAATCTAATTTTGAAATTCTAGTATAAAAGTGGTATTTTTCAGGTAAGAGGCTCCCAAATATTTTTGGAAATGTAGCTAGTATATAGTATGTTTATTCCATGAAAACGTGCATTGAAATACTTAGGACTTTGTTTTGCTGAATGCATAGTGAAAAAAATCAAAGCACATCAGGAGTGCCCACCTCCCCCTAGGCAGCACGCCTACTCCCTTACCTTCATTGCTCAGGTCTGGCTTATTCCATGTGGGGGACGAGAAACGGCCGGATTTCTTGCGAGGACTGGTGTTCACCTTTCTCCAGGCACCATTCTCTTTCTTCTTGCTACAACTGTTATAATTTGAAACCAAGGATAAAGGAAAACTTCCTCCTTTGAAATCGGCTATATGCTGGTCAAGCTCTGAAACAATACAAATCACGGCAGTAATAATGCAGTTTCATAGAGTAAAGCAAATATATTTCCAGTTATCGAAGATATGGATGCTTCAAAATCATGGAACTGCTTAATTACCCAAGCCAGGGTTTTATGAATCAGCACAAACTTTACTTGGAGGTCTGGAATTTAAACATGAGCCAATAATTAAACAGTTCTGACGCAATGTTGTGAAATGTACATTAATTTCTCTAGTTACAGAGAGAGAAAAGAATGCTCCCTAAAAAACAAATTCCAAGGAGTATTATATAAGGGTGTGAATTTCCTCTCCTCCCTGAAACCCTCATACCTGCTCTGGGGAGGGGACAGCCATGTAGCACAGCTTTATTAAGCAAAATGCTGAGAGCAGCTTTAACCACAGCCTGCTGTCCTTGGCTAGGGTGTTTTTTAGTAGTTGTCTGCCCAAAGCCAGGTTGTCTTTTCACAGAGGCTCTTGACAATATTGCTTCTTGAACTCTGGGTGCGATGACTGCGTTCCACAGCTTAGACATCCACCTAGCAAGGGAAGGGCAGATTCATCAGTTAAGAGCAGGCCTCTCAATAATTACACACAACTGTACAAAAGGACAGGTCTGAAAACCATGGGTAAAAAAACACAAGCATTTCTATGGATGTGCTACCTTTCTCAGGTAGTTTTAGAATAAGTGAAAATAACCAATACCAAAGTAGTTTGCATTTGCCTCAAAGATACAACGTAATTTCAAATGAAACTGTTTATATGTCTCTTTCATAGTATTAAATAGAAATCTATAAATCTAATAAATGATAAAAAATGTTCTGTGAGCTTAACTTAATATAAAGCCTATTTTGCTTTTAGTTTATTGAATAAGTCTACAAATATCATGGGCTTCATTGTTTTAATCCAGCTTAATACATTTAACATAAAGATATGGAAAAATTCTGTATCTGTGAACTTTTACACAGTCTTTACATGATTTTTTTTCATGAATTTATAGAAACATAGCATGAATCAATGCTTGAGTGTTTGCTAAGTGAGTGAATCATGAATAAATACATGGAAAGGAAGGTAAAGTTAAAGACTGAAGAAGTCTGAAAAAAATACGATTTCCTAAAAGTCTGTGTCCAAATAGTTTAAACTGACTTGTCACATTTCCTTAATAAGGTACACATCTATTGTATTGTAATATTTCTGAAATTGGGATATATTATAATTACTGGCAAATTAAATATGCCTGCCCCAAGGCAAGGGCTCATTGCTGCATGTGGGTGGGCTGAGTCCTACAGGGAGAATAAGGTCAACCAGCTATCAACTCAGGTGGACTCCTTGCATTAATGGCCCTAAACAGTGGGAGTTTAGCTCAAATTTGGAGCACTTAATGACAATTAAAATTCCTTCAAAAAAGATAAGCTTTGTTGCAGTATTTGAAAAGTTATGTAATTAATGGGTGTAGAAAGAAAACTACATCTCCCAGGATAAGAAAATTTTCAAAGCTATTAGATATTGGCACAAAACTTAAAAGAATTGTCAGAAACCATTACCCAGGTGGTAATAATCATCCATCTACTGTAAGCTTCTCTGTTAATATCTAGTGATATGTAATTCAAGAAAAAAATGAAACTATAATAGGGAACAGAGACAAAATTCTGGTATTATACAACATGAGTCAAAATTATAGTTATTCGTAAAAGTGCTAAAGGTGTAAAGATAATCAGCTTTGAAAAACAGCTCCTTAACACGGCTGTTGGGATGCCACTCTTGGTGGCATTTCTGCACATCTTGTGTCGGCTTTGATTCTGGACTCTCTTCAGGTTTGGAAGACAGATATAAGTGTCTTATTCTGGAGCAGAGGGGCAGTTGTTTCCTGATCAGGATTATATTTCTGCCCAGACCACCAGAAGATGCAGAATCAAATCTGCTAATCACAGAACCCTTACTAAGCTGGTTGGTGACACTTTTGTTCCTCATTTCAATTTCCTGCTGATTTTCTATTTCATTAACTTTATTGTGTCCATGTCTATTGTCATAAGCTGCTTCAAAGGAAAACATAGTAAGTACTATACATAAGTCTCAATCATGGAGGAAGCTTTTCAATTCATCAACAGAATGAAGGATTTTTTTAGAGGGGTACATAAAATCCTTGCTATTAGGTTGGTGCAAAAGTAATTGCAGTTTTAGCATTATTGAAATTTACTGTTTGATATTGGAATACATTCTTAAATAAATGTGGTTATGTTATATATCATTCTAATGTGCATTTCTTGCTTTTTTTGCTAATGACTTATTACTTGCTGTTTATATTTATTTGAGACTATGAAAATGATGTTAGATGAAAAGCAAATTCAAGCGATTTTCAAATTGAACTCAATTTCAAGTGAGTTCAAAATGGGTTGTAAAGCAGTGGAGACAACTAGCAACATCAGCAATGCATCTGACTGAGGAACAGCTAACGTATATACAGTGCAGTGGTGGTTCAAGAAGTATTACAAAGGAGATGAGAGCCTTGAAGATGAGGAGTGCAGTGGCTAGCCATTGGAAGTTGACAATGACCAATTGAGAGCCATCATAGAAGTTGATCCTCTTACAACTATATGAGAAGTTGCTAAAGAACTCAACGTGGACCACATTCTACGGTCATTTCGCATTTGAAGCAAATTGGAAAGGTGAAAAAGCTCAATAAGTGGGTGCCTCATGAGCTGACTAAAAATCAAAAAACTCGTTTTGAAGTGTCATCTTCTCTTCTTTTACGCAATAACAACAAACCATTTCTCGATCAATCAGATTGTGACATGCAATGAAAAGTGAATTTTATATGACAACTGGTGATGATCAGCTCAGTGGTTGGACTGAGAAGCTCCAAAGCACTTCCCAAAGCCCAACTTGCCCCCAAAAAGGTCACGGTCACTGTTTGGTGGTCAGCTGCCGGTCTGATCCACTTCAGCTTTCTGAATCCCGGCGAAACCATTACATCTGAGAAGTACGCTCAGCAAATCGATGAGATGCACAAAAAACTGTGATGCCTGCAGCTGGCATTGGTCAACAGAAAGGGTCCAATTCTTCTCCATGACAATGACCAATGGGGCACGTAGCAAACCCAATGCTTCAAAAGTTGAACTAGTTGGGCTATGAAGTTTTGCTTCATGCACCCTATTCACCTGACCTCTCACCAATCTACCACTTCTTCAAGCATTTCCACAACTTTTTACAGGGAAAATGCTTCCACAACCAGCAGAATACAGAAAACGCTCTCCAAGACTTCGTCGAATCCCAAAGCACAGATTTTTATGCTACAGGATAAACAAACTTATTTCTCGTTGGCAACAATGTGTTGATTGTAATGGTTCCTAATTTTGATTAATAAAGATGTGTTTGAGCCTAGTTACAATGATTTAAAATTCACACTCCAAAACCGCAATTACTTTTGCACCAACCTTAATAAAATTTCTCACATTGAGAAATTACTCAGGAGACATTGCACAGCAAGGCAAACATGGCTTTGATGAGAGTTTTGTAATAGACAAAGTCCTACCTAGCTCTTGGCAAGAATACAGTTGCCTTAGGAACTACAGAACAGAGATGTTGTGGTCATCCTCTGGCAGCGCAGAGCACTGGCACTCTGTGTTGGGGACAGGAGACAAGGGGAGGCGGCCTGGCCAGCATTCTCTCTCTCAAACGTGCCAAACCTGCCATGGCTCTGCTTTAGGAAGGCAAATAAGGAGAAATGGCACTTACTTCACTGTTGCTTGGGCGTGTCCTGGGACTACAGGACAAGACAGGAAATACTTTGGCCCCAGAAGTGCTTCAGGTGTGCCCAAGCGGGCCAGGCAGGAGTTGAGCTGACGCCACACAGACAGAGCCCAGTCGATAGTCTTGCACACGGGATCGCAGGGGGCGGGCACCTGACCTCTGAACTAGAGAGACCAGGAACAGGGCTGGGTTTAGAATGATGCTGCTTTTCCTTTGGGTTTTAGAAGTCAAAAGTTAAAAATATACAACTTTATAAACCAAAAATCTAGCTGAATCGGACTGAATCTTACTTAGGGTGGATGAATGAGGGATAGCTAATAACACACACTATTAACAGTAGGGTGCGCTAACGTGTTAGTGTGATAAGCATTTTTCTCAATCTTTTTTTTTTTTTTTGAGACAGAGTCTCACTGTTGCCTGGCCTAGAGTGCCATGGTGTCAGGCTAGCTTGCAACAACCTCAAACTCCTGAGCTCAAGCGATCCTCCTGCCTCAGCCTCCCGAGTAGCTGGGACTACAGGCGTGTACCACCACGCTCAGCTAATTTTTTTTAATTTTAGTACAGACAGGGTCTCGCTCTTGTTCAGGTGGTCTCAAACTCCTGAGCTCAAGCGATCCTTCTGCCTTGGCCTCCCAGAGGGCTAGGATTACAGGCATGAGCCACCATGCTGATCTTTCTCATTTGATTCTCACCACAAGCCTGAGGCAGGTATTTCTACCCCATTTTACATATTAGGAGACTAAGGTATGAAGAAATAATCTGGCCCAAGGTCCCATAGGTAATAGGTGGCAAAGCTAGAGTTAGTTTATTTTCATTAAGCATAATTGACAAAAATTATATATTTATGGTGTGCAACACGATGTTTTGATATATATGGATACCTTGCCAAGGTTGTGAAAATAACCAAAATTTTCATGGGAAGATAACCCAGGGTTCTTGGGATGGCAAAAATTGTGTGTGTGTGTGGGGGGGTGAGTGGGTAAGGGATATATGTTTATCTTTATGTGTATTTAAAAGTAAACATAATCAAACCTATATTATTACTATTTTCTGGGTTAGGATGAGGGATAATCATACATTGGGTATTTTTTACATACTTTTAAGAGAATTTTATGTAATAGAATAGCCTCATGTTTCCACTTTAAAAAATGGTAACTCAGGGCCGGGCGCGGTGGCTCACGCCTGTAATCCTAGCACTCTGGGAGGCCGAGGCGGGTGGATAGCTCAAGGTCAGGAGTTCGAAACCAGCCTGACCAAGAGCGAGACCCCGTCTCTAAAAAAAAAAAAAAAATGGTAACTCAGTTATTGATTTAGGGTTGTGATTTTAAGTTAAAAGGGATAAGGATTTTACTAAGTTTATGTAATGGTACAAAAATTAAGAACCTTTGAATCACAGATTTATAAACTTAGTTTTCTGGTTTTATAAGTGTTAATTAAGTACTTGGGAAGATTTGTTTGTTAGATAGAAGAAGTTCTTAAAAAGAAAAATAAAATGTATTAAAGTTTTAAAGACCAATTAAAGGGAATTTAACTAAATTATAAGTGTCCCTTCAAAGGTGATTATTAAATTTTGCTAGATTTATACATAGATAAAACTTGGACATTGAACTTAAAAAGCTTTAGGTAAAACTGGGTATTTGGATGTGCAACTCTAATACACTGAATACATCTTAAATAGCACTTGAATAATCTCTCTGGAATAAAAACTGTCCTCCAAGGTCCCAACATCTGACAAGCATGGATCCTTTTTAAAGGCCTGTCTTTCCATGTGAACGCTAGCTTTATGAGGGTAGGGGAGGACCCCTGTCCTCCTCCACAGTCCCCAGGACAGTAGCAAATATTTACTGAATAAACAACACTGTTCTGATGTACTCATCACACTGTGTTTGGATGATCAGTCTCCATAGCTATAGGTCCTTCAATCCTGGTACTAGGTCTTCCTTGCTCTGCCACAGAGTGAGGACTTCAGAAATGCTCTGACTGATGGACTAAATGAAGTTCTAAGTCTGGACAAACTGATAATGAGAAGGGGAAAGAAGCCAGGAGTTAGGTGTGGGGGCAGGACATGTTGAATTTGGTTATATGAGCAGTTTAAAGTGGACTAGATTATACAGACCTGTACTGATTACATGAAATTAACACAAAATAGATCAGTAAGCAGATGAAGGAGAAACTAGGATGAATTCTTAAACATCAATTCTGGAAGAAATCATTCACAGGTATATAGAGTACCTCATAGGGCCTTGCAAATCGTATTCAACAAAGGTTTTTGAATTAATTAAATTAGAATGACATTAAATATTTTATATTTTGGGTAAGTGGTAAGTATATATTTGGTATATCTGGATCTGTGGCATGTTTAACTTGTATTATGGTAACGAAATTTTAATTTCTCTAAAAGGAAGGTGTCAGCTAAAATGCTAACGTCACCAAAATGTGCAGTTTCTATCAGCATAGAGAAATTTGTCTTTAAAATTTAAAATGTGCAAATTTTAAGTAATACTCTATAACACACACAATCTAATGGGAGTAATTCTTTTTAGAACTGTGTTTTATAAAACCAAGTCCCTTTTTGGTGGTATAGAGGGTTCACAAAAGGACAAAGATTTATTTACTATTAGGAGAAATATCCTTCAGTGAGAAATAATTAACATATTTTATAAGAAAGGAGAATCACATAAATCTTTGCTTTACCAAGTAATTATGATATTCAGAATGGGGACAATTGTGAATCTTGGTGTGTCCTACCTGAAGGAAATAATATGGCCAAAGGAGATAAAAGAGTGATCGAGTGGTACTAGCAGCTCTGTTAAATTGACCCCGGGGTTATGTGATATCAATTTCCCTTCTCTTCAAAAAAGGAATAACCATCATAAGTGTCTCACTTTCTTTGCTATCTTTCCAGGAAGAATTCTAAGATCATATATTATAATTAATGATCATTGAACATTCATTTCCTACTAAAAAGTATAATTATTTTTTATTATATACTAGTAGGAAGCCTCATCTTGTCCTGAAAGGTCTATTTTCTTAAGTCTCTGTAAAAAATTGGAAGAAGAGACTGTGATCAATTGCCAGTGTGCTTTAAGTGCCCACAAAGATTATGTTCTGTGACATTACACGATTTCTGATGTTTTGCAGTAATCATTTGTTCCCATTGTACGCTTACCCCAGGGAAGGTTGTATTAAGCTACTTGAAGTGCTCCGTGGTAAATGAAAGGCATTGCCCTTTTCTTCCTTTCTATTCTTTGCAGCATACCCCACGCTCAAACACAGTGGAGAAGAGAGTAGAACTTGAAGCTTGGAACTTTCCTTTCAAAATGAGCTAAATCAATCCTTTTCAAACTGTGTTTATCAGAGAGCTGGTAGGGAGGGAGGTACATTTTACCTGAAATACTGCCAATCCTACAGAATAAAGCTAGGATCTTTTGTGATCATTTATGTGCATTATTTTTGGCAACAAGATGTAAATATTAGCAGTGATGAAGGTGAGGGAAGTACCAGTAATTTGCAAAGCTACAGACCTCTGACTGTCTTTACCTCACCTTTCCTCCTACTCATTGAGGTCACACAAGGGCTGTGCCTTGGCCAAGAGCATCTATTTATGACCAGGCAACGGACTTTAACATAACTTGGGGTAGAAGATTTCTCTAATTAGGAATTTCAGATATTAATTCAAATCAGCAGTGGCCAGCACTGTTCACTGAACTGCCAAAAGCCATTCCATCTCACACTTTTCCCCCAAATCCCCCCTTCCCCTGCACCCAGCACGTACGCACAAACATTTACACACTAATACAACAGATACAGAACTTTGTAAAAGGACTTGGTGAAGAGCTTCAGCCTTGGGAAGGTGGGTCTGGCTATGGTCTCAGACTGAGGGGTGGGCAAGGAACAAGTTCTGGTTAATGAAACATTAAAGTCTTATGTTTCTGGAAGTTTCTGGAAAAGTGCTTTCCTCCCTGATAAGGAGGAGACTGAGGAAGCTGAAGCTTTCTATCCATTGCTGCATTCCGCTTTCTGCCTCTGAAGGTGTTTTTGTGTGGTCTTCAGGAAAAGGTTAAGAGACTCCTGCAGACCGGGGACCTGAGGTACTGATCACCCACCAGAAGACATCTGGTTATATGGTAGGGGGCCTCTTTTTGTGAAGCAGCTAGCAGTGGGGTGTTCTGCTATTTGCAGCTTAAAATACTGCACTGCTACAATGATGACACTATCCTGCCACTGTGGTCCATCCTGCGGGATTAAATAAGAAAATCTTACTAAATGGAGTTCTAGTTCAAATCTACCCTGACACTCAGCTATTGGCCCAATTGAAGAATATTAAATGATGGTATGTTAGATTTGGTCAGCTTTAAATTACTTTTGTTATTTTGGAGACTCCAGAATATCTACTTTATTCTGTGAAAAATCACCAAAAGTTATCATTCTTCAAAAAGATGTGTCAAAAGATACAGAATTCTACTTTTTCATGTGGGTTTTTTATATGCACCATAGTGTAGTGTAACAACCTTATATTATATTATATTTTGCCTGAATGGATGGGTAATGCTCTGAAAGCTCTAAGAAAGCAGTACGTTTTCTTTAAGAGGGATTCATTCTATAATCAAGCCTTTCGTAGCATTTAGAACTTGGCAAGATTCCTTGAGAACAGTTAATAACAACAGTAAAACCTATTTACTTTTCTTGTACTTAATACAGTCTAGAAACTGTTGTAGGTTTCACATTCATTATCTTATTTAACCCTTGAATATCTAACAATTTTACTTGGCCCAGGCCACACAGTGAGTGGTTGAACTCAAACCCAGATCTCCTGACAAGCAGAACCCCTGCTCTCCCGGCAATAGGTTGCAGCTGCTGTTTGGTACCTTGTTGACGAGCTTCCTCCTTAGGAACCTCTGCAGCAGTCCGTGCATGGGCTCACCATCCCACCGCAGCTGCACCCAGCGGAAGTGCTGCTGCACCAGCAAGTCGGAGCCCTGCAGACAGGCCTTGGCTATGGTTCCCATCAGAAAGCAGTTCTCGTGAAAGTAGTAACATTCAGATGTTCCGTTTCCTAAAATAAACCAAAAGCAATGGTCCAACCTCAGTAAGTCATAATATGGGGGCAAATGCAAATTAAAATCAGTTAAAGAACATGAAATATATAATGTATCCTCTAGGGAACAGAAAGATCAGAATTCCACAGAAGCTTCTCAGGGTAGTCTATCTACCATCTTTACCTTTCTGGAAAGTGCAGGGGCTTTCAGTGCTGCGAATTTCCAGAGGTGCCAAAAAGTCCCCCAATAACTCAGACAACGAAGATTTTTCCAAATTCTCTAAGATGATGATGATATTCTTCTTAACAGGAGATTGTTTCACTGGGATCAGACAAGCTGTGGGCAAAAAGGAAACTTGGTGACTAAAGCTTTTACAAAAACCTATACAAATTAGCAAAAATTAAAAAGTCAAAGATGTAAAGTGTCAGCAAAGATGTGATACAATGGGAAGGCTCTTAAATTGCTGGGAGATTATAACAACTCTGGAAAACAGCTTGGCAGCATTCAATATGTTTAAAGACACACACACACACACACACACACTGATCCAACACTCCTGGTTCCACCACAGGTCCCAAATGGAATCAACCCATGTCCATCAAAACAATAGAATGGGTAAATAAGAGTATATTCCTACAATGAATATGAAAGTAAATAAATTACAACCATCAGTAACAACATGGAAGACTATCACAAACAATATATTAAGCAAACCACTAAAGAATATATACAATATGATTTCATCATGCAAAGTTTAAAATAGGCAACACTAAATATATAATTTAGGGATTCACATACAGGGAGTAAAACTATAAAGAAAAGCTAAAAAAAAATGGTTATCACAAAAGGTAGAGTAGTGGTTCCCTCCAGACACGGGAGGTTTTGTGATAAAGAGAGGGGCACACAGCCACATTTTGAAGCTGATAATATTCTGTTAATATTTCTTGGCCTTGTCAATGGTTAAATGGTTATTTTAAATTATTGCTTGATCGGTAAGTATTAACAGTATGTGATATATGTATATTTCACGATACAAAAGGTTAAAAGCCCTTAAATGACCTTTAAATTACACATATGTAAAATGTTCATAAAATTATGTACATAGGACATCAGAGAGATAAGCAGACCCCTCCCTTCATTTTACAGATCTCAGAGAGGCTGAAGTGGTTTGACTAAGGTTTCAGAAACAATGGTAAGGAAGGAGGAAAATCTAGTAAACTACTTTGGTATTCCTTTCATGCAGGATGGGAGGGACTGTCTTCATATCAACCTAAAATGAAAGACTGAAAGTAAATGGAAGATTATTATGTAGGAAATGAATAAGTCAGTGCACAAATCATACTTAAAACAGTGCCTGGCACCTACTAAGCAGTCGAATGCTATTAATATTTTAGTTAAAATGTATATAGCATTTCCAATATACCAAACATTTAATTAAAAAATTAAAATCATGCTGGGCATGGTGGCTCACGTCTGTAATCCCAGCACTTTCAGAAGCCAAGGTGGGAGGACGGCTTGAGGCCAGGAATTTGAGACCAGCCTAGGCAACATAGCTCTACAAAAAATAGAAAAAAATTAGCAGAGCGTGGTGGTGTGCACCTGTAGTCCTGGCTACTCAGGAAGCTGAAGCAGAAGGATCACTTAAGCCCAGGAGTTTGAGGTTGCAATGAGCTATGATGACACCACCGCACTCTATCCAAGGTGACGGAGACTTTGTCTCAAAAAAAGAATAAAATCACTTTTTAAGTTTTTAGAAGATTCTAAAATGCCCCAGTCTTAGCCAGATTAACTTTGTAAAAAGAAGGACCAATTTAAAATACTTGAGAGTAATATTATCAAGTATTCTGCTTTTTACAAATACTCCTGATAGTATATTCTCTAGTCCTCTTTCAAATGAATGGGACAGGCAGAAGAACAGAGGCTGAGAGGACTGTCCCAGAGAGCCTGGGGAATGGCATCAAAGTCAGAAGAGCCGCAGGAGTGGCATGACCGTGAGCTGAGAGCTGATCCAGACGGTGGGTCAGGACTGGGCCGGGCACTTGGGGTGGAGCAGTCACAGCTGTGGGACAACACAGTGGCAGTCTGTGCCTTCAGCCTGGGCTGCCAATTAGAATCACCTGGGACTCATCCCAGAGATTCTGATTAAACTGGTCTGCACTGGGCCTGGGGCATTGGCATTTTGTCAAAGTTCCCTGACAGCTGGAATGCACGGCTAAGGGTGAGACTGGCTCATATGAAGCCTCAGAACCCATCTAAAGAGGCAAAGTGAAAGACCCAGAATGTCACATTAGGAAAGAGAAATGACCAGCTGTGGAACTCAGAGGGAATCTTTAAGGAGAGGGATAAACAGGATTTGACTCTTGGTCTGGGATCCTCACGCCCGTGTGAAGAATTGGGTGGACAGGAAATAAAGAAGAAAACACACATACTAGGCTCTAACCACTGTGGTTAAGACAAGAGATGGCAGGAGCCTCAAGCAGAGCCAAGGCATGGATGAAAAGGCATTTTGAGAGAGAATCAGTAAGTCTCGGCGGGTGACTTACTGAGAGAGGAACAGAGAGGAAATATCAGGGACGACACTGAAGTCCCCACTGACAAGAGGCCATGCATTTCGTGGAGGCAGAGAGCACACGACCATGAACATACTTGGGGAGGGGGTGGGTGATGTGTTCTGTTTCAGGCCTGATGTGTTTGATGAGGGAAGTGTCCTGAGATGTCCAGGAGGTGGTGGGACACGAGGATGCACCCATCCAGGGAGGATTCAGGCTGGAGATAAAATAAATGAATTCATAGGACTGCAGGAGGTGTCTTGCAAGCAGATAATAAACTCATTCTCCTGGGCTGCAAGCAAGGATTGTATTGCTAATGACTTAATTCATCCCACATTTAATGGACAGTTTGTGCCCTAGACAAAAAGGGGGTAGGGTTGCTGTTAGTCATCATTGGATTAGGTTTCCACCTCATCTTTATCTTGATCTCCCCCTTGAGGTACCAATCAAGGGTCCACTAATGTGGGTTTCTTTGGTCTGCCATCAAGACAGCTGGCCTCATTGCCTTAATTTTTCATTAGCACCTACTTCTCCATCCGACCACTCACATTCAACATCCTCAGACAAGTTGGTGCAAAGGTAAATTTTATTTTACTTGAGAAATAGCACATGCCTAGTTCAGGTGATTTAGCATAGTTTCACATCTAAAATATTAACCAACCTCAGAAGCAGGAATTCGTTAGTTGCGAGTTTCAAGAATAAACCCGTCTCTGACCAGGATTTAAGGAGATGTGAAAGGAAGCCATTGGCTCCATGTTAAATCTGCAGAGTCCCTTTTACCTGTGGCCCCAAACTCAGCCATTGAGATTCCTTTTCCTTTATGATACCTCAAAGCTCTGTTTCTGAAACTAGTCTACTCTTTTTATCCTTTTTCTTCTTCCAAGAACAACAAGGCTATATCAGCCCTGCCCCTCCCCTGCAGGTGGGTAATCTTAACTGGACACCCTCTTTGTGAGGCTCAAGGTTACACCCCAGTTTTGCACACCCTTATAAAGTCCTGGATAGTTATTAATAGTTCTACAGCGACACTTGTTGGTTTAAAAATAACTGACACATCATATGTTTAGTTAAACCCCAACTTGGTGACTCCAAGTCTATAATCTCCCCATCTGGGGACAGAAAACAGCCCCTCTTTTATACTGCCACTTAAATCAGGCTCTGCAGGCACAATGCTCTGAGAGTCCAAGTGAGAAACGTAGGGCGAAGCTTCAAAGCGCCTCCACCAGGGCAGGGTCCAAGGAGGTAAACTCATTATGGAAAGTCTGATTGTCATATCTTCCTACTATAATCACAGTAATTCTATCCTTATTACTTCTAAAAAGGAAAGTTCTCTCAGGAATTCAAGGTATTATTTTAAAATACTCTAGTGTTCAATTTTTTTTTTTTTTTTTTTACTATTTACTGTCACATGTAATTTGGAAAAGAATCTGTCATGCTAACCCAATTCCATACCTTACACTGAGGAGAAATTTGACCCAATTCTAATATGCATCCACAGCCTCCTTACCCAACAGTCATGTGACGTGACTCTCACAACAGGCAATATGAGAGAGAACATGTTATTTGAAAATAAACACAAAGTAATTTATGCTGGAATCATCATTCTCTTTGAAGTGTTCTTTTATTCTACATTCTTTTCTTCATTGGGACCATTTTAAGCACCATTTTTTAGATTTTTTTAAAGTTAATTATTTAAAATACTTCCGCTACTCTTCCTTTCTGTACTTTTTGCACATATACTTCTTTTATTCATTCTGTGACTCTTTTCGCCAGCTTTCTTCTACAGAATCGTAGAGAGGACTGAATAAGGTAATATATGTGCTGTGCTCAGCGGAAGATAAAAGTTCAACATTCCAACCCCAGACAAATCCAAGTATTTTAAGTCTCTTTCTTTAGAGAAAGTAAGGTTAAAAACCAGGAGCATATATAGAATACCTCACAAATCGGTGTATTCCTCACTCGTTGTCATGACATGTAACCACTTTTATTTCTTGGTAAAAAGCAAGAGAGTAGCTGGTAGATCATTTCTATGCCCTTGTTATTCTAAAAGCTGGTGTGGAACAGCCTGGGAAACCCTTTTCCTTCATCCAGATCTCTGCCTTCTGCCCCGAGTCCTCCTCCATCAGGTCTCGACCAAAGGATCATTCCCTGCTATGTGTTTTCCGCACGTTGAAAGAACCGGCCCGCACCCATGGCTGGGTCCTTTCCTCTGGCTCCCTGGAGTTCCCATGCACTGCTGCTGCCCCCATCTCCCACCCTGCTCTCCTAAAGTGTCCATTCTCCATTCTCTCTTCATCTGTCACCAGGCAACAGCAGTGGGTCCTACTGAGAAGATGCTGGCACTGGTAGAGTGAGTTTTAGGAGCTAAGGACGGACAGTAGGAGAGGCCAGCCATAATGTTCCTGATGTAACATTCTGAGAGCTTGAGTTTTCATTCTGGAGCCATCGGCGTATAACAGCAGGAAAGGATCATGAGTGGTTTGGGGTCTTAGAGTGAATCCCCGGACACCCTGTGGAAGGAGTGTGACCAGAAGAAGCATGAAGGGCTAATGCTGAGGCCTCCCCAGCCCCTTGAACAAGAAATGACAGGTGGCAGGGGGAAGAGAGGGCAAGAGGAGGAAAAGAGATAAAGAAAGCACATTTGACAGAGCTTAGGAACTGTTGGGACATGGCTGAGGCTCCTAAAATGCCCAACTTGCTAACTGGGACAACCGCAGTCAAGATTTTAGCAGATGAACTGTGTATTTGTGTCTTAGGCTTTATTATTAAAAAGTGAAGGAAAACTCTGGGAGGCCGAGGGGGGTGGATTGCTCAAGGTCAGGAGCTTGAAACCAGCCTGAGCAAGAGGGAGACCCCGTCTCTACTAAAAATAGAAAGAAATTAATTGGCCAACTAAAAATATATAGATAAAATTAGCTGGGCATGGTGGTGCATGCCTGTAGTCCCAGCTACTCGGGAGACTGAGGCAGAAGGATTGCTTGAGCCCAGGAGTTTGAGGTTCCTGTGAGCTAGGCTGACGCCACGGCACTCTAGCCCCGGCAACAGAGTGAGACTCTGTCTCAAAAAAAAAAAAAAAAAGTGAAGGAAGATATTGATACTCATAAATTATTATGTCAAATATAGAATAAAAGTCCTTCTGTATTTGGATATGATACACCATTTCCTACTCTTCTTTCTTGAACTCAAAGTGGAGTTTTTTTGGTCTTGGAAAACTTCATTTTTCAAATCTAAATCACTATCTTTAAGTCCTGTCATCAATGAATCCCTTATCAACTCCTGTCTCTCTAATGTCACTTCTTCCTACCTCAACTCTAAGCAAGTTCTTCTATTTGCTGACCTGAATAGGACTAAGAATTCCCTTTTTCTTTGCCTATGCTATTTTCTGCACCAGAAAATTCACCCGTTCATTCAACAAATAATTACTGGCAATTAGTATACAAAGCTAAATAGAATAAGCTACAGTACCAATCTTCAAGGAGCTCATAATACGTGTGTGAGGCAAGGCAAAACCCTAAATAACATGCTCACTGCCTTGGACTATGGTTGGGTGGGGCACAGAAGTACAAACAAGTCTACTGTCGGTCACTAGAAGGTCAGAGCACATCTGGAGGGATCAGGGAAGGCTTCATTTGAGGTGTCCTTAGAGTATTTTAACAGAGGCTTTTCCTATAGTTTCCAGAAGGGCAGAGAACATGTCTGTTTTAATCACTACATAGTACTGTGCACAGTTCCTGCCACAGGGTAGCCATGGTATGTGTGGGGGACGAGGGGAGTTCACACATTTATCTGCAATTCTAGTGGAAGCCTCAGCATGAATGTGGAGAGTGGAAAAGTAAAGGACATGCAGGGTAGGGAAGAAACACCATATCCTGCTGGAACATACACATCTATTTAAAAAGGGTCAGATAAGCAAATCAGGTGGAGCAATGCCCCAGAAATGGAAGGCCTTGAACAGCGTCCTCTTAGTTCACTGGGCGACGGAGGGACGGGGGTGCATGTGCAGAATCACGGGAGGTTTGAATCAGAGGTCTGTGCCTATGAGGGACGCTCAGGGTAGAGAGCAGGAGGCAGAGAAGCCGCTCGCATGGAAGCATATGAGTTACAGGGAAGGGAGCTCGAAGTAAGATGGTACCAACGGAATGGATGAAAAAGCAGATTGATACTGACGTGGCAGGATGTGACCAGGGACTGACTGTGGGACAAAGGTGAAGGGTCTGTAAACGAGAGGACTGGGGTTTCCATGTGGTTCTCATATTGTTTTTAAAATTGGAATAGTTGGCAATGTTAAAAGAACAAAACCCCGAAGTTCGTACGTAAAAGCCTAGATTTCTGGCTTCTCCCTAAAAGTCACAAGACGTCACGACACTGGATCTGCCAGGAACAAACAGCTGGAGCTGAGCGCTGCTGCTCCTCCAGCAGATAAGGACAGTGGCCCCGTCCAAGCCGCTTCAGCCTCAATGCAGCTCGTCGGCACTGTGGGGTATTTAGGTTTTCAAGCTTGCCAGTAAGATCCGAGTTTCCAGTGTGGGAGCCAGGAGACTTGGACCAATCTCCAAACTAGGAAATTAGGGAAGATCTTTTTAAGAAGATGCCCACCATAGATTGAGAAATGCTGAGCTGGTCACCTTTGCGTCCTAACTCACTGAGTTCCAGTTTTCATAGTTCTTCACGCTTGGAGCAGAATCCAGTCTATAGTTGCTATCTACCCTGACAGGGTGAGAACAAAACGTTTTATAGTTTCTTACTTTGAGATGAAACAAGACTCAAAGTTGAAAAAATGTGTGGGACTAAGTGGGAAAAACAGATACTTGGCACAGGGAAGCTTTTAAGGCTGGTGGTGATTGAGGTCAGGCTCAGGAGCCAGATTGCTTGGGTCTGAGTCTTGCTCTATGTCCTGCTGTGTCCCTGCTGTGGGCAGGATACTTAACCTCTCATCTCAAGTATTTTCATGTTTATAAGTCAGGTGATTGTACCTGCCTTCAAGGGTTGCGAGTTAAGAAATGCAGTGTTTAGAATGAGGCCTACCATAGTAAGAGATCACTAAATTTTAGCTATGATTAGCAACTTTATCAGAGAAAACAGATTTGCATTGCTAACTTTCACTAGTTTCTAGTCCAAGACTGGCCTGTGTAGTATTCAGATCCTACTGGAATTTCCTACTCCCAAAATGTGCTTCTAGGTTTCTGGAATCCTCAGTGAAATCCTCAGTGCTTTCCCAAACCTGCCTCTTAATTTCATTTCTTGATATAGACCTGCAGGTAATTTATATCTTCGTAAGCCAGATCTGCAGTTGTCCTATCCACAAGATATCTCCCTTTATCATGGCTCCAAAGATAAGAAGTGCCTGTCCCCTGAACAGAGATTTTTAATTTGCATCTCAACTCATCCTTCTCGGACTTTGCAACTACCTCCTTCACCCCTGGGGCTCTGTAGCTTTGAGCCCTTGGAGAATGAAGTCTGGCCCATGTCATTTTGTGTCGCAGTGGCTAGTTAGGCTATGCTATGCTGTGCTATGCAGGGTTATGCTAACTTCACCTGTGATGGAGCTTGGGGTGTTATGCTATGGAGCCTAAGACAGAAAACTTATGAATAACTTTATACTAACATACATGTTTAATCTTGGTTCTGCTACTACACAAGTTACTAAACCTCTCTGTGCTCATTTCTCCAACTTTGAAATAGAAATAATGATATCTACCTGCATAGGGTTGTTGTGGAGATAAAATGAGTTACTTAGCGCATGGAATGAATTTAGCAAAGTACCAGTTGATGGCATACCAAGGGTGGAGTGTACGAAGCAGCCTGCCACATTAAGGGATGTGCTGGTTGTAGAGAATTTATGAGAAATAAAATTTACTAAAACTTGATTTGCTTTTTATTATCACCATGCTCCAGCAATTCCAAACAGCATTAAAGATGCAATACCCAGGCCAGCTAGGGTACGCTGTTCTCACCACCTCCTCCCTTGGTATACCACTCCCGCCAGTGATACAGTATGCTCACAACAATTAATGATTAATTAAAAAAAAGATGAAAAAATGCAAATGTAGGATACTCAATGAATGCAATAATATACACAAATAATTTTTTGCAGGCATTCATCCCATAGTTGCTGAATAATTAAATAGTTGACTTAAATTTATCCCAAGCAATAAAGTTGATGTCATTTTAATGGCATCGCCGTAAAGCCATTTTGGTTATCACAGTGCAGTTGGCTGAAATGGTCTTACCACTACTGATGAACAGGTCTATGAGCTGTTCCTTGGAGAAACCAGCATCTACTTCAGCTCTCACTATTTCACAGGAGAATCCTGCAGCCATTTGTCTGTGCTGTGAAAAGAAAACAGAGTGATTAGTTATACATACTTTCCAATTTTCAAAGAAAAAGAGATGATATATAAGTAATCGATACCTTCAGGCAGAGTGCAAGCTGATGTACTATGTAGTCTTGCAAGCTTCCTTCTGGGCCATGGAAAATGACATTATGATATTGCTCAACCTATTAATAAACCAAAGAGAGACCTTAGGTGAAGATGCTAAATTGAGAAGAAAAAAAAAGTAGCATACAAGTATGGAATTCCCTGATTGTCCTTAGACTTTCAAAATATTAAAAATATTTGAGAGATTAGCTTTATTCATTGGAATTGAATTAAAGTCTTTCATATTAATGTGAAACATGGGCAAAGAGTATTTAGCAAGAGCTGACATTTTATGAAAAAGCATATACTTTCTTTCCTGTACTTTCTACAATGAGGTTCAGCATGCTGAGAAACACAGTTCTAAGTGTATCTTGTCCCTTACAGATATTATGTTTCTTCTTTATTGTCTTTTGCAGACACTCTTTATTTTCAATTTTCCCAATGCTTATTTTGGTTTTTAGTGGTTAAAGTAGAAATGCATTTCATTAAGGAAAATTTGGAAAATACTAAGATATTTAAAGAAGCAGACTAAAAGTTACTGATAGTGTCAGCACCGAGAAGCAACCACTGTAAATACTGTGTTTCCTTCCAGTTTTTCCTTTGCACAGATGTGGGTGTCTATGAGCATTTATAAGTTTTTTTTAAAGAGGCATAACGTGAGTGCAATCTTTTTATAGCTGTTGTATATCAGAGAATATCTTTGTCTTGACTTCTTAGGTAAAAGATGTCTCAAACATAAAACTGTTGAATCAACTTTATATACTATTCCATTCTAGAATTCAGTGTTTCAAAGAAATCTAGGTAGAGAAGAATCATTTTTATTTTATAAAAAAGAAAATCTCCTGCCTGGATGCTTATAAATTTTTTTTTTAATCCTTATCCTTATATATATGGATATCTCACCTAAGAACACATGGAGATCCAGCGTGCAGTTGGAAGGAAATTACTATCCACATACAGCAAGGGCAGTGATGCCGGGAGCAAGATGTCGAGGGGGAAAGCAGCCCCCCACTTCTCTCACCCCAGGGCTGAGACCTCGTCACTTCCCAGCACACACACGTGGGAGCAGCTTTCTTATTGTAAGGGTCTTGCAGAAAAGAACATGTACAGGTGAAGCTCCACCCTAACTGATACAGTTGATGTTATTCGTGTGTGAAGATTGAGCCACCCAGACTTAGAGAAGTGTTAAACATGAAAGGGTCTGTTATTTCTGTAATTTGGAATGGGACAATGTAAGGACAGGTATGTGTATCTTTGTGTTGTTGTCTCTCTATTGTGCTCTGATGAGGTTGTCCCTTTGAGATCACAGGGGAAGGTCAGATCTTTGAGGATGGCTGCGGTGGACGTCTATGAAGACAGTAAAGATGATGCCCCTGCTCCATCATTACCAGAAGGGGCAGATTCTGGGATAGAAAACGAAGGCTTGATGGGTGTAAGCACTTAGCGTGGGAGGATGAGGGAACGTCATCTTTACCTGGGGCCTTTAAGACTTGATCTTTGGCCTCCAAGGAGACCAAGGCATGCTTGTGGAACTTCTGGGAAGAGGAGGAAACCTAGGCTTGGTCACCAGGTCTCAGAGAATGAGCTAAGGAGGGGAAAGGTCATTTAAGGGACTCCTGGATGCTGGGCTTGGGACTGGGTTTTAGGTTCCGAAGACAACATATCTGGTGGCCACCATTCACTTTCTCGGAATTTGAATATGATTTCATTGCTAAGCCTTCACTAAAAGGCTTACCAATGCCTGGAAGAAACATGACACTGGCTGGATCTGCCCAGGGAATGTCAGGATCCTAAAGCCATAGGGTGCACTCAGCAGTGGTCTGTGATCCAAGCAATGGTGGAGGTGCAGATAAGGACCAGGACTGAACAGGGACTGCCCCAGAGACACAGGAAAGAAGAATTTCCTAGAAAGTTCAGTCAAAGTTCTGTTTCTAGGTAGTAAGGCTATGGAGCCACAACAAGACTTTGGGGGTAAATTACTATTAAAGAATAATCATTGAATAATAAAGAATTATTGAAGAATAATCTGTTCTCATTTATGAGATGGGAAAGCCTAGGAGACATACAGATTGTACTTGTCATTAAAAATTGTCACAGAGATTTGTCTAGTTATGGCCTCGTTCTCCCAATTTTAAATAAAACATGTAAGTCTTCTTGATATGCACAGTCAGGCCTTTTTTGACTTAGGAAATTTTTCTTTGATCATGTTTTTGGTAATTTCTCTCCTCAGAATGAACACTCTGTTCCGCGGTATTCTTCCACAGATGTAATGTGTTATTATGTATGGACTGTGAAACCACAGGAAGGATTTTTCAGTAAAGTAGAAGTGCGGACCCCCACCGGCTTCTCTCACCACCACTAAGTTTCTGGCTAACGCTCCTCCTCAGGTCACCTGGTGAATGAAAAGCCAAACTCCAGTTGCTTGTCAGCGCCAGGATCTGGCAAAGGCTGTAGCAGGATGACCTCCTTCTGTCCAACACGACAGACAAATGCACGAGGATAAACCGTAGTCCCAGGGCGCACCTGAGCCCAGGCTGCTCCTGTGTCCACCCCCATGAAGGGCTCATGGCTAATATCCCTCCTGGGATGTAGCACAGTCTCCCCAATCCCCATCAACTCCTCACTCGGGTATTTCTAGGAGCTGCAGTCTCTAAATGGATATGAAAGGACCTCCAGGGAGTGGAGGAGAGTATCACCGTGCTGCAAAAAGCAGAGACTACACAGGATAAATGCCCAATTTTCTAACTGGTATACATCTTGTTTTTTTGAATCATCATGAAGATTTTAAGAGAAAGATGATACTGTTTCCCTACCTACCTGATTTCGAGTAGGCCTCACATAAGCGGGCCTAATACTCTATCGCCTCTATAGGTAGTAGGAAACATTTTCCGATTCTTGCCAAAGGGATACCTCAATTCTATTTTTCTGTGTTATTGTGAGAATTTGTCACTTTTCAAAAGTACTTTTGTAGGAAATTGTGTATTAGGTACTTCTAGCCAGGTGCAATTTTAAACCAGAACTCTCCAGCTCTCCAAATTAATCCCAAATTGCTCTGACTTGTTGGGGAGAAACTTTCTCACAAGGAATAGATTGTTTCACACAGTGAAATAGGATACAGATTTTCAAGATTTACTGAAAATAAACAGGCTACAGATTTTCAAGATTTACCCCTGAGATTTTCAACTAGCATTGCTATTTAATCTCATCTCACTTCTGAAAACAAGAGTGCTCTATTCATTTTAGCCATTCTGTCAAATTGCCTACATTTTCTTAAGATTGATTTTGAAATCAGATAACAGAAAGAACCCCAGTGTCATAAGCTGTCTTCAATTTCAACACCTCATTTGTTCTCAGATTGTAGGTTTTTAGTAAATAGACAGGAAACACTTGATTTAAATTTCATTGAAAAGGCCATTCACTAACAGTAAGCCCTTTGTGTTTAGTTTAATATCTTTTGTGGGATAAGTTAGAATATAAATAAATAAGTGAATTAGATAAAGAGAAAAACAAACATATAGACTTCTGGATCATTCATACTTTTTTTTTTTTTTTTTTGAGACAGAGTCTCAATCTGTGGCCCGGGCTAGAGTGCCGTGGTGTCAGCCTAGCTCACAGCAACCTCAAAGTCCTGGGCTCAGGCCATCATTCTGCCTCAGTCTCCAGAGTAGCTGGGACTACAGGCATGCGCCACCATGCCTGGCTAATTTTTTCTATATATTTTTCGTTGCCCAATTAATTTCTATTTTTTAGTAGAGGCGGGGTCTCACTTTTGCTCAGGCTGGTCTCTAACTCCTGAGCTCAAATGATCCACCCGCCTTTGCCTCCCAGAGTGCTAGAATTACAGGCGTGAGCCACCGCACCCGGCTGTCATTCGTACATTTTAATGCATGCATTCCATTAGGTTTCTTCCATTTCAGGTATCACCAATTTTTTGTTAATGGTATTTTGTTATTATGAAATGACATAGTTGTGTCAGTTACCATTTAAAATCTGAACAAAAAAAATTAGCTTAATTACTAGGAACCTGTT
This sequence comes from Cheirogaleus medius, assembly GCA_008086735.1. Taxonomy (NCBI): domain Eukaryota; kingdom Metazoa; phylum Chordata; class Mammalia; order Primates; family Cheirogaleidae; genus Cheirogaleus; species Cheirogaleus medius. The sequence continues at coordinate 24,660,199 of VBSM01003176.1, read as the reverse complement.
AATATTGAGACTGGCGTAAACATACAAAGCTCTGCCAAGAAATTACATATCTGTTTTGGAGTTAGTATATTACATGCCTCTAAATATCAAGATCTTGGGTATAATGAATGTACATGCTTCATGCTTCCAGCAGAGGGCTCTAAAGATAGACAGATAGGCAAGCAGAATTTTGGTGGTGGTAGTTTGTAAGTATTATACTTCAATTGTGTTGAAAGAAGATCTGTTCTTTGGAAAAGATCAAACTCAACTTTTAAAATTACAGACTGAATTATAGTTACCAAAATTATCCCCTAAGTGCACATTTACCGTGTGACATTTCTGCTTATTAGTAAAGGGACACTGGTCTTATTATCACAACTGGTACCAATCCCTTTTATTCTTGTGTCTTGACAGCCTATTCAGGAAGCTCATCACATGTCAATTAGTGCTTTGTGAGGCAAATGGATTCTGGATTAAATGGAAACAAGTGACCTCAACAATAGACCATCCACCCATTTATTTATTTATTTTTTCTTCCACAAGGTTTTCCTACAGAATGGGGTTTACTAGAGGAGCTGTGGTCTACACCAGCAGTACCCAACCTTTTTGGCACCAGGAACTGGTTTCATAGAAGACAACTTCTCCTCAAATGGAGGATGGAGGGGGATGGGGAATGGTTTGGGATGATTCACGCGCATCCCATTTATTGTGCAAACCTCTCTGCTAATGATAATATGTATTTGCAGCCACTCCCAGCACAGACATCACCACCTCACCTCCACCTCAGGTCATCAGGCATTAGATTCTCATAAGGAGCACAACCTAGATCCCTCGCATGTGCAGTTTACAGTACAGTTCGTGCTCCTATGAGAATCTAATGCTGTTGCTGATCCGACCAGAGGCAAAGCTTGTGAGGTGATGCGAGCGAGGGGGTGAATGATACAATTACTGTCAATTTATTCATATAAAATTTCCCCAAACAATATTGACACATTCAGCATTTGGAATACACTAAACTGGAATCCTTCATGGTAGACAGAGTTATAACCATTGGCTTAGGTCTCTCTTTATAGAATAGGGATAAGGGAGTGATAGGAATTTAAGAGAAATTTCAGTTCACATACACAGAGACATTCATACACTGTATGTCTATTTTAAATTAGCTTATGGAAACTGTAAAAGCCAGTATCAGACTTGGTTACTAACTTCAAATAAAGGTAGGTTCTCATTTATTGATGTAGGCATAACAACTTGGGTATTACAGCTATTTAAAATAAAATTATAAGATGTAACTCTTGGACATAACTGCTCCCTTGTCAGCCAGCCTCCAGTACTCATGAACCCTTCCTGCTTCAGACCTCCTGCGGGCTGTCACTCATCCTACTGCCCTGAATCTTTTCCCACTACTTCTATGGAAGCTGAAGCTTCCACTGGTGTTGGAGCCACCTCTTCCTCACACTAGGCAACTGCTTCCTTCTACCGGGACTTCACCCAGCTTTGTTCGTCCATGCCCTGCAAAAGGTTAGGCTAGAACTGGCCATCTGCTCAAGGGGTTGATAGAGCTTTTGTGAGCTGTCTTAGACATATAACCATTGTTTACAACACTATTTTTATGGGAAAGTAGCAAATTTATTTTAGGAATATATGGAGAATAAGTAATATCTCCTAGTGATGATTCTTAATGATTATTAGCATGGCACATATTGGAGTGGATGGACAACAGGTGGGAGAATCTCAAGGCTTGCAGTCCTAGAGCATTCAGAGTCCTGTATTTTAAAGTAGGGCTCAGATTAGGATGATCTACTCATGTATTTTTCTAATATAATTATTATTCATAATTGCTGACATTAAAATACAAGGTTGCAAATTAAGCTAATAAAATCACAAACTGGCTAAGAGAAACATTTGAGTTAATTCAAAAAGTTCAACTATTATAATAAATTATTAGTGATTCAAAACTCAGGTTGAATACTTCCCTTATTAAATAAATCAAGGGTGGAGATTTAAGATTTGTATTATTTTAACAATTCAATGAAAGTATTTAAAAATAGCATCATTAAACAAACAAACAAACCCAGAAACAAAAAGCCTGATTTAAAGGCTTTACATTGCAGGAGACAAGGCAGTTAAAAAATAAATAAATAAAAAATTAAGTCTTTACTCCATGGTTTTCTGCATAAGGGCTTTAACACATGCATTTTATACGTTGTAGCAACTGGTTACTGTAATGCTTACTTATTAATAGGTTAATAACTAGTATAAACTATGATTACATGCATGAGTATGGCAGACAGCCTAAGTTCAAGTCCTTAGGTCTCACCACCACTTAAGGTGGGTACCTACCTCCTAGAATGATTAAATGAGAATCTGTATACTTAGAACAGAGCTTGGCATATAAGAAGCGCTCAATAAAAAGTTAGCTTTTACTATGTTTGCACACCTACTGTACAGATTTCCAACAATTCAAATACAGGTCAATGTATCTATAGTTATTTGTGGCACTCTCTGGCTCAAATTCCTCAGTGATTTCCTACCTACATGGAATAAAATTTGAAGTCCTCACCGCCATGCTCCTTGCCATGTTCCTGCATGACTTAGCTTCTGGTCATTTCTCAGACCTGTCAGTCTAGATACCTTTGTATCTGCCATTGTCCCTGCCTCCAACACACTCTATAAGGCTACTTTCTTCACTTCATTTGGCTTTCTGTTCAAATGTCACTCCAGAAAGATCTTTCCTGACAACTCCATCTAAAAATAGCACCTTCTGCCACCCCTTCCACCCACTCTTTATCTCCTTATCTCATTTTATCTTTTTATACTTGTAATTAGTGCAGGTTGTCACATTACATATGCATTCATTCATTCATTCATTTTTAAATCTCTCTTCTCTCACTAGAATGTAAGCTCTATGAGGACAGTGAATGTGTCTTCTATACAGCCATATCCTAAGTTTCTAAAATACTGCCTGTACTTAGGAGGCTCTCAATAAACAGTTGTCAAACAATTGAATTAAATAACAGAATACAAAAATTCATAATGCATGGTCTAGCCCCTTAAGGGGTTTATAATTGTATATGGAAGAGGAAACATTCACAACCAGTATGTTATTGCCTCAGTGGCTTTAAATTTTACAGTGACTCCTGAAATGAGTGATAAATTTGTATTATATTCATCCAAGAGTTAATGTTGGATTAAAAAAGCCTTTTATATAACACTCACTAAATTGAGAATAAAAGTAATAACAGTGTTTAGTCTAGTTTGCTGGTCACTGGTAGCCAAACTATGTCTTATAGCCTTAAGAGGCACACATATAAACATACTTGGAATATTCTACATATAAGATGACTAATAGACATCTCACTTCATAGATTTGCTAGTCAATGCTAATTTGTAACTATAATTCAGTTGCATGGCCTTTCTATTCATTTTACCATCTAAACAGGTGAAGGAAAAGCCTTGGCCAGAAGCTTGCTGGTATGGAGAAAGGAAAACGGAAAGAAGGAAGTGGTTCTACCAGCTGGCTCCGTTGGCAGACTGAAGCTCACATTCCTAAAAACCAGTTGGTCACACCCTTCAACCTTCATTTAAGCAAGGTAATGAGACAGATCTACTCCCCATCCTACATACATAACCCTCAGACATACTTTGATTCCTTAGGGAAAGGGGAGAAATAGCAAGGAAAAGAAGTGAAAGAATCAATTCAGGAGACACCACCTCTCCCATGCAGTGAAGCTTTGAATGTTTATATGTTACTGCGGCTGCCTGTACAAAGGCCAATTTCAACTCTGAGCCTAGCTAGAAGATCAATGGAATGGTTTTGAATACTTCTTTCATCAGGAGTGAAAACAAAGACATCAATTCACAGTTTATGGGAACAACTTTTATAAAGGCTCATAGTCCAACTCATTTATTTTTGTTTTTAAGGCCGTCTAAATTAAGGCAGTAAAACAACATTATCTTTTACTTAACGTTTTGTGCCATTAGTATTAGACACATCTCCCACACACAGACACACACAGTATATCCGAGACTTGCACAACTCTGGCTTCATCACTTACTAAATGTGTGGTTTTGAGCAATTCATTTTACCCCTCTCTCTGCTTCTATTTTCACCTCTACAGAAGGGATGAAATGATCTCACAGGGATGTTTGGAAGAATAAGACGTAAAAGCACTTGGCATATTGCCTGGTGTGTAATAAGTAATGAACACAAAACATTATATTTATCCATTTTTTGTATCTAGAACTTGCTACTTTTCTTGATAATCATTTCCCCTTCCTCCTTTTAGTAACAGACTGCCTAGTTTTCACTGGATGCATGATTGCCCAGCAGAAGGCCACACTTCCCAGAGAGGTGTGGGCATGTGTCTAAATCCTGGCCAATGGGATGTGGGCAGGCATGCTGTGTGCACCTCCCCTGGAAGGAGGGGCCGGCACCCCAGGTCCTCTTCCCTTGGGCTAGGACGTGGGTGCGTGGGAGCAGCGACTACCTTTGACCAAATGACACGAACAACATCCCAGGGAACAGTGACGTGGGGAAAGAAGGTGCTGAGGCCTTGGAGACACTGCCCTGGCCCCACTCCCTCCCTGCACCTCTCCCCTGCTGGGATTTATGTTTGAGAAAAATAAACTTCTATCCTGTCTAAGCTACAATTACCTGGTTTCTATTGAAGTGGCCAAATTAACCTTCTAACTAAAGTTAACATATTTACCGAATTTGAAATTATAAAAATTTATAGTAAGATATCTTGATATTTATGGTCATCCTTTTCCATATTGATGATTGTTTATTTGATGCCAAGTCCTTGGTAAGAGAAGATGACCTTCTCCTGCCAAATTATAATGCTTCACAAGTCACAGGTGGGCTATGGGTGCAGGCGATGGACACGGGGATGACAGTGACAGAAATGCAGACTGACGGGCAGCCTGCCAGGAAAAAGGCTGATGGGGCAGGTCATGGCACAGGGTGGGCAGGAGCTCACACTCCCTTCTAGACACACAAATGGGCCACCAGGGTTTCCCGTGGCAGGATGGGAAGTGCGGGCCTCCACTCGGCATCGTCAACCTACCAGCCTGAGGTAGTTCTGCAGCATCTGAAGGGGGATCATGGAAGCGTACGTCACACTACTGAGGCAGCCTTCTTGAGGACCTGCAAAAAACAAACACCACAGAGAAAAATTGGCTCTCCTTTAGCAAACATAAAAATGATCAAAACACAACAGAATCTATCATAAAAGATATGTTTGTGGACTTGTGTAGGCAGAGCTGACATTTAGTCAAGAAGCAACAGTGTGCCTTTGCCATTGTGAAAATATTATCACACTTTGTACTGGCTGGTAAGCAGCCACTGGCCTTCCAAGAGCTCCCCAGCTGTTCCTTCCTGCCCCCCGGGCAGCCCACCCACCTCCTAGCAATCCCAGCTCCAGCACTGTGGCTGGCATCTGCTGATTGCTGGGTTCAGTGTTTTACTGTATATAAGTAAAAGTTATCATTGATAATCGCAACCCTCAGAAAGCTTTAGCCTTGGCCAACACGAAGGCATAGGTCTGGGGTTTTCTTTTAGTCCATTTGCAATCCTTCCCCCCTCCCACCCCTAATTTTGTAACTTTCTCAATATGTTGTTTGAACCTAAATGAATTTTCTGGGGTGGCCTCTCACTTTTTCTCTTACACTTCAGTAAAATAAAACTATATCAGTTGAGATTCAATTTTTTAAGGGACTCCATTCCAAAGTATGGGAAATACATGATGAAATCAGTAGCCTTTGAGATTCAATGGCTGAGAGATTCAGTATTCCTATACCACTTACTGGCAGCATGACCTGGAGTAAGAAAATTATTCTCTCTGAGCCTCAGTTTCATTGTATATAAAATAGGGATAAACAAAGAGACAGATCCCATTGGGTTATATTATGAGGATTAAATTATTTGATACTTATGCTGTAAACAACAGGGTTTAGCACGTGGTAGGTGCTCACTAGACATCAACCTACACCAGCATAACAATCATATTAACCACACATTGTATTTGACAGTGAGAAAAGACATTTATCTGTTAACACAGTGTCTGTCACTCTCTCGTCTGCATGTCAGTTTGGCCTCTAATTTGTTACTAATGAAGGATATAGTCAAAATGGCAGGAATCAATAATCTGGACAGACATCACAATAGGTATCAGGAACGTGGCTTTTGGTTTTTCCTCCCCTTAATCAAATGTTTCAAAAGATATCTGACGACTGAACAGTGGGAGTCACATGTGCATGGCCTGAGGACACCGAGAGCCAGTCATGAAGCAAACACTCTTTAATCGCCACCTCAGTTTGGAACATCGTTACCTGACAAAAGCACGGTGACCTGCTCTGCCTTATTCTTCCTCATGAAGTCCCATGGGGACTGGGTGAAGCTCTGACCAGCCGACCATGGCACACTTCCTAGTTCCAAAAAAATGAAATAAAATGTCAAGGGCAGCTTAACAGTAATTTTTCTCGTAAGGGTAAACACATGCTCTCCTCTGTGAAAACCTTAAGGAACCCAGAGCTTAATTTGGCAAAGGCATGTATGGAACACCCATAGGGTCATACAAGGGGTTAGCTCCCTAATGAAATTCTTGTTGAAGGTCAAAAGGCAGGCCTTCAATCTACAGACCACTCCAAAGCAGTCCTGAAGGGGGATTAAGAGATACCTAGGAAACAGAAATACAAACAATTATTTCTAGGGTTAAGTTCTTAAGAGCAAAGCTGACCATAACCTAAAACTGTTTCATGGTTCTTCCAATGCCTACTTCTCACAGCCCAGGCACTCTGAATGAGATATCAGATCAGTTATGAGTCCCTTTCCAGCAAATTTTTAGATTCCGGAAAAAAAACTCAAAAAAAACCATATAATTTCAGGTGCTTAGAATAAAGCAACCCTTCTCAGTCTGGGCTTTCTCCTCACTCTTACTCAGAAAGGATCCCACTTTACAGGTGTCTTCTCTAGGGAAGGATTGGTGTAAGTATTTGTTTTCATCTGTTCCCTTCTACAGATCAATTATTAAATATCTCTTCTCAGCATGCCCCCAATACACATGCATGCCCCACCTGTAACTGCTTGTCTGCTTGTCTCTTGGCCTGAAGTTCCTTTAATCTAGCGTAGGTTATAGATCCAGCAAAATCACTTATAGACATATAATAATAATAATAGCAACTATTATAATTACCAATTATAGAGTGGCTATAGCCAGGCACTAAACTCAGCCTTTATTCACAAAACTCAATGACTTTTAGATGTGAAATGCTTCTAGAGTGCTTTATACTTCTGCACACTGGAACAATCGAGCCATAGCCTCCACTGCCCACAGAGGTAAACTGATCTGATGGTGTGAGTATTCATTTGCCTTCACCAGTTCCCACATCAGCTGGAGGAGGGCTGAGGTAGGGCCACTTCTTCAAAACATGGTTGTGCTGACTTCATTTATCAGACCGTTGGGCAGAACTACACTTTGAATACTTGGTTGTGTGGCCAAAATGTGTTCCTGGGAGCCATTTACGATTCGTTTTCTTAATGTGATTTTTAATTATATAACAATACTATAAAAATAATAATTGTGATGACCATGCCAAAGATCCATAAAGTCAAGTTGTCATGAATAATTTTCTCTAAAAACTAGTGGCATTATATGTTTTGAAAATGAATTAGTATATGTGAGTAAACAAACACTTCTGATGTAATAAGCAGATGCCTGTGATTTGAATCCTGACTGCTTTTCTCATTAGTTGTGTGACCTCAGGCAAGTTATCTTGGACCTAGTTATCTATAAAATGAGGCTGTTGTCAGGACAGTTTATACAGCAACCAGCAGAGTCCTTGCAAAGGAATAGGTTCCCTGGCCGGGTGCGGTGGCTCATGCCTGTAATCCTAGCACTCTGGGAGGCCGAGGCGGGTGGATCACTCAAGGTCAGGAGTTCAAAACCAGCCTGAGCAAGAGCGAGACCCCATCTCTACTAAAAATAGAAAGAAATTAATTGGCCAACTAAAAATATATAGAAAAAATTAGCCAGGCATGGTGGCACGTGCCTGTAGTCCCAGCTACTTGGGAGGCTGAGGCAGGAGGATTGCTTGATCCCAGGAGTCTGAGGTTGCTGGGAGCTAGGCTGACACCATGGCACTCTAGCCTGGGCAACATAGTGAGACTCTGTCTCAAAAAAAAAAAAGAATAGGTTTCCTATAGATGTTATTCCTCCTGGTTCAAGAGGAAAGAAACTAACCAGGCACAACTAACATTTATGGAGTACTTGCTATGCTCCCCAGAAAGCAAATCTTATCTTTGTAAGTTCTTTGGAGTCTGTTTTGTGGTGTCTGTCAAATAGAAATAACTGACTCACCCGATGTGGGATATCTTTGAATATATTTTCACTAAAGTGCTTCTTCCAACTTACAATACCTGTCCTGGAGGTAAGGTATTAACACACTACAGCACCCCTGGCCTGGCCCAAAAGCACATTTTAAGCTGTGTTCAAAACTTGTGCATTAGCAAGCAGCTGCAGAGTGGTTGGTTTCTTGCATTTATCTAGAATAGCAAGCGCAATCACAAAGCCTCATCAAGGACATTCATGTTCTTTACTCCCTGAGTATTACTTGAGGCATAAAAGCATTTTTATATTAGCAGGCAATATTATATAATGGTTACATTGTGAATGTTCAAGTTTTTCACCACCTTTTCAGCACTGGCAGCTGCCACCAGTGAGCTTTGAATATGCTTAATCAATGAACTAAGTATCAGGTTATAAAGCCCACAAACATAACCAAACCCCAAAGTTTAGCTTTCTCTCCATTGCAGGGCTGCAGATACCTAGCATGATGGCTCGCACGCTGCTCACGCTGAGGCCGATGTCGGAGTCAGTGGTGTTACTAAATGCCGTGTCTTCCAGACTCCACCATCCATCAGAAGAGATTGCTTGGAAATGATTTGTCAGAGCTTGACTCACTGCTTTTGAAAAATCATCCCATGATGTCTGCTTGCGGATATGTAAAACACATATTGTGTTTTCGCATTCAAAGTCATTGGAACCATAGTTGCCTGGTTGAATCTCACCCACTGAAATCCTTAAGGGTATTTTAAGAGCATCTGTTAGAAGAATAAAAGAATTAGAAGTTAAAAAAAAAATTCCAAAAGGAAAAAAAAACCCCAGCAAAACTACTCTATAAAATAAGCAGATATAAATGTTTTAAAAATAAATCAAATGACTGCTATCTTTTTTCCTTAAGTAACATCACATTGAACGTCCTTATCCTGGAGTAAACAGTGGTTTCCCAATCGCTTCAGTTTCTTTAGAACCATGTTGTATAAACTATTTCTCTTTCCCTGTATCTTTGGTCTTTTCTACTTCATAGATTCTTTCCCTTCAGCTAGATTCTCAAGTTATTAAACAAACAAACAAAACAAATCTGAGAAAACTATAGCTGCCCTCCCTTGACCCTGAAGTCTCCATATTTTCCTTTCTCCTGACCTTTATAGATAATGTCACGAATGAGGCAGATTATAGCCATATAGCTCAGTGTGCTTAGGATAGTGGCTCGAGAATCATATAGACCTTGGGCTGAGCTTCAGAGTCTCAGAGTCTCTTCAGAGTCTCTGAGCTTCAGAGTCTACTAGCTGTGTGTGCTTGGTAAATTGCCTTAACCTATTCCCCAACTCCTCCTCCTATGAAATGGAGGGAATGTACGTTGAGTTGTTATGAAGAATAAACGAACTTACATTTGTAGTGGATTTAACACACTATTTGTTATTAATACATGGTAAGTACTAGTAAGGATCTGTAAATGGTGCAGCAGGAAGGAGCTTTTGAAATGTTCTTTCTAATCTCTGTGACACCAACTGGCTGAGGCTCCAACCACGGTGGGTAGCACCCTATACACTTCCGTTCTCACGAACTGAATTATGTGCTTACTAAGTCACTCGTGTTTCCAAATCTTCTACATCTGTTGAACTCATTACTATAATTAGTAAATTAAATATTCCATAAATTGACAAAATATGTTAGTTTCTATGAAAATGAATCGAATACTTTAGAGATACTTAAAGAGTTATTAAAAATGTTATCTAATGAGGTATAGATGAGACAACTATTAGAAGACTTAATAATCTCTGCACAAATACTGCCTTTAGTTTGCTGTGCAGGTGTGTTTAAGTACACAATTCTAGAAATCATAGATGATGCATTAAATGCACGGTTTGTTCAAACGAGCATATGTGGAATTTTAATCAGCAGAACCACACAAAGTAAAGGCCTCTATCTAAAAGTTAGTGAAAAAATTACTTATATACTTTAAAATTAAAATGTTTAAAAATGTGTATTTTTATGATGCTTTTCTTAAATTGGATGTTTCTATTAACTGGCCAACTGCTGTATTATTTTATTTTCCAATGGTCGTTTCTCAGTCGTGCTACTTATCAACAGCAGTTGACACAGGTGATCTCTCTCTGCTCCTTGATCTACTCCTACTGGATTTCCTTGCACCTCATTGGTTGTTCTTTCATGTTGCTCCTTTGTTTTCCCTCCACTTTTTCCAGACTTCTTAATAACAGTGTTTTTCAGGGTTCCTTTCTCTTATTTTTTCTGTGTTCACTACCTTAGTTATCTCATCTGGTCCCATGACTTTAAATATCATTGACGGACTGCTGACTCTCAGATTTATATATTCAGTTCACGCTCATCTCTGGTATTCCTGCTCACTTGACATCTCAAACTCATACATTTCAAACCGAACCACTGATCTTCATCAGCAAGATCTGCTTCACCCACAGCCTTCCCCTTGACAGGCGTTGGTGACTCCATCCTGTCAGCTGTTTGGGCTGAATAGCTTGGAATTATCCATGAATCCCCACTCCTCTCTCATACCTCATATTCAATCCATCAGGCAGTTTTGCTGACTCTACTTTCAGCTATATCCAGAATCCACGTACTTTGTGTTGTACGTTGTCTCACCTGCTACCGTGTGGATTGAGCCACCAGTATTGTCTCTGAGAAGACTTTATTCATGTCCAAATAGGCATCTCTGATTCTACGTGTGACTTCCTATAATCTATTCTCAACAAAGCAGCCTGTGATATTGTTAAAACGTACATCAGATCCTGCCACTCCTATGCTCAAACACTGCAATAGCTACATTAAGTCCTTATAATGGTCTACAAATTCCAACAGTATCAGGCCACTTCCCAATCTGGTGACCTCTCTAGACTGTTTTCCTACTTCTCTTCCCTTGATCATTCTAACCCAGTCACCCTGTCCTTGCAGTTCCTCAGACACACCAGAAATGCTTCTACCTTAGGGCCTCTGTCCACTTGGTGTTCTGCCTGGAAAGCTCCCACCTGACCTACCTGTTTTGCCTTCTTCAAGTCCTTGCTTTAATGTCTTATCAGTCAGACTACCTTGACCTGTATCTATCTATCTTATTTTGACAAGGTCTAACTCTGTTGCCCAGGTTGGGGTGCTGTGATCATATCATAGCTCATGTGCAACCTCAAACTCCTGGGGCTCAAGCGATCCTCCCGCCTCAGCCTCCCAAATAGCTGGGACTACAGGCGTGCACCACCATGCCCAGTTAATTTTTTCTATTTTTCTATTTTTAGTAGAGATGGGGTCTCGCTCTTGCTCAGGCTGGTCTTGAACTCATGGCCTCAAGCAATCATCTCACCTTGGTCTCCCAGAGTGTTAGGATTACAGGTGTGAGCCATGGTGCCTGGCCTTGACCAGCATTTTAAAAACTGAAACCCACCCTCACACTCTCAACACCCCCTTAGTCTCGTCACAATACCATATAATGAAATATTTGTGTTTATTGTTCATTTTTGTCTCTGCTCAATACATTTGTTGAATGAATAAAGGGTAGAATTCTACTATAGTTTTCTCCATATTATTCATTTCTTAAAATAATCAGTTTCTGCCTATAGAACTGCATGAAAGTTGTCTCCCTATTAGCAGGAACTTCCTATTTGCCAAATGCAACTGACTCTCTTTTTAACCCCTACAGCCTAGGGAATTTGATACTGTTGAATTACTTCTCCCTGTTAGAAACATTCCCTTCACTTGGGCCTGATTACACCATTTTCTGGCTTTCTTCCATTCTAATCCTTCCCAATCTTCTTTTTGAGTCCTTTTTTCCTCTATTCTGCCCTTAAAATTGGGGTTCCTCTGGGCTTGGCCTTCAGTTCCCTTTTCCCCTCACCCTACACACCCTTCCTGTCCAATAGTGCACCCATCTATGGCTCTAGCCATGACCTTCTTCTCCAGCCCTGGTCCTAGTAGCTAATTCAGGCCCTCCCTTTCCTGTTGCTGGATACCAGTCATGTGTCTTCTCTATGGCATCCCATAATAAGACAATGTTTCCACTTTACCAACCTCTCACTTCCTTCAGTGCCTAGCTACAGGATTATATCAAAACTTACCCATAAGATTGAGTCAAAACTAATACAGAGCCTTTTATGATCTGACTCTGGACTACCTTTCCATACTCATCTCTCTTCTCCCTGCACTGGAGACACAGCCAAACACCTCTAGGGACTCCAAAGCACCATGCTCTGTAATGCCTCCAGATACGCTGTTAGTTCACCTGGAATGGCTCTGTTTTGGGCTTTTTCTTGGCCTAGCGCTTCAATTCTCACTTCAGTCCTCCATGGGGAAGTACTCACTAACCTCCTCTATGCATGTTTTTACACTTTGACTCATATAGAGGGACTTATAACAAATACAGGCTTGGAGTCGTATTTTTGAAATTTTATACAGGTGGCTTACATAATATATTATGCATCCTTTTATTACTGACTTCTTCACTCAACATTTAAAAATATATCTAAGGTGGTTTAATATTTATTTTTAAGTGCTATTTGGTCATTTTAAAATATAAATCTTCTACAGTTCATTCTATTTATCCATTGCCCAATAGGTTTCCCGGTAGAATGGTTTCAATTTTCTACTATTGCACACAATGCTACAACACATATCTTCATGTACCCTGGTACACACGTGCAAGAGAGCCTCTAGCTTGTGCACTTAGGTGAGGAATACAGAATTTTTGTTGAATAAATGAAGATAAATGGCTTCTTTGTGCTTCTCTGACACGTTCAGTTCTCCAGTACTTATTCTCTACAGTTCATTTGCAGAAGTACTCCGCAATTTGCCTTCTGGAAGTAATCACAGTCTAAATGCACATCCTGTCTTTTTAATTCTCTTAGATTGTTAGAATCACAAATCTTAGAGAGACCTTAAGAAATTATCTACTTTTTTGCCCTCAGGCATGTGAGTAATTATTATCCCCTATTAACATGTGAGCAGAACAAGGCCAGAGAAGGTGAAATACCTTGCCTGAGGTAACGAAGACCTCAAAGAAGGGTACTGGGATTCAGATGGTCTTTCCTCTAAATCACACTACCTAACGTCCAGTCTTCCACAAGATGTGAACTCACAAATCCTGTCTACATGTCTGAGAAAAAAATTACACTTGGGTCTTCAGTCTTTTATTTCTTAAAGTCCTTCTTAATCCCCACTTTCAGGATTTTCCATCCCTCTCCTCATTATATGCCACTTCTCTATCCACCTCCCTGGCCCAACTTCTGACACTTAAAGCTTCTTGCTGTTTGACCTGTTTCCAGGCTCTCTATAGATTAAGCTTTCTCATACACACCTGCCTACAGAATTTCAAAACACCATTTCAATCATATTATACACTATCAAGAACTCATTAACTCCTTTTTGATTGTCATATAAAATCAAAACTACTGAAACTACCATTAAACTGCCTGAAACATCCACTGTCCTGTCTCATCCTTCCAATTCCCCACCTCTAATAACTCCTCTACTCCAGCCAGACCAGTATGCTTTTTAGTTTTCACATCCAACATACCATGGCTATCTATATTTACTCCTCCTTTTAATGTTTAATAGCAAAAAGTGAAGTTTAAATAAATTATAGCATTTAGATTCCAGAATAAGTGTTTAGTCCAACAGAAAGTTTTCCATGTTCGTTATTAGGTTAGGTTTAATTTATGTATATAAAAGCTGAAATATAAAGGGAACAATCATATCTTAGAGAAATCCTATAAAAGGCACTGCTTCAGATAATAAGCAGTGATTCAAAAGTTTAAGGCCCTGAAGGCTAGATTTTAATGACTTAAAAAAGCCTCCTTTCAACCAAAAAGCTTCCTCAGTTTAAAGATAATTTATATGATTCTCTTTTATCTTTCTATATTAAAGAATCCTTATATAATTTGCACATATTTTTCCTTACCATTTTGAAGTTTTCCTCACAAGATAAAAGAATATAAATGTGTATATTAGATTGAAGACTAAAACATTATTTCAATTCTTAAAATTCTGCTTATCCTAAAATCAAATTACTGATACTGTTGGCTAATTGGAAGGATTGGGTATAATCTTGACATAAGAGGTCTAGCACTCCATATTCATAAACCCACAAGTGAGCCTTTCATAAAATGTGCTGAGGAGCATATACTCTTAGAGCTGGGAGGGATCCAAGAAATAGTCAATTATCTTTGTAGATAGGTAGGCAGCCAGGTGCTGGGAGACAACTGACTTGCTTGGCTCATATAATCAGCTGACGCAGAGTACACAGCTGGGATTTCTCATTCCCTGCCAGTCTAGTGTCTAGAAAGACAATCTAAGTCAGAAGAAAAAAAGCAATAATTATTTAGATTGCTCTCCTAGGTCAAAGACAAGGAAGATCTAACATCATTTGAACAGCAATTAGTTCTGCAAAAAGTCATTCTACGTGGAAAAAGAATTAATTACCACATTTATAATCAATAAAGTGGTTTTTGCAATAGCTTGGGCTCCAAAAAGGTTAAAAAGAAGGTGAGAAAACTGTGGTTGCATTAATATTGTTCCCAGTGTCCCAGAGCCCCAGTGGCACAGAGGAAGGATGAACAATAAGCTTCAAACGTGACTCACTCAGATTCTCCAGCAAATGTTTGCAGTCATCAGTGGCAACATCATGCACAGTCCGATTGCACTTGTCTCTCCTTTCTGGCTCAAGCCCTCTGTGCCTACACAAGATTTCTAGGCAGTTCTGTAAAGACAAGATCTCTATTACCTCTAAGTCTGAATGAATTAACTTGAGTGCAAAACCCAAGGGAAAAGCCAGTTGCCTGTAATAAGCCAATGAAGAATTCATAGCTGGAAATCTTATTTCAATTCCAGCAACCCAAATATACACATTAATCTTTGATTAATCTAAGCAATGTCTAGAAATGCAAAGCAAAGAGTGCTTCATTTAAATGCAAATCATAGGATCATAACATTGCTTTATAGAACAGCCTTTTTGGTTTCAAGAAAACAAATGAGCTTACTAATCACTCAGTTTGCAGATTGAAATTAAGAATGAAATTGACTTTAGCAGACAGTCTCCTTTTCTGGTAATTTGGCAACATGAAATTTTTGCTATAACAGGATGTACCTTGCTGTCTCCTAGTCCACGAACGGCTCATCTGGTAATATAAGCGCAGGACTCCAGTTTTAACAGTTCTTTCCCAGAGTCCTCATAAGCACATTTGTACTTGAGATCTTATGCTGCTCTTTTTTTTTTTGGGAAAATATGAACATAATGTTTATTGAGTTTTTAGAAAAATATTCCCTATAGATATTAAAATTATGTTTTCTTTTTCAGCTTTTTCTTTTTTGTGTTGCTTAAGGAAATGTCCATTCAAAAATAGCCGTAACTATGAACTGAAAAGTCTTAGTCCTCCATAATTTTTCAAATGCAAAATATAAGACTATACACGTTTTCTAATAAATAATTGCACAGCAGGATATATCAGGATATTTACCCAGGAACTTTCCTATATCAACTGATACCACTTTGTGATTTGTTTACTGATTTCCCACAAGAATAAGCAGAAAGCTGAATAGACCAGAAACCATAAAAACTAATCACCAAAATAAGCAATGTCCTTCCCATCACTCCCCTATATACACACCCACACACTCTCAGAGGCATGGGGCTGACTTGCACTTGTATCTACATAGTAAACCAGGTAGTCTGAAAAGTCTTCTCTGACCATGCTGTAGAATACATTTTTTTTCTGTTTTGTAAAGTATACTTTTTTCCTTTTCTAACATAAAATATTTTTTAAAGAAATACCCACATAGAAAAGTACACAAATAAGTGTACAACATGAAACATTATCACAAAGTAAACATACTTGTGGAACAAGCATTTTAGAGCCCCTTTTATGGTCTATCTCAACCCTAGACCCTCCCTTCTCCCATAGAGGTAACTACTATTTCTAGTATTTTGAACTCTATATAAATGGACTCATACTGCAAGTACACTTTTATATTTGGCTTCTTTCATTCAACATAGTCTCTGAGATTCCTCCATGTGTTAGGAGTAGTCATAATTCATCTTCTTTAAAAAAATTATGACTCTGTGGTATTCTGTTTTATTCCATTGTGGTATACCACGATGTACTCATCCATTTTCTTGCTGATGGACTTTTATGTTCTCCTATGAACATTCTAGAATGTATCCTGTGGTGGACACCTGTTGGGTATGTACTAGAGCTGGACTGCTGGTCACATACATACTGCAAACAGCTTTTAATTTCCACTCCCCTCAGGAGTGTATGTGAGTTCTAGTTGCTTCATATTGCCTCCAAAACATACTTTTAAATGCAATAATGAGTTCACAAGAAAGTGTAGGGCAACCCTAAGGGCTAGAAAGAAACAAAGAGTAGGCTGAAACTGCCAATTAAGTGAAATTTGAACAGGAAGCCAGTGCTGGTTTGAGGACTAAGCTGACTTAGAGAATCTTTTTGGATGCTGATGGGGTGGGAACCCAGGCCTTGGGAAACGGAAGAGATGAACCAGAAGACCCCTGAGTAAGACAGACTGCCTGCCTGCAAAGGACACTTGTTTCTCACTTCTGCCCCTGCTTAGGCTGGAGGGATCTCCTCCAAAACTTGTCATCTAAGGCTGGCAATTTGTATTCCATATATATGTGCAACTATTATGTATCAATTATAAATAAAAAAAATTTAACAAAAGTCTAGAAGTGTGGCTTTCATGGGTCTAGGGTTCAGATTTAAGAAATCACTAAGCTAAGAAATTTACTGGAAACATAATCAAATATATAAGTAACAGTTCTTATCAAGCTGTTATTACTAATTTGTATAAAACCAGTAAATGAAAAAGATAATATTGATTTAGAAATTAACTTTCATAAGAGGCTTAAATAGAATGCAATCTGAGAACTAAACTTTGTAAATTCTCAAGATGATAAGAGATAAAACAACACATTTATTTTGCAAGTTAGTTACTGTAGCAAAAGTGGGTAAAAGCCGAAGCAGACCTGGAGTCTAATCCTGCCAATAAAAATGATTAAATCTACAACCGTTGGTGAATCATTTAACATTTTTCTGTCTTAGTTTTCCTTATCTGTGTTTCAAATATTTATGTCTTCTAGGACTGTTATGTGACATATGAAAGATACATACGAAGCACTTTTTTGGCAAGTACTAAACTCCCGATATATATTAGCAGCTGTTATTATAATCAATGTCGTTGACACCAATTAGAAACCTATCCAGATGTTCAGTTAACTGGTGAGGTATTACAGCACAACAAATGTTACTAATTTCAAGATAATTCTAGGTGATGTCAGTTCAAATTACAAACAAAAATGATGAGAGTTGCAACACAAGTTTGCAATCCTCCTGAATTAAGATTCTTTCCTGACCTTCAAAGTGAATTATTTCTAATTTTTATTACACTCAGGTAAG
Organism: Cheirogaleus medius; assembly: GCA_008086735.1. Classification (NCBI taxonomy): domain Eukaryota; kingdom Metazoa; phylum Chordata; class Mammalia; order Primates; family Cheirogaleidae; genus Cheirogaleus; species Cheirogaleus medius. The sequence goes on along the minus strand of VBSM01003176.1, from coordinate 24,642,450 downwards.
TCAGTGGGCAATAATACAAGCAGTGACTTTCCCTTCAAGGAAGCATGAAATGGCAATCCCCACGAGAGTAATGCATATTCAAACAGTGCTACAGGTGTAAATTCTACAGCAGGTGCTGGCTCCATGGGAAACACAAGGAAGATGAAAACTTTGACCCACTGACACCTAACAGCAGCAGTGACAACAACTATCTGAGCACACACTAAGTGCCAGGCACAGTTCCAACACTTCACAAGTATTCAATGCTCATTTAACCCTTATGAATAAGGCACTAAGCACCTCTGCACCAGACACCATGTCAGGGCTGAGCATCCTGATGACGAAGAAGGCAGCAGCTCGACATCTCAGAGAGGAATGCAAAGTGCCATAGAGAGTTAGACATGGGGGAAAGACACACAAGAAAGAAGTCCATGGAAGTGATGAATAAAGTTCTACTTTGTAGAGGAGCAGGAAGAGGGAAAGATGAAGAGAAGTATCTATGCTCTGTCCTTGCTGGGTGCAATTGTGTGAAGTGGACAAATGTTGTGATACCAGTCACTGCTTCAGGAAATGAATTCCTAGGGAGCCCAAACTGGGCAGGGGGTCCTACCCAAGTGATATGGAACAAAGCATCTAGAGGAAAGAGTTTAAGCTCAAGTCCTATGAACTAGGATACAGATATATCTGCTATAACAGAGACTTTAAAAATTAGTGGCTTAGGCTTCAGCTTTCACTTCCACTCACATTCCAACTTGCCAAAACTTAGATACCTGGCTGCAGTCACCTGCAATGCAGGGTGGAGAACGCAGTCTTTATGTTGGCGCCCATGGGTCCAGCTGAAAATGGAGGGATCTGTAATTATATTAATAGAGCAAGGGCGGAAGGGAGGTTGAAGGGTGATAAGAAATCTTTGCCAGGGTCCTTTGAGGGGAGCTGAGAAGCAAGGTACCAGTGCCAGGGAGATTAAGTAGAAACCCCAAGTCCAAAGAGCTAAAGATAAAATCAAAGTCAGGGCTGGGAGCCAAGACTCTAAGATTGGACAGAGGAAGAGAAAGCAAAAGGGGTTTTCAAATGCACAGTGCAAGCCCAGCTCAAGTGCTGAGAGCAACCTCGGGGTGTGGGTGAACCCGTTGCTTTGCAGGGCAGGGAGATGGAAGCTGTTAAATGGGAAGTAATGGCCCGGGCAGGAAGGCAGACAAGGGCGCATGGTCAAAGATGAAGTCAGCTGGAGTCAGCTGTGAAGGGCTGAGTGCTACGCAGTTTGGATGCTTTTCTGTAGGCATGGGGATGTGTTTGGGCAGGCAAGTGCCCGATCATCTCTGTTCTGAAAACCAGGTGGTGTATTTGGAAGATATATTGGAAAGGAAGAGGGTGGCAGGAAGAACAGTTAGGAAAGAGACGTAATCGTCCATTCACTTGTCAATTCAACAAACATTTAGTATTTGGGGGCCACAGATTCTGCTGAGCCTGGTATATACAGAGATGAAAAAGTGGTGTTTTGGGAGGAGGTGGAAGGGGAGTGAGGCGTGCGCACAATTACCATCAAGCACAAGCAGTGTGAAGTGTGGGCAGGGTCCCTGGAGACACACAACTCTAGGAGCCCAGACTTGGGCTGAGATGTTGCCCAGGCAGAGAAGGGTCAGGACAGGAGACAAGGCCATAGGAACAGCAGATGCAAAGACAGGGGCAGAAGAGAGAGCACAGGATGTTCGTACACGCTGGTCACGCGTGGGTAGAGCACAGCACACACTCAGGAAGGAGACAGAAGCATGCCCGTGGAGGCAGACTGAGGCCAGATGGGAAAAGCACGTGACTGTCATGGTAATGGTCTAGCCCTTACCTGGGAAGTGACAGAGCCCTGGGAAGCAGGTAAGTGACATCACCACGTTCACCTGTTAGACCCCTCACATGGCAGTGTGAGGAGACCATAGCAGGACCCCGAACGCATCCAGACGGCACATGATAAAGGAACGTGCTCATGAGACTATGAGCAGGCAACGTATTCAAAATTTATTCACTGGGAATATTAGAGTTGTAGTGATCATTGGAATTCACTGAGATAGGAAGATGGAGCAAGCAAGCACAAATGCCACGTGGTGCTATGGGAGTGAGAGGAGAAACAGGAGCGGCAGCAGACCAGCTGAGAGTATAAACATCAGGCCCAAGGATGTGCCCGTCCGAAAGCAAAAGTGAATATAAACTGGGCCACTTTTAAGAGCAGAAGGGGGCACTGCTAATAATTACACTGGGGTAACAGGCATAAACACGACTGGACTGGGCAGACGGCCAAGTTTGTTCCCCTAGTTATCAGGGAGAAGCCCAGTCAACTGTGAACTTCCTGGAAAGGACCTTCCTGGCTGGACTCAGAAAACACTCAGGTAGGGCTAGAGATGAGATTTTGGAGTCCCCCAAAATTATATTCTGGGGATCAACAAGATCACTCAAGGGAGAAAGCACAGAGAGAGGAGAAAAAGAATCGAAGCTCAGATCCATGAAAGATGTTGGTAAAAACCAACAGAAGGTTCGTGTTTTGGGTGAGGAGTGGAGCCTGACTCAAGTTGGCTAAGTTTATGCTCCCTTTGGGGCTCTGCCAGTCAATCACTGCTGCCCAAAGTCAGAAAGAATTTAGTGCTCTTCACCGAACATTCTGGAATGAGTATTAAAAAAAAATATCCTTCCTTTTGTTTACACACAGCCTGGCATTTACAAAAGTAATTTCACTAAAAATTAATGGAAAAAGGTAAATAACCACAGAATCAAAAGCACTAGAATAGAGTCCAAAAAATAGATTCTAAACCAGTTGCCCAACTCTGTGTGACAAGGAAAAACCTTAGTGACTCCTATTATCTTGTTCTCTTTGCTGCCAAGACCTAGGGAGAGGGAATCTAAATCTTGGATCCCCTTGTGGACCTTTGCACACACCTCATCTGTACTGCCTGGAGGACACAGGTGGCCACTACAGTGTGGAAACATCTGACTTAAACATGGCTAAAAGACCACAATCTTAACTCAAAAATTACCTAAACAAAGCAACAAGACTCAAAAATTACCTAAACAAAGCAACAAAACAAACAAAGCCACTGCCTGACCAGAGGACAGTGGGCCTGCCTAGCGATGACCTCTAGGATACTGGAAATGAATGTGTGAAAGGCGGGTAAAAAGCCAGGTGAGGAGATGTGGGTTTGGGACTAGTTATTGCAGAAGCCACAGTCAAAGCTGATAACTGCATACGCTAACAAATAGAAGGAGGCGGCTGAGGACAAAGCTTGTGAGTTGCTTAGAGTTTAGGAAAAACAACAAAAACAAACAAACAAAAGAAAAATCCCAGAAAAACAAATAGAAAGCCTGGTCAACAAAGTTGGAGGGGCAGTGAGGAAAGGTCAGTGTTCTAGAAGCCCAGGGAGGGAGGAGTTTGCATTAAATAGTCAACGTGTTAATCCAGAGAGACTGAGCAAAAGCATAAGTGATAGGAAGCTGTTGCTTTCATAATATACATAAACTAGAAGTATAAACTCTTCCTGCAGTTCCCCGAATGAAAAAAAAAAATCTCTCTGGGTAAATGAGCTTCAACAACAGAGACGCTCGAATCCAATTTTCTCTATCTGTTGCTGCGGGAACCTGACGTGTCAATGGTCTCAGGCTAGAAAAGAAAGTTTCATGAAGAAACTCTTCTTTCTATTCACATGGAGAGATGAAATCAAAAGCTTATCCTTAGTTCAGCAGTCTCTCTGGAGTAGTCACAGGTCAGTTTTATAGAGAATTATTATCAAACATTAGATAGTGATCTGCATAAATTCTTAACCATTGGAAAAAAAACAAGGACTAAAATGGAAAAAGCACTGATTGGGAATCTGATCTTCAAGGAATTGACCTGGGAGAATTAGTTACCCATTTTCCAAGAATTATTAATAGTTTATCTACAACATGAAGAGGTTGGACTGGATTGGCTATGTCCCTTTCAAGCTCTGAAATCTCTCAGTTTTCTACTGAGAACCATGTGAAAACTGAAGTCATCTTCCTTTTGGGTAGTGATGATACTATTCCCACATGCTACTATAGAGATAAAAAAAATTGTTTTTTAAGCTTATAGTCAATGAAGAATCTTTTTACCAATACAATGATGAACTCAGAACTGTAATTCATTTTTTCAGAAAACTGGCCTTAGAGACTTATTGTAAAGGGATTACCTTTCTGCAGAAGTATCTCAGCCAGAATATAAACATTTTATTAGGCAAATAATACGAATATATTTTCTAATACCTTTGGCTAGGATGGAAGGAAGCACAGTCTAGTGAAAAGAGTAATGGAATCAGGCAACCTGGGCTTTGTTCCCAACTTCTATCTATTAAACCCTCTGGGGGTTAAATATCCTAATCATAAAATGAAGAGGTTAGACTGGAAGATTAAATATTCACTCCAGGGCTTTAAAAAATATCTATTATTTTGGTAGCTTGGCCATGTGCGAATGTTGTCAGTCATGCTCACTTTTTAAAATCTCTCTTTTCTTATCCAATATTTATCTTACGCTTCCTAGAGTCAAAGAATACAGGAGAGTCATATTCTACGAGAGGAAGAGGTCATATTTCCCTCTACTCAACAGTGACAGAACATCCACTGCCTGCCAGAGTAGTGGAAATCAGTGAAGATACTGTCTTTAACCATAAAAACACCTGAACTAATCAAGAGTTTGAAATTAAGGAGCTGGGTGGCATCACAATCACCCTACACTGAAGGGTAACTCACCCTGGGGACCGGGCTCCTCTCCTTGCCTGGTACAGAGGTTCAGTAGCTGAGCCTCCTAGATCAAGGATGCTCAGGGTTTGTTTTGTTTTGTTTCTTTGCAACCAGGCAAAGCCCACTCTTATTGTTAACATCCCACACTACACTCAGAGATTTTTCTCTTCAGAGGGTGGAGGGAGGTTTCAACCTACCCTTTCCACGCACCTCTCCACCACCAAATGAGCCTCACGGTCCATGCTTAACTGCACATTTTCATATTTAAACTATTCATATTTCCCATCTTTGTCCCCTAAAAAGCTTTTATGTCGAATGCTGCTGCGTTCTATTCAAATCAATGCATATATATCGAGTTCCCAGAATTTCTGTATCTTTTTTGTTAAAGGGTAAAGTGGAAAAACACAAAAAACTACTACCAACACAATACCTCCACATTGAATTCAATCATGACTTTTTTTCATTTTTTAAAAACCCAAATCCAAAATGAACAGCTTCTGTTATAGATCACAGTAGCAGAAAGTAACTGAACCAGGAGCTCTAAATTCACATCTCTAGCCATTTCCATCTGGATGAACAAATCACAGCACTGAAATTCGGCATGTCTAAAACCACATTCTATCTTCCTGATCACAATGATGACTTTCCTTCGCTCTTTCTGGGAACGTCACTATTTCTTTCTATTCAGTGCTCACAGTTCCCATGTTTAATCTGTGTTCAATTCCGTCACATTTCTAATAGCTTTCATTATTTCCACTGTTCTCATCTTTCACCTAGTATCTCCTCCTGCCACCATTTTCTTTCATAATCCAAAATCTTCTAATGTTTTTGCTAAATTAATCTACTTAAATTGTAGAGCTAATTATTTTGCTTTTATGTACAAACTCTTTCAATGGCTTTTTACTATGACTACTGGTCTTAATACCAAACTACTTAGTATGTCATTGAAAGTCCCATGGCCGACTCTGAAACTCCCAGTCTGGTCTGATTTCTCACTGCTCTCCACTGGAGCTATTATCCACCTCCCCACTTGCACACGTTTGTTCCCACTGCTCCTTCCACCTCAACTATTCTCCTTTCTCAGTGGTGAGTGGCACATTTGACCCTCCCCCCATGCAAAGCTCAAAATAATTTCCATCTTCTCCAGAATGAGCCATTCCTGGGCCTAACATTCCTGCAGCTCTGCCCTTTCAAATATGTATGTTTTCTTTCTTTTTCCCACAACTGCATTTTTATACTGTTCCAACCACATGTCTATTACTCTTGTGTTCACTTTTTGTGCTCCTCTTTCCCTACTCCTGTCTTGTACCCTGCATACTTGCCACCGGACTAGGGGCTACCTGACGGCAGAAATGATTCCCGCAAATGTTGGCATACACACAGTGCCTTACACTCAGAAGCTTCCTAACAACTTATTATTACTAAAGCATATTAATGCTAAAGTGATTTAAATAGAAAGAGTATGAGTGAATGGCCTGTTATACTATTTCTGTAATAATCAGAACCTTTTTGTATTCTCTCGATGAATAAAATCTAGAGCTTCCTCTAAGATATCAATAAGGCAATACAGGTAGGGTGTAAGTTTGGCAGCTGAAGGTAAAAGGCAAGAACATGAACTCTGCAGCAATATGGGCAGGTGTGGAGCCTGGCTCTGCCCCTAACTAGTAGCATGGTCTTGGTACTGAAGTGAGCAACCCAATGGGCTAAATCAATACCAGTCTTTTTCTCCTATTGTAATTACTCTCCTATTTCTGATTAACAAACTCCAAATGCAATGATTTTTATTAAAAGTCTCTTTTACCCTTGACCATAAATATCTGCTGGATAGGAGAAAACGTCAGTGTGTACTAGTAGCTAACATCTCCTGCAATGGTATCACTCCATCTCCAATTCTTCAATTTAAATATACTCAATCAACAGCAGACAACGTTGTCACTCATCAAATTACAACTGCATGAGGGGCCAGCTGCTACCAGACACACCTTAAAACCTTTGGAAGCAGCAATATGGGCAGCAGTCCAGCCTTCTCTGTCAGCGTGGTTGATGAGGTCTGCAGGAACGACAGGCTTGGATTCGCCTTCAGAACTCTCTTCTCCTTCATCCAAGTCAGAGACATCTGACTCGGGCTCCTCCTCATTCAAAGAGTTCCCGCGAGCGGGTGCTCTGTGGTACATCAGAAGCTTGAGGCTGTCCACATTACCAGTGTCCACAGCCGCATGAACTGGTGTCCAGCCATCCTGAAAATAAAATGACCAGGAGGAAAGGTTTGATAACAACAGTACTGTTGAGAACAGTGTTGTTGAAAATTTACCTTTAAAATGTTGCTGGGCATGGACCACTGGGCTGGGAAAAGCAGGCATTCCAATCCTGAATATCACTGATGAGTTCAGTGTAGTTCTCTGGCCTCTGTCAGTTACATTTCCCCCTGCTATGACTCATATTGGCTATTTGGTAATCATTTCTACATGCCAGTTAACCATTTGGAGTGAACAGGTACTTCCCAGGCCCATAACTGAGCATTCTGTACCGTAAACCAGAATCTCAATTTAATACCAAGAAAGAAAATAAACATTAGCCTAGAGAGATTTTTTTAAAAAAAATTTATATACAAGAATGTTATTAGCAAAGTACCAAAAGAATGCTCTTGCAAGCCAGTTTTACTTATAAGGTAGTGTCCTAACTCTAGTGATCTTAACGTTTTATGCCAACCATTCCAGAAGGAAAGATCCAGGATAGGGAAATGGTAGACATGCAGGAAAAAATAAAGCCAAATAATTTCACTGGCTGTCTATGGGCCTCTATTGAGTGCCAGATCATTACAAGCTTAGAAAGTGGTCCATTGAAAATTACTAGGTCCATTTTCTAGAACACATTACTTTGAAGCCTCTATCGCTCACTCAATTGGCTGCTAGAGTGGACACAGAATTCTTTCCTAGGGCAGTGGTTCTCAGGTGTGGCCCCCAGACTGGCAGCATCAGTATTGCCTGGGAACTGGTTAGAAATACAAATTCTTAAGCCTCACCTCAGATCTACTGAATCAGAAACTCTGAAGGTGAGGTCCACCAATCTGTTTTAACAAGCCCTCCAGGGGATTCTGATGCCCTAAAGTTTGACAAACACTATTCTAGGGAAAATCTTGGTTCTGTCTATAGTCTTTCATTATTACATAGAGATGGGTCTGTCTTCTTATTGTTATACTAAGTATTTTTCAGCAAGTTATGCAGTGGTCCCCAACCTACAGTGAGTTGTATAATTATTTCATTATATATTACAGTGTAATAATAATAAAGTGCACGATAAATGTAATGTGCTTGAATCATCCCAAAACTATCCACCACCACCCCAGTCCGTGGAAAAACTGTCTTCCATGAAAACAGTCCCTGGTGTCAAAAAGGTTGGAGACTGCTGAGCTATAACACACTTTTTTTTTTTTAAGTAATGGGGTAGAAGACAGAGAGAAAAAGAGACAATAAATGGGAACAATCTCAAATTAGGTTGTAAATCATCTGATCACTTGCTAAAGCTGTCCCTTTATGATGTGGCTTTTCCTCTGGTTCTGTACCTCGTACCAATAAAGTCCACTTGGCTAACACAAGACCGCAGCCGGGCAGTAACTGGAATATGAGTATAGTCCTGGTGCTCCAATCAGGTAAAGCCGTCTCATGGTTTGTCCTTTGCCATATTCTAGACACCTTTTCTTGAGTAGCAGCCTTCTACAGGCACAGAGCATAATGCTTTTGACCTTGCCTAATTTATGCTACAAAGGTCATGTGGCCATTCCTGAAAAAAACTTTCAATTTCCTATTCTACTTTGATACTTTCTTATTAAAAGGCACAAGACATAATTATTCCCTTAAGATCTTCTCTATTATATCGTTTATCTCTAGACTTTTGAGCATCTATACTTGCAAAGATTTCGTTCCACTCATCAACAACTAGCTTGAGAGGATAGATTTCTATGTTCTCTAACTTACGATGTGACTTAAATTTTTGTGATGTGCTACTTATTTTTCTTCAGCTTGGTGATATAAAATTCATTTATTTTTCATCTATAAGGCAGAATTTTACAATGAATATGTGTAACACTACAGATTACTTAGATAAAATATATAAAATAACATGAAGAAATATAAAACTAAACTGTTTTCTCAGATTTTCAAAAAATAAATGGGGAAAACCACAAATAAGTAATAGAAAAGATATTTTTAATAAAACAAAAGGTCTATTAATAAGAGTCAATAGAAAATGTTCATACCTAGTTTATTATATTCCTGCCTATATCATTAATTAAACTGTTGGTTCTCTTTGGGGAAATTGCATCAGGAAATCCAGAATCTAAGATTATTATTTGTTGAATAAATAAAAACATGCCTCCATTGTCTGCCCTAAATCTGAAAATAGTCAGAAACACAGTATTTGTTTTTCTGTTTTACAGATGAATAATCTGAGGCTCAGAGGTTAAAGGACTAGGTTAAAGGCTAACTGGACAAGACTTTTAATTAGCAGGAAACAGACTCAAATAGAGGTTAGATACTTTGAAAATCCTACAAGCAAAACAAAATAAAGCAACCTATATTTTAACATATTTTGTTTTTCTAGCTGTAGAGTTTGGAGACACATTATAAATTATGTATGTAGGAAAAAAAAACAAATTAGTACTCACTGTAGTTTTTACACTTCGGTCAGTTCCAGCTTCCAACAAGAGTTTAATACATTCTTTATTTCCATTTTTACAGGCCAGGTATAGAGGTGTCTGTCCTCCATCAGCAGCATGATTAATGTTAGCATCATATGCAATTAATAATTCTACACACCTAAATGCAAGATTATGATTAATTACATAAAAACTGAGTTTGACCTCTGAAGCCCCACATGACCATGACCGATATTAAATACAGAAAATACTAATACAATTCTGCATCTTTACATACATCATTTTTCTTGATATATATCAGTTATTATGGATCTCATTATATGAATACTATTTTTTCACAAGGCTAGAAAGTATAATTTAATCACAAAACTTAATGACTAATGAAAATTTAAAATAGGTTTGATCAAGTGCTAATATCTGCTTTATGACACTTCTTGTAACCAACTTGTAAAAGTGGAGTCCTTGGAATATGTTTAACTTATGGGGATGAACGGTTTAACTGTCCTTGATACATACATATTTTTGGGGTTCAAAATAGTTGGAACCTTGAAAACAGTCAGGCTGCTGAGTCATTCTGAGATTTTCACTTGAGAAAATAAAATAATTATAAATAGCATAGACAGCAGGGCACCATGTGCTTCCTCTATAAAAGGCAGCAGAAAGGCTGAGGAAAGGGTTGCCTTGGGGAGAAAAGACAGCAGAGGTTGTCCTGTCTCCTGAAGAGGGACTAGTTGATGACGAAAAAGATAGCTAAGCAGAAACTCACTGGCCCAGAATCAAACAGGAAAGAAATGAGGTAAAAGTCAAGACTTTGCTACATTTAGTAACTACGTAGCTAAACACCCAGAGCCTGAGTTTGTAAAATTAGTTGAGAATAAACTTAGAAAAGAGGGCTAAATCATAATCAAATTTAGGAACAATTCACTTCATCTTCCTTTTTTTTTTTTTAACTCGGATGCATATTTTTTGTTTTCCTTGGGAGTATATGATTTATATATATATATTTTGAAAATAAGTGACATGACATATGTGTGTCATATACATTTACATTAATTGATCCCTGGATTTTCCCAGGGTTCTTCCTCTTTGCAAAGCTATCTATGCCTCCATTCCTGTAACTACTATACTTTCCAAGCAAATGGACCTTCAGATTGCCCAGTGATAGGTACAGGTAAAAGCATAGTCCAGAAGGAGAAATCCCTTCTGGAGGACTCAGGATACATCCAAAAAGTAACAGCAAAATCAGTGACTACGGTTCTCAATAACAAACTCGGGGTGGTGAGATATATGTTAGCTATGAAGAATAAATAAATAAATAAATGCTTTTTGAATCTTTAAAAATTTATGCTTGTAATGGATAATATTGATATGAACCCTAAAACTCATATTTCAAGAATTCTATAATTTGTTGAAAAACATTTCTATCAGGACAGTTGGATGTAAAATTTGAAAACAGCTTGCATTTCCCACAACCTGCCATTTCAGCACGGGCAAAGAAAGCTACTTAGCTATTTTCTATTTTATTATTAAAATATGACTTTTAATTTTAAAAAGTCATGCTTGTATCTGACTTAGTAAGCTCCTGTAGAATTCATTAGTTCAATTAAAAGTTATTTTAATTACTAGGCTTTCCTTGGTCTTATGCTTAAACGATTTTCAGTATGTAAAATTCCTGCTTCGATTTTTTTAAAATAGTAAAACAAGATGAACAATTAGGATTTAATACTGAGTAAATTACCACTAGGAAGTTAAGATTACTACAGATAATATAATCCTATGTTTTACTTTTAATGCCATCATAAGTAAAAAAAAAAAAAAAGATTTGGGGGGTTGGAGTGGTAGAAAATAGTGAACAACAAACTTCTCAGTAGTCCCTTATCTCATGTGTAGATATATGTGTAGATAGCTACAGATTATCTTCTTCAGAAGCACATTTATTTGCGTGCAGTTTGGTCACAACATAGCTCCCTTCTTCTCTTCCCTCATACTTAAATACTTAACTCTTATTAAGAAGAACAAATTTAGGATCCTACTTTGTATTTAAATCCTCAAATACCAAATGCGGTCAGTGAATTTATTTGCCAATGGATTTTAAGCACTAGTTTACACATTTGGCCAGAGCTAAAATATGTGGGCAAATTATAAAAAGAGGCTCTTTCCATAGGGGGAAGAAAAAAAAAGAATTAAGAGCAACACTTACTCGAAATGTCCCTGAGCAGCTGCAGCACACAAGGGTGTGAAGCCATTTTTATCAGCAGCATTGACTTGGGCTTCTGCATTCAGCAGCAATCTCACACAGTCTGTGGATTTTAATAGAAAGCCATGTAAGTTCCCCATTTGGAGTTAGGATGAGCCAAAGCCTGTGCACTCTATAGATAGATTCTAAACCCAAAGGGCATCTCCCTGCACAGTTAATCTGACAATGCTGTCATGGTGAACAGGAGACCCTGCAGACTATTTTACAGGGAAAGCAGCCTCTTTTCCCAAAGATTATAATGCCTCAGACTCGAAAACTAAGATGTGATTTGTGTGTGTGTGTGCACGCGTGTGCGTGCACGTGCTTTGGGAAGAGTTGCCGATGAGCAAAAGGAATGTCATGTGCCAGAAAATGCTTTACCAGATTTTTCCACCAGCCTATGCCAGAAAATAATTTTTTTGGATGGAGAACCAAATTCATTTACCAAATTGAAATACCATTCTTTGTATTTAAATAGTTAAATTCTGTCTTTATGATGTTTAATTTAATCTTTAAAATGCTTTTGTATGGTGGCCATCCTACCCTTAACTGCACGAATGAGGATAAAGGAGAGCCCACAGAAAGTCACCTAACTCAGGCGTAAATATCACCCAGATGTCACATTCCTTACGTGTCTTACTAGATTTCTCTATATTACAGAAAATCCCTATGGTGTTATGAAGAGGAATTCTAAAGTACTTTAGAAATAATGAACTATCTTAGCTCACTAGAATCTTCCATGTATCTGAATTAATCAACAATCATATGGCTCACATATGCAATGCTATTTGACTTTGCATTTGCGGTCAAATCATCTTTTTCTGTACTACCATATGCTTTGGTATATTTGACTACAGGATTTGCATTTTAAAGAACCAGAATAATTCCCAGTCCTCCTTGATATGCTTTTTATAGTTATATAACTTCTCAGTTCTCTTAAAAAACTCAATAACTATAAATTGTTCCAGCTACAGAACAATTTTAGACCCATGACCTTTACTAACTAGTAAAACTTTCCCTCTCTGTAACATGTAGCATTAAAGCCCCAATGCTTTGACTTTCTCGCACATCAGGTATTTCTAACAGACAAATGAGGGCTATTTTGTCCTGATCAAAATGAGAGCAGATGGAGGGCTTTATTCTAAAATGTGCTTCAAAATTACTAGACCCCAAATTTCTACATGCACAAGACATTTCATGGTGCATAAAGCAAAGATTACTTTTTACCAGCTGCAGTAAAATTTTAAATCAAGGAACTGTACAATTTGGATTTTTAATGTTTATAAAAACTTTAAATCTCATGTAAAAAAATTATCCACTATTACCTGTAAGAGAAAATCAAAACCAAAATGAACCTTTTGCTCATAACAATGGTTACAAATGCTTTTGACTTTCCATCTTTCCACAGGAGTGTCGTATAATAAGTTCTCGCCATTTTTACCTGTATGTCCATTCTTAGCAGCAGAATACAAGGCAGAATGGCCATCTTCACAGGAGTAATTAATGTCCAGTCCTTCTTCATTAAGCAGCATTGATAATAAAGTGACATTTCCCTGGGCAGCAGCTTGCTGAAGAAGGGTGGGCCTGCCAGCCAGGGGGGCAGGACCACCACTCATTAGCAAAGGGGTTAGGGAGGGTGACCAGCCTGTAGGTTAAAGTGACCCTTGTTAGAGAGTAGGAGCAAGGACAAGAGACAGATATTACCATTTCTTAATTATGCACACACAGACATGTGAACATGTATCCCTAGAGGATTATGCGGTTTCTAACATTATCAATCTGTTAATATTTACTTAGCATGAATCTGTACTGTTATTTCAGATCTTATATTTGCTGCTAATTAAATTAACACACATGGTGACAAATTATTTTTAGTTGTCAGTCTTGAACAGATAAGTGTTAAAGTGGGGACTGGTTTTAGGAAACTAAGATGGCTGTCTCATTTTTAAAAGTTCAAATTCCTTTTCAGCATTTCAAAACAATTTGAATTTTAAAATTATGTAAAGCTTTCCTCAATTTCAATATCAATCTGAAAAATATGATATTATTAGGTATAAAACAGAAATAATTGTAAGAAATAGAGATTTTTCTTTTTCAGCAATGTTTCCAAGGTACTTAATTATACATTTTATATAAACCATTTACATAAATATTAACATGGACCAAATACAGTCAAGGAGTCTATTCACATTCCTTGAATTCACTTATTCAACTACTACTCAGTATTAAGAGGTAATAGAAATACAACATACATAATTGGATCCAGAATACAGTAGCACAAATATTCAATACACAATTTTGAAGACTGTATTATCTGGCCATCTTTACAACATGCCTAACCAACTTTTAATCAGCTACCAAAACCAAACCCTCTACTATACAGCTGTAACAAAAATCGTAAGTTATCATAGTTAGATATTTCTCATCAGTGTTTAGCAGCTTTGGAAGAGAATCTGTTAAGTGTGTGAAGTCGGCTGCATATAGCATGGAAAATTTTCTGAATTCTTCCTTGATCAAAAGGCTGTAAAAACAGTAAAGTAAAAATGTTTATTTAATGTGATAAATACTTGTGTATTTTAGGCTTAAATACAGTGAACTTTCAAAATAAGTCATTTTCTTTTTCTTTCCTTACAGGGTCCTAATACCTCTAAGTAACGTAGTGCATATGCACACATATTCATTCCTCAGGGCACACTTTCTACATATATATGGTAACATCTCTTTAGTAACATAAAGTAGATGGATATTTTATATTCCCTGTACATTGGTATCAAGATAATATTCTAGGTATGTGGGTATCATATTAATATGTAATACTCAATTATTATGATTAAATTCTAAATTATTGGCCTTAATTTTAATAAATATTAAAAGGGTACAAAGGAATTTCTCAGTATTTTTTAAATTCTTTATTAAAAAACAAAACAAAGCTAATTATACAAATGAAACTACACTGCTTAATAAAGCTGGATATATCTTCATAATCAATTATTTGAATTTATGAATTTATTATTTTTATCCTATTAGGACTAGTGACATACAAAATTTAAATCTTCATAAAATTCATTATTTATCTAAACTTTACAATATTTTTCCATTGATATTCATTAGCTCTTCTTAGAAAAGTAGTATTTTTACTTCATACTTACAAGAAGGCTTCTCTCTGGTACATTTTACCTTTTGTATTTTCTTAAAAACAAACAAACAAAAAAACAGGCCCACAAAAATTAAATCAGTACTTATTAGAAATGAATGATAAACAGAGAAATTATAAACACCAAGGTATGAAACCTTGACTGCAAAGCAAACAGGCAATACGAAGGCATCACAGTATAGTCCTCTGTGGAACAGGAGGAAATATGGTTCACACTGTCGGCCTCTCTCTCTCCACCCACCCCCCCTTTTAGATCACACATCCAAGGGGTCTTGGTTACTGATATTCTTTTACGAATACCAACACACATACACACTTTTTTTTTTTAAGAGACGGGATCTTGTTCTGTCAAACAGGCTGGAATAGAGTGGTGTGATCACAGTTCACAGCAACCTCAAATGCCTGGGCTCAAATGATCCTCCTGCTTCAGCCTCCCCAGTAGCTGGGACTACAGGCACAGATGCCTGGCTCATTATTTTTCTTTTTTTTAGACACAGGGTCTTGCTATATTGCCCAGGCTGGTCTCAAACTCCTGGCCTCAAGCGATCCTCCCACCTCAGGCCCCCACAGTGCAGGGATTACAGGCTTCAGCTACCATGCCTGGCCCGAACACATGTATATTAAATGGTTTGCTATTCTTTTGGGGTTTGTTTTTACTTTTCTTTTTTTCACTACAATTCCAGGCTTGGAGGGGGGACAATTTAAATATAAATATATTTTTCAATTGCTTTATATGGAACTATTCAATTATGGCTATAATTTCCTGAGAAACCCTATTTTTAAAAATAAGTTTCATTCAAACTTTTTTCTCAATCTTTAGACCATTCAAGAGTCTTATAGTTCTATTTCTGTTATATAGAACTACAGGAGATATATTGGTTTCCTTATTTTCTCAGAGGACTGCAATCATATTTTTTAAATCTTTACAAAAGAGAACTGCTTTATAAATATCAAGTATTCTTAAAATTTAAAATAATTTTATACCTTCACCATCAGACAAGTTTGTTATTTTAATAAATCCTACCATAAATATGAGATAAAACTTCAGCATGAGACCATATTGTTCATCTGAAATTCCCAACAATGATAAAAATGGTAATATTTAGTTAATAATGACAGAACAGACCTGTATCCATACAGCTACTCTAATGATGTTAGCAAAAGGCTATTCAGCTTTTGCAGTGTCGTATGCAAACATTAGTAAAGGTGAGCATCTTGCACAACATGCCGTGAGGAAGGGAACAGACCGAACATGCAATAGCAGAGGGAAGAGGTGTTGAGAACAGCTTCCGGCATCAGCTTCAGAGGGTAGAGAGGTTAATGTCATAGCCCAGATCATTCTTGTTTTCTGATTTGCCTTTAAGTCAATCATACATGGAGAATAATTTTTTAAAAGATATATTTAACTAAGGAAAAAAGTATGAACCAAATAAAATATGTCAAATTAAAAAAAAAAAACAGAAAAAAAGTTCCAAGAGTATGGGAACTCAGTTGCTTACAATGATTTTCAATTTAGGCTTCTGTACATCTAACATTTGAAATGTGTTATTTGACAAGTTCAAGAGGAACAAGAAATTCTAATTCATTTAGAATTTAAAACATTATTTAAAATTTTAACATTAGGCCATAAAAGTTGTGAGTAGAGTTAGGGTAATTTACAATGCAATTCATTAAAATGGTAACTTCTGTCATTCTAATTCTCCTTGGTGATTTAATTTAAGGCATAATTGTCACAGACACAAGCTGACATGGAAATACAGAATTTTAGATTTTGAAAGATTATGGATCTAGAGGTTCTCCAAGGAGGGAGAGGTAGTGAACTATTGTTTGAAAATTCATCAGGCAAATTTAAGAAATCTTTTGTGTTTGAAATTATTATTATTGGGGGGATTCAATGCTTTCATTTTTAAATGGAAAAGCTAATGGCTCATAGAGAATTTGTTCCCTTCGGTGATAACTAGAATAGAGGCAAAAATGGACTAATTCTGCCTTTTTACACTCAATTCTGTGCTCATTTGATCACTGACATTGGAATAGACATCTGCCAGGTATTTGGCAGATTAGCTCCATCCCCATGCTCTGCCCTTGGCAACCCCAGTGGTTATCAGTGGCTACTGAGAAGGTTAATACCCTTCAGTAGGCTCATGACCTGGAGAGGCACAAGCTCACCCAGGCACAGACAGGTTAGGAAGCAGGATGGAGGGAGCTCTGGTGCATCCTGGTTTCAATGGTCATGGTGGCAAAAATAGGGGCAATCTAAATGGAAAACAGATTTGAAATCCTATATCTTATTTGGTAAGTTCAGGCTGACCTACATCCACAGTAGAGTTGTACAGTTATACATCCCCATTATATAAGTGTAATAACGTTTCCATTCCCCAAAGCGATTAGTTGCTCAGTCAACACTTGCTGAATGACTAAGGACATTCTCTCCTAATGAGCCACATCTGATAATCAAATGATGATAGAATCCTGTTATCCTACCAAAGGTGATCCTGCAGGTCCGAGAACATTTTGGTCAGAGATCAAAAATCGCAAAAATCAGAGAATAGAAAATAAGAAAGTAGTTTCACTTATCTTCAGTGGCTGCTATTTCTTTGGTCCACTATTTATAGTGTCTTTTGCTCTTCAAACACAAGCAAAGAGAATTTTTCAGAGGAGTTATGGCTCCTTTATCAAAAATTCCACTATATTCTAGGCAGGTCATTCTGGTGAATACATAATAGATTAGGAATTGTCCATTTTAAAAGTTAACTTAAAATCCTGCTGACAAAATGCTCCTCAGTCATATATCTTGGTTGTAAAGCTTCTCTGCTGAAACCAAAGGACATTTGCAGCTGGACCCTGGACCACAGTAACAAGCAAGGCAACAACTGGCAAAGTCTCAAGATATCCAAGTAAAGATGGCTTTATATTTTTTTAAAAAATTGACAAAATTTCTATCTCCTATAAAGTTTCTATTCTATAGTCTAGGCATTTATGTCAGTATCCTCCCCCTGCTCAAAACATTTCTAGAACTTGTGTTTTGTGACTGCCCAAAGATCTTACAGGTCATTCTCTGATTCTCCTGAATGGTATAAAAAATTCCTTTTTCTGAGGGTGGATTTAATTAGTGAGAAATGGCCAGCGTTATTTTAGGTCATGAGAAGGGTTGTCCAGCTCATTAAAACCATTTTGGATCAAAAATATGGAAGGCTGAATGCCTGTAAAGACATCACAAAATAAGAGTAAAGTCAATTCTAAAGCAAATTCTCAAAAATGCTTTAACAGCATCATTGAAGCAGTGACATCACCTCTATTTACTGATTGCTTATGTTGTTCTAAGTTCAATACTATGCCCTCTCACATGTGATAGCATTTAATCCTCCTAACAGCTACCTTCCCCCATGTGAGTAGCATAAGCTCCACAGTAAGGAAGAAAAATCTTGCAAAGTTCAAGAAAAGTCTTGAAAAACACACAGTTGCAAATGGCAGAGCTTAGATTTCAAAGCGGATCTAATGTCAAAATCCATGCTATCTCCAGTTCTCAATTTTGCCCCTCAAAATATGGATATAGCCCCACAAAGAGCTTAATCTCAAGGAAACAGCTTGCAATTGAACAAGTCCTGGTGTACTGCTTTCATTACCTGATAATTAGCAAGTATAGTGCTGTTTTTCTCATCCCCACTTTCCCTTCTAAGCTTTAACAGTAACATTATTCAAACCTTCCTTTAATGCTTGAAGTTCCCTCTCATTAGAACCAATGGTCTCCACTAACCGCTAAGATCCCATGGTAGGAGAGACTTCTCCAAAGCTTTACCAGAACTTTGGCACCATAACATTATTTTAGAGCCACTTTTGCTCAGTGAACTAATCCAGTCATGTCAATGAAAAGCAATGCTTCCTCTAGCACTGTATCACAAAAGGGACAAAATCCAGTTCTTTGTTCAAAAGTCCCAGAGTCAGTGACTTCATAAACCACATCTGAAATGGAAACCTTCTGTAATATAGTCCACATGCTATATTATCCATCTGTGCTAAACTGTTGGAAGATGACAGCTCTAAACAGGGTATACAGCTTTTGAAATAAACTAAACTTAGATTTATAAATATTCACACTCCATTTTTGAGGGTAAATAATCTTAAACCGATATTAAAACCTAGAATATCCCAATTATAGAACAAATCTAATTAATTTGATAATCTAGGCTAGTATTAATAATTACCTCTAAGTTTCTAATTTCATTTCAGAAGGGATAGAACTGAACATACTATCTCATAACTCATTGATACTGAGGTCTTGTAAGATAAATATCTGAGAAGAAAGAATATTCTTCCCTCTCATGTAAATTTTTCGTCTCTTTAAATTAATGGTCTCCACATGCTTCAAGCCACTATTTTCAGGTTATTGTAAAAGAAGAAGGCACTTAGCATAACCAAACCGCAATTCGTATAGCAAGATGAATCACCATACCCCGGAGTCTTTAAAGAAAAATACAAAAAAAGAGAGGAAAGAAATAGGGGGAAAAATGTACCAAATTAAAAAAAAAAAAAGTTTCAAAGCAATGTGAAGGAAATTAAGGCAAGTGAGAGGATAGGCCACATTCTTTATAAAAGGGTATAATATTTCAATCCCTTTACCTGATGCTGTTACCAGGAGGCTGTCTGAGGCACCTGGTCTACAAGATGAGGCACTAACGGGGTTTATGGAAGAGCGAAAGGCAATGGTGGTAGGAATGACAAGGGAACTGTCTGAACATGCAGGTTGGTTCAGTCCAGGGGTTTCAGCAGGCCAGGCACCCACCTGAGACGTGGCCAGGGCTGAAACAGCACAGCCTGCAGGTGCCACAGTTAAATCTATGGATGGTTTTGGTGGCAGCTGAGGGGAGGATGATTTAGGGAGGTTCTCCTCACTTATTACCCTGTTCCCTTGTGGCAAACTGGAAGGAGGCGAAGCCACAGTTTTGTTATCAACTTTGGCCCCTGCGTTCGAGGCCCTGCTGCTATCCATAATAACCTTGAGTTGGGGATGTGGTGGAGAAGGAGTTTGGGAGAGCCCTGGCTTTTTTGGAGGGATAGGAGGAGGATTTCCTCTGTCAACTCGAGCTACGCCGGGAGTCTTTAAACTGGTCCGACCGACTGGAGGATAGGCGCCCACGTCCCCTGTGGGGGACGCTCCAGGCCTTGGGGCAGCACCCACTTGAGGGCTTGTGAATCTCGACAGTGCTTGGGTCACAGTATTGCGAGCTAGTTGTTTGGCCACTAGGTTGTCACGACTCGTAGGAGAGACATCTCTCGATGGAGGACTTTGGGTAGTGTTTCCGTTTTGGTCTGGGTCATTAGCATTGCCCTGAAATCGAAATCTAGCTGCCTGGACGCGCGGGTTCAGGCCGGGGTGCGGGGGCGCGGGGGCGCACGGCGACTGCGCGGTGTGCGCGGGCGGGGGGCCGTGCGGGGCTGCGACCGGGCTCTGGGCGGCGCTGCCGGGCAGCGGGGCTGTGCTGCTCGCTGCTAGGTCTGCTGTCGAGCCCGTGCTCGGTCCGTTTTCCTCGATTCTGTTTGCACTTGCAGGTGGGAGAGAGGGTACAGAGGAGCCCGTCAAGTCCCCGTGGGAAGCCTGCCTGTCGATCCCTGGTCTGACCAGCGCGGCGTTGGCGCACACGCTCCCTTTCGCGCTCCCCGGGGAAGGCTTTCCAGGTACAGTCAAAGGTGACTTCTTCAAGTGGTCGGTGCTCTCTATCGCCAGGTCTGTCTGGCAAGCAACAGACCTCGTCAGAGGCCCTTCTGTTCCCACAGATATGGAAACCAGACGCCTATCTTTTGTCTTGCGTGGGAGAGAGAGGCTTGGTTTGCTGTCACTTCCCCTTTTCAGCTGCTCGATCATCTTCTTCATCTTGTCTATCTCCTCTTTGAGGTCAGTGGTGTGTGCTTCTTCTCGGTTCAGCTTGGCACGAAGCTGTTCCCGTTCGGTATCAAACTCAGAGAGCTGTTTTTCCATCTGAGCTTCCATTTCTGTGCTTCTCCGTTTCTCGGCGGAGAGTTCCTCTTCTAATTCATTCGTCTTTTTCTTCTCCTCTTCCAGTTTGGCCATGACTTCCTCTAGCTTCTGGGCTTCCTCGATGACTTTGCCCGAGAGCTGTTTGCACTCCTTGACCAGCATGAGGACCACCTGCTTGTTTTTGCCCCGCTCCTCCTCCAGGCGGGCAGCCAGCTTCTTGTGCTCTTGCTCCAGGGCTTGTAGCTGAAGCTTTTCCATTTCCAGCTGAAAGAAATTCACAGGAAAATCCCGATTAATACACACACTTTTCTTCTCACCAAAGAAGTGCTTTTTGTAAGATTTTAAAATTAATTTTCTAACAATTACATGGTTCGAGTTAGCAAAAATGCCACATTTTCAAAAAGTGTTGTGATCAGATAATATTTCAGAGACCCATTAAGATGAGAAAATAGATGTAAATGGGTTTATGGAAAACATCTAAATTACAATAGTGAAATTTGTAATCTATTGAAGTTAACTACAGAAAGAGAGAACAATAATTGGATGCTTCAGATCACAGCACAGAGTTCAGAAAGGTCTGTTTTCATAAAAATAGAGCTCTGTAAGGGAGCTGGTGATATAAAAAACGTTTAGTGCTCTAAAATTACGAACTCATCTCTGAGGCACAGTATCATGAGAAGTGCTGAAAGCAGAGGACTTCAGTTAAATTCTAAGCCCCTATATTGCTGATTGTACTACTTAGCTAAGTAATGTAACTTCTTTGAGTTTCTTATCATGGGTTGTAGAAATCCTATAAAATCGTATATGAAAGTTCTTTGAAAACTATGAAGAGCTAAAAAATTATGTTATCCTATAATCAGAGTCAGTGAACCCAAAGCCTGACCTTGTCTTCTACTTTGATCCTGCTCACTCCGGTAGCTGCATTGGCTCCCCTGGTGTTTCTTGCACATGGTCCTGCCTCAGGGTCTTTGACCTTGCTGTTCTGTCTCGAATTCTACCACATACCTTCTCCTTGTAGAGCTACTGTGCTAAGCAGCGTATATGCTGCACAAGAGTGACCAGCAGGAAGGATGAGTGGGGGCAAAACTCTATTCCTTCCCTACTCATTAAGTGTTTGCCCAGGAATGGGGCTGCATTTGCCTGGAGAGGGGGTATCTTTTCCTTCACAAAAAGGCATTGTCTGCTTACCAAAGCCATAGGCCCCTAGGATGGGTGCTTTCCAGAGAAGAAACATTTTTCTAATTGATCAACCTAGAGGGAGAAGGAGCTTTTAAAAACCTTTCTTTCTCTAGATGGGGTTTTCTAATATGCACAAAAGCACCCAACATCACAAGAGGCTGGCTGCTTTATTTCCTTTAGGACTTAACTGTCACCTTTACAAGGAGGCCTTCCTTCCCTCACCACCCCATTGAAAATAACAGTCCCTCCCACCCTTGTGTTTATTGCCCTTTGCTTAGTACCTTAGTGCCCCCATTAGAATGTGACTTCATGAAGACAGGGATAGTGTCCTCAAGACCCAGAATGGTAGTACTGGCACACAATTAATGAAATTAACATAGTTCCCCAGAAACAACAAACTTCCAAACACTAACCGGGCTTTCTGGGCACATGGGCAGCCTTACAGCTGCACTATTCTAACCCGTCCCTGCAGGTTTCTGACTTCTCTCCAGGGGAGCACCCATCATGAGGGGCTCATGAAGGACAGACGACACACCCAGAGCTAGGATGCAGGAGCCAGGTTGGCTCACAACACCTCACCTGCCCACTAGAGACACATTCCACTGGTGGTCGATAAAGGGCTTTATGGTTCACAGAGGTTAGAGTAGATCTACCTGATTAAAGACATGGAAAGGACTTTTATTCTCCTCTAGGTGTTAAACACAAATATCCTCTCTCAGGAGAGTCAGTGCTTATTAAAGTCAGATTTTAGCAATAACAGAGGAGAAAACACTCTTGTGATCTCAGTTGTGAGGATGTGCTCCTCCTGTTCCTTACCCCGTTGTGAAAATCCAGTACTCTATCCCCCTCACAGAAAACAGTCATGCGACTAAAGGGGGGAAAAAGGGGAAAGGGGGGGGGCTCACATAGCCCAGCTATATGTCAGAGATACTATTCACTTACTTTGGAATGCTTCTGGCTTTTATGAGCAGTTGCAGAATAGCATTGGGATGGGTCCCCTAAATAGGTGTCAGGAATATAGATAATTCCTCAAGAGTAATTACATATACACTCTATTCTGTATGAAATTTGGGGGGTTACTTCATAAGTAGATCAGGTAAGACTTGAGTAACAATGATGTGGTCATAAACTATATTTATATGAGTATTTTATACATATGAGTGCCTTGTAGAAAATTTGACTTATCAGCTAACACACGATTAACTCTTCTGAGATACACCAATAGACTGCTGTTAGAAGACATACACAAAATTAGAACTATTAAGATTTAAAATGTATTTTATATTAATCCCAACAAAAAAATTTCTTACAGTAATGTAAGAAAAAACACAAACTAGGTCAACTTTCAGTTTATTTTTAAAATGAGTTTCATAATTAACCTCTGAAGGTGAATAATTTTAAGAGCTACCCTCATTTTATAAAACAACTAACTAGAGGTCACATTAGTGATTTCCCGGATGTCATATCCCACTAATGAGTGTCATAATCATGGCATTCACTCAGGGTTCTATTTGTCTCAAGGTTTCCCACCATAGCACACTTCTTGCCCATGGCAATTCCTCACTATGGATCATCATACTTCATTTTAAAAAAAATATTTTATCTTAAACTTCAGAACCTAATTGAAGAAAGTTCCAACTGGAGAACAACTACTAATCTCAGCTATATATATAGAAAACTATACTACTATAAAAGCATCCATAATTCTTTTGTATCTTTGTCCTTCCATCACTCGTGCTTTATAAACCCTAAATCAGACTAATACATGTCTTTTTTAATCCTACCACAGACAGCAGAGCACAGGGGAAACCTCACAATTAATGTACCTACAACGACATGGTTCCAAACTCAATTAACCTCTGAGCACCAACCATGGATCATTCTATCTTTGTTTAGCTTCCTCTACCATTTACAGGGGATATTTCTGCCACTTTCCCCAAAACTTCACCCAATGACCACTCAAACTGACTCTCAGTCTACCTTTACAGACTCCTTTATCAAGAAAATTCAAGCTAACTCACCCTTCCACGCAGCATCCTATCTCCTTCCATAAGCTTTTTATAGCCACACCAATCCATGTCCTTCCCTTCGACCTGAGGGAGAAAGGCTTCCATCTGTTCAATGTTGAACTTTCTTTCAACAATTAACTTCATTCTCTCCTGTCACCTCTGGGACTTGCTCCATCAGTTATCATGTTGCTCTTTATAAATACCAAACATCTGGTTCTCTACAAGCTCCTTCCAATCAGTAGTAAACATACTCCCATGCTTTAAAAATAATTTTTATATTAAAAAAGTTCCTTGGCCATTTCAGTACAGAGACAAAGTTTTTGTGCTTAAGAGACTAAGAGATATAGTACAAAGTTCTGATCCCAAACTTGTTAGCTGTGTGGCCTTGGTAAGTTATCTCTCTAAAGATCAGTTCTGTATGGGTTCCTTATTTGCACAATAGAGCAATACTAATAATTACTTTATGGTATTAAATGAGACAACATGTGTAAAACACATAACATAGTGCCTGGCACTAAAAAATGTTAAGTTTTCAATTCATAATACAATAGGTACTTGTGTTATTTAATAATGCGTGACTTTGCACTGTTTTTGTCCTCTGAAAACACATCACAGGTAAACAATGATCTAGGAAATAGACCATATTAAACCTGTAGATGGATGTTTTTATAAGATAGGGGTTATAATTCAACAATTATAAAGTATATCAGAAAAAATTCCACTTCCAATAATGGAGAAGTAACATTTGTGAGACTAAATCTCCTACAGATAATAATTATAAATCCTTGAAAAACATTAATAAATAATGCTTTAAAGGCTCTTGAGCACAATAAAAGGGGTAGAAATGGGAGAGGAGTAAACCTTCCTGTTAGAAAGGAGCCAATAGCATTGGGTGAGATTTGCCCTTGTCTAGCTTTTCAACTTGGGGCAGCTCCCTATCCTGGCAGCAGGTCAAGCACAAGCACTGGTTATATGGGCTTGAGGAGTCAAAGGGGTGGGACTGGGGCTGCCACAACTAACTCCACCAGCATCCTTGTTTGGTCCTTGAATTACACATTTATGAGGCAGACTCCGTGCAGACTGACAGAAGGTATCTGATCAATGGCTGAGAGAACCGAGCAAAGACTTCAGCTGTAGCCAACTGCAAGGAGATAAGAGGTTAGAGCATGAATCTAACCAGGTTAACTGCCTACTAGAACAAAATACAACTCTTCAGGAGGTAAGAGAATCCAGAGTCTGTACATAACATAACTAATGTCCAGTATACAATAAGAAATTATTAGACATACTATATAGAAATTAAGTAGAAAAAGTGATCCATAGTCTGGAGAAAGTAGTCAAGAGAAACTGGGCCCCAGATGATCAATATTGGAATTAGCAGACAAGGACCTTAAAGCAGACATTTTCAAAAAAAATATGGTCAATGAGTGAGCAGAGGGGGAATCTTGGCATAGAAATGGAAAGTATAAAAATAAGAACCAAATGGAAAATCTAAAAATGAAAAGTATAATATCTAAAGTGATACAAAATTCACTGCAAGGGCTGAATAGCAGATTTGAAAAAGCAGGAAAAAAAGGACAATGAATTTTAAAATAAAGGAAAGGAACGTATCTAATTGGAAAAGCATAGAAAAAAATGATTCAAAAATGAACAGCATTTTAGTGGTCTCTAGGACAGTATATAAAGTAGTCTAAATTCCACATAACTAGAGTTCCAAAAAGAGAAAAAAGAATAGGAAAGAAAAATATCTTAGAAGAAAAAATGGCTCCCAAATTCACAAATATTTGTCTTTATATCACAAGTTTGATATAAAGACAAACTTACAAATCCAGGAAGCTCAGCAACCTCAAAGCAGATAAATATACAGAGAATTATATTTAGGCACATCTTAGTAAAACTGCTGAAAACAAAGATATAGAATAAGCTTGAAAGCAGACAAAAATTAAAGACACATTACATACAAAGAACCTATAACATAAATGATGGTAATGATGATAATTATCTCTAAAATATAGGAAGCAAAAACTGACAAAAATAAAGGGAGAAATAGACAAATCTATAATAACAATCTTCTCTCATAAAAAATCTAGATTAAAAAGTCAGCAAGAATATAGATCTGAATAACACTAAAAAAACCACCTGGCCATTGACATTTACAGAGCAGAACACCCCAAAACAGCAGAAGATATAGTCTTTGCAGATGTACTTGCTGAGCTATTAAAAACTACCAATAGATTTCAAAAGGCTAAAATCTTACAGAATATGTTCTCTGACCAAAGCAGAATTAAATTATAAATGAATGAATCATAAGATATTTATACTATCTATCCCTAAATTCAAAAATAAAACAATAGACTTCTAAACAGTAAAAAGGTGTAGGAGGAAATCACAAAATTAGATTATATTTTGGGCTGAATGAAAATAAAAATATAACACACCAAAATTTGGTGGATTCAGTGAAAGGAGGGCAGCTAAAGGCAGCTAAAGCAGAGGATAGAGAGAAATTAATAGCTTTAAATGCTCACAGCAGAGAGTTGCCTCAAATCAATCATCCACGTTTCACCTTGAGAAGCCAGGAAAAGGTAAGCAAATTAAATCCAAAGTAAGTAGAAGGAAACAAGCAACAAAGAAATCAAAGAAATAGAAAAGACAAATGACAGAAAAATTAACAAAGCCAATAGTTGCTTCTCATCTAAAACATTAATAATATTGTTAAACACCTAGAAAACCAGATCAAGAAATAGAGAAAAACAAACACAAATTACAAAAAACAGGAATGAAAGAAGGGATAGTACTATGGAATGAACAGATGTTAAAAGGATATTGTGCCAATAAATTCAACAAATTTAAAAAACTCAAATTCCTCTGAAATACACAACTTTCAGAAATAACATAAAAAGACATAGAAAATTGGAATAGCTTTATATTTTTTAAAGAAATTGAATTTATGATTAAAAATGTTTCTCCACAGAAAACCCCTAGCTTAGAAGGCTTTACTGGTGAACTCTAGCAAAAATTAAAGAAAGAAATGACGCCAAACTTATACACACTCTTAGGAAATAGAGGAGGAAATGCTTCCAATTCATTTCACGAAGCAAGAACTTCCTTCACACAAAAAAACAATTTTTAAAAAAATTTACTAAAAAGAATCCCTCCTGCACATAGACATGAAACTCCTTACTTAAAGCACAGTTAAACAAAATCCAGCAATATGTAAAAACAGCAATAAAAAAGTGACCAACTAAGACTTACTTCAGGGATCCAAGTTGGTTTAATATTTGAAAATCAATTTGTGTAATTCATCATATTAAAAGAAAAGGAAAAACCATGATTATGTCAATAGACGCAGATAAACCATTTTATAAAATTCAAAACCCATTCGTGATAAAAACCTCTCAACAGAGTTAGAATGAAACCTCAAATGAGATAAAGGGCATCTATGAAAAGCACAGCTAACATCATACTTCATGGTGAAATATGGAATATTTTCTCCCTAAGAAAAAGGAAAAGACAGTGAAGTCCTCTGTCACTACTTTTACTCAACATTGTATTGGAGGTTCTGGTCATTGCAATAACAGGGGGTTGGGGGGCAGGGGGGAAGAAAGGCAGGCAGGTAATTTGGAAAGGAAGGAGTAAATGTGCTCTATTTATAGATAACGTGTTTGCTTACCTAGAAAGTCATGTATAATAACTATAATAACTGCTAGAACTATTTAAGTAATTTAGCAAGATCACAGGATACAATGTCAACATACAAAATTCAATTGAACACCTGAATACTAACAGCAAACATTTGGAAATTCCAAAAAAAATAAACAAAAACATGATTTACAATAGTATCAAAAAATAAAATACTTAGAAGTAAGCCCAACAAAATACATGTAAGACCACTACACAAAATGTTGCTAACAGAAATTAAAAACCTAAATAAATGGAGAAATATACTATAATCATGGCTGGAAGACAATTTTATTAAGATGTCAATTCTTACAAAATTAGTCAACAGATTCAATGAAATTTAAATCCCTGCACACTTTTGGAGAAACCAACTGCTTTTACTTTCTTTTTTTAATGGCACGACAAAGGATCTAGAATAACCAAACAATTTTGATAAAGAAAAACAAAGCTGGAAAACTTACAGTTCCTGCATTAAGGCTTATATTTAACTGAAGTTCCAGTACAAGGAAGACCAATCCATGATTAAAAAGTCAGAATAGTGCTCAGTGGTTGCCTGAGTAGTTGGGGGAGGGGCTTATTGGGAAGCGACTCTAAGAAACTCTCTGTGGTGACAGAAATATTCTGTATCTTGTTAGGGGTGCAGATTACACAGGTATATGCATTTTCAAAACTCATCAATACATATACCTAAGATATGTGAATTTCACTTCATGTAAATTTTTCCTTAAAAAATCTGTAAACAAATATTGAACTGTATATTGGTCTTTTACAGCTGTATGAATTAGCAATTCTGAAACTACTGCGTGTTCTATGCTTGAACAAACAAGTAACTCTATTGAAGTACAATGGAAGCTGGGTTTCTCACTATTGGAGAAAGGAGTCATAAATAGAGAAAGGACTGGAACATACCCCATGGATTTGGATTAGAATCGGGGATGTCATTATCAGTACAAACTCATGGTTTGATACAGAGAGAGAAACAGACAAAATATAGATGTGTGTACATATGAATGTGATAAATATATATAATTTCCTAGCTCTAGATTTGTTTCTAAATACCATTTTCCATCAAAAAGGACACTACTGCTCCTGGAAGAAATGGCTAATCCCAGGGTTTGGGATAGGGAAAATACAAGATGATCCTGGAGTATCTTGCTGCAAGAAAGTAAGGAAGTACGCAAAGAATGATGGGAATAGATCAAAAGGAGCCAGCTTAAAAAGGCTCCCACTGGCCAAATCTGGACAGATAGTGATAGGAAGTTTCTACCTCATGAGTAAGAATCCACAACTCCACACTGATATAAATGATAAACAAGTCAAATAAAAGACACCATAGCACAGTGGTTAAGTATGTGGACTCTAAAGGCAGACTGCCTGTGTTCAAACCAGTACGCGAAGTTGTTCAAATTCTCTGTGGCCTCATTTTTCTTGTGTTCAAAACGAGTATAATAACAGCACCTATTACGTAATATCCTAAGGATCAAATAAGTTAACTTCTCCAAAGGGAATGGCATACACTAAGTAAATGCTCTGTGAGCTCCTTACATCTCAGGGGAGTCCCTTAAACTCTCTAGATTTAACCATGCAATCTTGAAACACCTCCTCACTCCTGTCCTCACCAAGAGTCATTGATTCTCTCCTATATTGACTTCTCCTATAAAGTAACTTTTCCTATAAAGTAACTTCATGTTAATGTTTACAGTAACAAATTTGTAAGGATTGTTCAGGTCAGCATACTAGCAATAAATGTGCACTTATTCAAATTTGAGTGCTCTGAGTATTAGTTTATTCCCGCACTGTCAGAGCAATGTTTTAAATAACCTTTGGAGAAAAAACATATCTAATGAGCTGCTAATGTATACAAAGAACCACACTAAAAACTACTAAGGCTACAAAATTGCATAAACTCCATTTATTTGATTCTAGGGCCTTATAAAATTTTTAAAGGGATGATCAGATTGCAGGACTATATACTAAATTAAAAAGAAACCACAAGTATATACGAATTACTGAGTTCCAGCTGACTTTGTTATATTAATATCATTGTCCAATTTATATCTACTCCTGACCCCTTTCAAGTAGTGGCTGAGAGGAATTTTGCATGGAGCAGTATCACCAAACCCTTTTCCAAAAAGCAGTGGATTGTGTAGAAGAGCTTAAAAGAACTAACTCGGCTTCATGGGTAGTGAGAAAGTGGGTGGTTGCTCCAAGAATAGCATCTAGATTGGGAGCCATGAATGAGGAGGCACCAAACACATGTTTTTACAGAATGAAAGGGAAAACTATGTAGGTGGGAGCATAGCAGCAATGTAAAGGCAATTAGTTCTAATTCAAAGCGGAGAACAGAAAGGAAAGCAATTATGGTCATTTATAAAATGAGAAAACAGAGTACATGTTTGTCACACCACAAAGTACTCTTATGACATCTATGTTCCTTATTGCTTCCCCAAACCCCCCAAATCTTTTAACACTCTTTGCATCCCTGACCTCTTCTCACCTGGTTATCCCAACCCACTAGCCCAATCCTGGTAAACAAACATATAACAATAACATATTAAAAGATCTTTTTCACTTTCTTTTTTTTTTTTTTTTTAAATCTCAAAGGGGCTGTAGCTACCACTCAGCGGTTTGGGCTCTGCAGTTCTCATCTGCCCCTTCCTCTAAATTTAGAGTTTCAAGAGTGGGAAGGCAAGCCCTGGAATCAAGGCTTTGACTCATTTCTATTTACATGAATCAGGCAAACTGCCCTCTCCTGAAAATCTCTGCTCATAGCCACAGACCTCCGTCTCCAGATCCCTCTGGATAACTGCTCTGCAATGCTCCTGGGGAATCAAAATGCATTTTGAAATGTAACAATGAATTATACAAAAAAGACTCAAGAATGAGCTAAAATAATCATTCATGTGCAAAATGTCCTAAATACTCTTCCCTCAAATATTATTAAAGATGGTTCTGGACCATGTTGTTATTGAATGAAAGTCTAGAGAGCAATTTAAAGTTAAAATATATTTATATATACGATAGGGTAACCATTATATGATGAGAGAGCACTGAATATAAATGGCAGAATAAAGTGCAATTGTTTCCAATATGAAGAAAAAGGCATATGAAGTCAAGTAAACAAAACAAATAATTTGTTCTTTTCTAACCCATTTGCCATTTCTTGGGTTGTCTAATACTGGCAATTCTTTCCTACATTAAAAGAATTCTCCACCTTACACTTCTCCACTACAGAAGCTAAACATGTCCAATGGTTGTTTTCTTGGTTTTCCATGTAGCTTACACTTGACCAATCACATGCACCTGCCTTAGGCTTCAAATAGGAAATGAATAAGGCAATGAAGTAGGGCCCGGGGAGGCACCACAGAGTACTCAGGAACCAGAGCAGCCATGGCAGTGGGCTGTCTGGCATAGGTGGGGTGGAGGGGCAAGCTGCGGCATCCACCTCTCATCAGTATCATCACCTGCTGCAGGCTAGCTGTGTAGAGAGCTGGTCCCCTAGGTTTTGCCAGCCATGCTGAGCCATGTTATAAGCCAACTTACATTTCTGTAAGCCAGTCAATAAATGCATTTCTGCCTAACTCTCTGACCATTGGCTTTACCTGCCCCAAACTAAGAATCCTATCTGAGGCATCTATTGCCATGCAACTCACCTAATTATACCGAGCTGCCACCTAGAAGAAATTGTATCTAATACATAAACCTATTTTCAGTGTTTTTACTGGTGAAAATAATTGCTCCCCCTCTTAATTTCCTAGTTATTATTTTGGCTTCTTACTTTTAAAGCCTCTGGTTAAATTAAAAGCTCTTTCCTATTTCTAGACTAAAAATTATGCCTTCTAAATATGAATAAAATGTTTGAAAATATATAGATTTTCTCCATACTGTTCAGATAAATTGGAATAGAAATTCTATTAAAAGATGATGCACAAGATTAAAAACAAAAAACAAATATCATTACACTCTGGGTAACTGGCTCAAAATGGGAAGTAGATTACCGGAGGCAAAGTTCCCTGGGATGATTACTCATTAGCTTATTCAAAGTGGCTTTATAGGCTCAGTCCATTTGCCAAATTGATTCTTGCCCAAATTTCCCTGGCACACAAATTACCAGACAGTTAACCCTCCTATTAGTAGTCTCAGCAGGAACCAATGCATGAATGAGCATGGAGTCTCTTCTCCTCCCCTGAGAGGCCAACCAGAGCAGCGCTCAGGCCAAATGTCTTAGAATTACCAAAGAGATATGCCCAGCGTCAGATAATAAATACTTCAATTGTAGATAATGGGGCCTTTGCTTTCCCAGACTTTCGCTCTGGCAGTGATTTAAAGAACTGGACCCATTTAAAATAATGGATTTTTTTTTTCCCTTACTGCTTTTAGATTTCTAAAGCTGCAATTTACTCTATATGCAAGCAAGGGAATGGAAGACATTTGTTTAAAATATTTACTTTCAGGGCTAAGAGTAACAGGTAATTCTGTTAAAAAGATGACTTTGGTGTTTCTGCTTTTATTGCCTGATGTGATATTTTCGTTATAAATTAAGACACAGGGTAAGAGTATGAACTGTAATTCTTCTCACATGCTATGATCTTCTAGAATAGAATATTCTTTAAAAACAAAAGGTAGCACTCCCTGTCAGAGCGACTCTTCACTGAAACTGCACAGCCAATGAATCTGGCCATAAAGGACTCCTGTATCCCTGTTATACATGGGAGACAGACCACTGGCTCATTTTATATTAGCCTCTCAGGACCCATACGACAGAAACAATTTCCTTTCACAACCAGCCAGGTTGGAAATGACCCAGTCATTCAGAAACAAACAGGATGTAAGTTGATTAAAAAAAAAAAAAAATCAGCTAGATAATAAAATCTTTGATTAAACTAGAAATGTTCCTTTTTTCCCCTAAAAAAGAAATAAGTAAAATGAATGCATAAAGTAAAATTTAGGAGAGTATGCATTTTTTATACATTAAATGAAAAAATATTTTCTTGATTTTTGATAATGCAGCATAAAATCCAGTATAAATTTATTATGAAATAGCTCATTTGACTCATTAAGAACATAATTGAAACTTAGCCCATCCAAGAAATACAAATGAGTTTCAGTGACATCAGCTGAAATACATTGGCTCTTGCTTATGTGGTTTGTGGGGAGTTTTGAAAACCTCCAGAGACTTCAGTGGTTGTCTGCAGGGCTTTGTAGAGGGTTTGCAAAGTCCAGAGTAAAACTAATTTTGCCTCATATCCATGGAAGGCCTTCTATTCTTCCTATTTTACTCAGTGCTTTAGTTTTCTACCATGTAACATACTGAGGAAAATGTATTCAGCACCTATACCAGAACAATGGCATTCATATGTTAATGTAAAGATATAATTACAGGGAAAAGACACACATCTTAAATGATAATATCATAAATATTTACAGGGTAGGGGGCGGAGCAAGATGGCGGACGAGAAACACCGCCAGTTAGAGCGTCTCT
>VBSM01003176.1:24574363-24609268 GCA_008086735.1 Cheirogaleus medius | reverse complement strand
AAAAAAAAAATAAATAAATAAATAAATAAATATTTACAGGGTAGTGCATTCAGGTTAATTGTCAATCAAGTGTTAAATGTGAGATATCAAGTGTCCTCTGAAGGCTGGTAGTGGTGGCTCATGCCTGTAATCCCAGCACTTGGGGAGGCCAAAGCAGGAGGGTCACTTGAAGCCAGGAGTTCGAGACCAGCCTGTGTAACATAGCACGACCCATCTCTACAAAAATTTTAAAAATTTGCCAGCCATGGTAGTAAGTACCTGTAATACCAGCTACTCAGGAAGCTGAGGTATGGGGATTGCTTAAGGCTAGGTGTTCAGGGGCTGCAGTGAGCTATGATCACACCATTGCACCACTCTAGCCTGGGTGATGGAGTGAGACTCTGTCTCAAAAAATAAAAAAATTAAAAAAAAAGAATTTTC
Organism: Cheirogaleus medius; assembly: GCA_008086735.1. Classification (NCBI taxonomy): domain Eukaryota; kingdom Metazoa; phylum Chordata; class Mammalia; order Primates; family Cheirogaleidae; genus Cheirogaleus; species Cheirogaleus medius. Next base: position 24,608,848 of record VBSM01003176.1, on the reverse strand, counting down.
TGAAAAAAATCAAAAGAAGCATTTTAATTTATGCTTTAATAATGGTATAATGGTGGGGGATAGCATATTATTATAGTTTTAATTCTAATCATACCAGCCAGGATTAGCTTCTCTGACTTCCTCACTCCTTTTTTAATAAAGGGAATCGACAGTCTTGCCACAATATTGACAGGACAAATTTTAAATTTCTATTTCCTTATGGCTGATTGCAGTAAGTTTTTATCAAGCTCAGTACTCTTTGAAGCATGTACTCAAGGGCAGGAAATCTGTGTGTGTCGGTGGGGGATGGAGGAGGGGGAAGCAGCTTGTTTTAAATGAAACACATGTGAGCAAGAGGCTAGATGTCTGCAGCTGACACGGCCATCACATCCCAGAGGTGAGTCTGACAATAACCAGGACTTTCGGATGACACATTGTGAGACTGGGTATACCATGCAAAGTTTCATTCTATTCTCTTCATGCTATTTTCCAAAGAAATAATAAAAAACAAAATCATTTCTAATTGCAAAGAAATATTTTAGAGATGGATATAATAAGTTGGGGAAGCCACCACATGATCAGAGAGTTCTGCCTGCATTGCCAGATTACCCACCTAGCAGCCAAGCATGTATTATGGAACTAGGAAGTCCAAAATCAATATCGATATTTTAAAGAAAGTATTGAAGTGACTATTATGGTAAACACAATTTCTCTGTCATACTTCCTTTATGGCTTAATGTTGAATTACATTTTAAACACTTTAAGTTACATTTTAAAAGGGACGCCAGATTCTGCCAGCATCTTGCACTTCTAAGTATCTATTGCAATCCTTCCTGGAAATATAATATTTAAAAACAAACAACAACCTCAGAGATGGTTTCTTCATGTGACACTGTGTTATGGGGAAAATAACTGTTTGAAAGCCTCAATACCTTCTTTTGTCTGCTCTCCGCAGCAGCCAGCTGTGTGGCCATCCTTTCTTGCATTTTTCTGCAGTGGGCCATGACTGCTTCAAGGATGGAGAGGGGGTTGGTACAAACTGGCTTCTTCTCTTTGTCACCGGCACCTGCTTCATAGTCTCTCTGCAGCGCCAAGAATGGGTCGTTTAGATTAAATCTCCCATACCGTTCCTGGATAAATACCTCCTTCCTGCGAGCCTATAACAAAATTAAAGAAATGCATTGAAGAAAGAAACAAAAATACACAGATATTTATAAGAAGGCTTTGCGATTACTTTTCCAAATAGCATTCACAACTGCTGTGAGTGATGGCTTACAATGTCAGGTGGTGAGATATGAATGTGACCCCCATTCTCTGACTAGCCGTCATGCCATTCAGTCTGCTTTCAAATTTTCTTCAAGAATATTGTCCTTTGTATTGCAAATGATGCAAATATAGTTTTTCCCATGATGCTATACTCCCCCCAAGGATCTAAATTTAAGGCGTAGTCTTTTCTGATTTAAAGTAAAATCAGAAATACTGATGATTAAAATAACTTTTAGCAAAAGTTCAAAAATAAAATTATCTCTATATTAATAGAATTTATATTTCAAATAATAATCAGGTTGTATCATAAAAAATAAATCCCCTATACATTTTTTTATAGCCAGAAAAAAATTATGAGGATATTTGCTAAAGAAAATACTTTGTGACATGTTTATATAAAAATAAAAAATCACAATATTCATATTTTATAAAGCTTGACCAACTATAAGAGGCTTCAGAAAATTTTAAAAAGTGCTACTATCTCCAAACCATTGAAGGGCATTAAAATGTAGTTCACAGAATCCCTGGAAAGAATGCAACCTAATTATACGCTAAATGTCAGTCCATCAGTGACAAAGTTAATTTCACACCCATGTAATGAGCACCAAATGCAATTTTCTATAATTAACCTACCACGGTGTCTGCATAAAATGGAAAATAGCAGTAGAAATATATTGAAAACTAGCAACATTTTCCTAACTCAAGTCATTTTGGAGTAGCCTCTAGAAAAAAATTGTCCTATGTCACTGCCAGTGGAAAAACCAAATTACAGTAAGTCAAGCTTAATTGTCAAAATGTTAAACACGTTTTCCAAGGAAATATTACACACAGTTCCTCAGTTTAAAGGCAACTGCATTGAACAAGCAAACTTTTCCATTTTTAGGCCATCGTCAGCAAGCCAACAACTAGACAAGCACAAGTGCTATGACAAATGGGAAAATCTAACATTTCTTTTCCTATTACCAAATTAGATTAAGAAATAAAATTTACAAAAAGTCCAGCTTCACCATTAAATTTAAGCTAGCTTTCAAAAGATCACTTTAAACTTAAAAGCTAACAAGGTTTATGAGTTAAAAGCATTTGGTGTTTTAAGATTCTTCCAATTCAATTATGTAATCAATATACTGAGTAAGTATCACTTGAGAGATGCAATTTCGAAAGCAGTTTCATTTTGTTCGCGTTTACCTTAATATTTATTCAATGTGATAGTTTTTCCCCTAACTCAAGATGAAAACTTGGATGACTGCATGGTTTTCCTAATCACTTTAATAAAAATCCCAAGTCCTATAGTCACTCTAAGTCATAAAACAGTCTCAAATTGGTTATTAGAATATCCATCTTCATTCAGTGGGATGGTACCTTCCCTTTCCTGACAACCTTTCTCAAAACCTTGTCGCCCCCTTTCTAAGCTGTTTTAGTCCCTTCTGCATTGAAGGGAACGGAAGTGGATAAAAAAAGGGGAGGGAGGTGACAGGAGCAGGAATGCTCTGCCTGCCTGGCTCAGTTGGTCAGCTAGCTTTACCGAGTGGGGTGAATGTTTCAAACCTTCTCTTTGCCCATGAAGTGCTTGGTGACTTCTTTAGAGGACCACCCCGCCTCACACTGCAGGGGCCCCTTCGTCCACAGCTTCCTTGATATGGGCCATAAATTTAGGGTAGGCTTCATAATCTGCATGACTCAGTGCAAAATGAAAATGTAGGGCTCTTTGTTCAAAAATAATTAAGAATTTCAAGATAGCCAGTGCACGGCACTTAACCAGTCATGAAGGAAGCCCTGCTGAGTGCAGGCCTCTGCAACTGCACAGGTTACACGCCCATGAAGCAAGCCCTGCATACACTCCTCACGTAGCGTGTGGAATCAGCTTTAGTCAGCCACAGTCACATGTCCTCTCCAGACTTTCCGATCTCATTCCCACTCTTTGCTGCCCATGGCCCAACCTGGTCTATAGGAAACACTCATGAGAAAAGCTGGGAATCCGCGCAAGATGACAACTACTTCCACCTTCCCTTCACTTCCACAGAATGGCTGCCTGTTCAGCCCCACCTCTACCCAGCCCACCAAGATCTGCAGGAGAAACCAAATCTATTAAGTCATTCAACAGTCCCTTGAGCCCTCTTTCTCTTAACTTGAGATGATGGGGAAAGTAACTGGATACGGCAGGACTCGGCAGGACTCAGAGCACAATTTTCTGCAGAGAAATGCTCTTTGATAAAAAATCTTTCCCTTTAATCTCCAACAACTACATTCTTTTATACCCGTAATGTAGGTAAGAGGTTTAAAAGTCAAAAATAGATTTCAAATATTTCTTCTGAAAATTTGTCATTAGTCCTCACTTTAGTACCCAATATTTATCATTATGGGTTCCCTGCCAAAACTTACATTTTAACAACCCATTGTAATTACCTGATGTCTACTCACTCATCCAACATATTTTATGATGTACAATACTTATAACACAAACTAAAGCCATTCCTTAACACACAGGTTATTCTTAAATCAGACTGAACTTTTGATAAATGGGTTAAAATTAACTTTTGCATAATATAAGAGGTAAATACATATATCATGGACCCATTTCCTGTTTTGCCCAGATTTTACGGTCTAAAAATCTTTAATATATTTTTTACTAGTTTGAAATAGTTTTATGTGTGTATTTTTGTTGTGTTTGGTTTTATTTTAAAATTATTAGTTTTAACTGATAGTCACATTGTGACATTAAATGTGGGCAATTTTTTTCTGCTGAAAATGTATAATTATATGCATACAGGATCACTAACATAAAAATGCCAATTAATTTGTTTTACAAATATGGTCTGACACTTACAATGAAGTACAAGATGTACACATTAGATTCCTTTGGGGTAGAAACAGTGGCTTTGTATTTCTTGCTAACTAGCCATGCAACTATGTTCCTGACATCTTTAGTTTTCAAAATTAGAGAAATTAAACAGTCTCATTTGTTGTCTAAGACTGCAGTCCCCAATCCCTGAGCTGTCATGGACCAGTACTGGTCTGAGGCCTAGTAGGGACCAAGCCGCAGAACTCTACCACCCCTTTCCCCGGAAAAAATTGTCTTCCATGAAACTTAGGAAAACGGGGGCGGGCTGCACAGCAGTGAGTGAGCGGTGGGGTGCGTGAGTGAAGCTTTATCTGTATTTATAGCACCCCACCGCGTCCTGCTGAAAAACTGTCTTCCTTGAAACTGGTTCCTGGTGCCAAAAAAGTTAGGGACCACTAGCTAAGACACCTTGTGTTTTATTTCACTTTTTTAAGTACTTAAATCATGGAAACCTCAGGTAAAAAAAATGAATGTCAAGAACCACGTGTACTTCATTAACATTAAACTGACCCCTGAACTCATGTTTATTGTATTCAGAGATGGCAGATAATAATTTTATTCTATGACCATATACAAATTTGTTTATGTATGTTACACATATTCAACATGTATTTTTGATATTCTTGTCTTATAGGAGGGTTTCTAGAATAAGTAATTCTAAGATTTAATATATTTTTTTTTTGTCTACAGCTTTTTATTAGGCTTATAAATAAGAATGCAGTTGCCTATTTTGATTCCATGGTTAAAAGTCAGATTAAATAAGAATATGAAGAAAAGATGCTATAATATGAACTCTTAGTGTACTTATGACATGGGATATGACAAATTATTGACTAATAACTGATTTTTAAAATTAGAAAATATATTCATTTATTTTTTTTCATTGATTCTTACCAGAGAAATAGAAAATTATTTTTCTATATCAACATATATTATTCCAAGTGAGATGAAGAGGGAACATAGTAGATCCAATTATCCATCTGGGAACTTTTGAGGACTTGGAAATTTCAAGATCCAACCACCAGGCTTTGTACTACCAGGATGCTGGGCAGTGGCGACACACAGGGGCAGGCAGCCAACATCAATGTGTATATTTGGCATGCTGTATATCAGTGTGGAATGGTAGACTTTTGGTGAACTAGTAATGATATGCTCTTACAAAGGGCATTCAAGTTTTTAAAAAATGATGACACCCTGCCAGTCAAACAAAATAAAACTACACCCAGTTTGTAATCTCTGATTTATGGGAAATGTCAAATCACTCTGAGACTCACCAGGCTCCGTCCTCCCCTACACATTTTGCTTAGAATTCAAGTGGGGGCACTTTTATTTAACTGACATCCAACCTACCACAGGGCATACAACAGGTGCATAATGAATACTTATTGAATGGATAAAAGTAGAACCTAACAGACTTAGGAAAATAGAGTATGTATCCAGGAGCCTCCTGAAGAAAGAGCTCAGACCACATTTCCCTACTGGAGGGAAGTAGGGTCTCTTCACCAGGGGACAATCTTCTTTAGAACCTGGAGAGGAAGTTAGGCCAATGTCAGACTCCTCTGACATTGCAGAACTAATTCTAGAGAAAATGATAGCTAAGGATTAGTTCACCCACTACCCAAGACAGAACTAAGGGATGCCAGGAAGGACTCATTAACTCTCCAATCTAAAGCCAGGTGAGAGCAGTTTTGGGAGGACCAGCTGGTTTTCCATGGCTCACAATTCTTTACACCAATCATTGTTCTTTGCATCCCCAGCTTGAACTGTTTATAGTAGAGGCACTGTGTATACCACAGAATTGTCAGAGTAGCCTTTATAAAGTGGAAATCTCCTTAGTTTCTTCTCTGCTTAAAGCCTTTCAACACTCAAACACTTAAAGCTTTTGCCCATGTTGTGCTAGCTGCTTGGGACCGCTTCCCCTCCTTCATCCACATAGCTCCCCGTGGACCACCAACCCTAACTGACACCTTCTCTTTTTTTGCTCATCTCAAAAGTTTCAGAGTTTAGTTTTTGGATTCAAGGAAGCATCTGCAACAGAATGTGTGTCCAAGCTACTTGAAATCCCTTAACTTTACCTACTTTAACAAATGAGAGATGTTTATTCCTTTTAATATTCTTATAAAATTATTTATTTTATTTATTATTTTATTATTTATTTTATTATTTATTTATTTTAATTATTCTTACCTTTCTTAGAACATCTTACTTTGTAACACGGTGCTTATCTTTAATGTACTACATTCCATTTAATAAGGGCAGATCAACCATACAGATGCGCTTTAATATGTAAAGAGACAATGTAACGAAAATGGCTTGAAACATTTATTATGTTGGATTTGAGGAGGACTGTCCCTAAAAAAGCAAGAGCCGAATGTGCAGATAACTTCTTGGTTTATGCATCAGAATTACTTGAGAATGAAATGCATTTCAGAGAAATGAGTCATTGTGAAGACACAGACTAACTGTAATAATAAACACAGACTCTTAAAGGAATTCTTAAACCTAAAGAGACTGATGAATACCCTGAAAAAACATAATTTCATCAGAATCTGAAGTTTTATCTTGTTGAAAGTTACAAGCAAGAAGTAAAAACACAGCCATTATTCCTAGAGAATTTAACATATACAGCATTCCTACCTTGGCTTTCATTCTATACAATCAATTGAACTAGTTTGGGCATGATTAACAAAAATAAAAGAAAGGATACTTGAAATATCCAATTTTTCTTACAGCACATAATACTCTGAGAAAAAGAAACTACAACTTGCACTGTGAGTCATAATTAAAACATCGTAAAACATACCAGCAGTATTAAAACATACTGACAAACTTGTAACTAAAATAATTTTATCTTATGAAAAGCTGGAATAATTCTGCAACAATTAAAAACCACTAATAAAAATAACTTTTATTGAGAACTTTTTATTGCTAGGTGCTTTATATTCATTTTGTCCTAACAATAAACCCAGAAATAGTCATCATTTTAATTCGAGTTTTACAGACAAGCAGACTGAGACTTAGGAAGAGTAAGTGACTCACCCAGGGTCGCTTCAAAAGGGGCTGGTACTTGATCCAGGCAAGTCTTACTCTAAAGCCTACACTTTTAGGCACTGACAGATAATATGACTGGAGTATTTTGGAACACTAGAAAAGGCTTCAAAAATCAGTATTGTTTATAACACTATTCAAACTAGCACAAAGAAATGAGGTTTAAAAGAAAGACAAAAATATTACAACGTTCCCAAGCAGTCAGAGTTTTCCATGTGCTCTACGTGTTCTTCCATCATTACTGACCATATTGTCATCATGATTTAACTACACTTAAACAGTTTTTTTTCAAGATTCTTCACAGAATAGTGTACGAATCATTTAAGTGTAACATAGAATTCAACAAAAAGTAGTGTCCAGATATGCTTTTCCCAAACAACTGATTATCGAAAGATTAAAAAAACAACAAAAAAATAGCAACATAGCTCTAACTGCAAGAAGACTACTGGGGAATTCTGTCCTCAGCTCCAGCTTACTCAACATAACTGTGACTATCTTGGGTACCAATGATACAAAAAGCCACAGGGGATGGTGAAATGATGAGTCCAATCTGACAAGACGCACTGTTGCAGGAAGAAATGTGAGTCAGCTCTTGAGTACAAACACAGAGGCAAGTATCAAAAACACCTGGGGGTGTCAACCAACATGCTACTCGAGTAATGAACAATGAAATGGAGGCTGTCTCTCCCCCAAACCAGCAACTCAACTCCCAGCTTCATTAATCAATAGAAAAGAGATGTCAGAAATGGACAATACCTGGACTCCTGGGCTCACTTTTGGCTGAAGTAGTTAAAGAACGATCAATAGCAAAAGGATCTGAAGAAAAGACTGAAGAGAAAGAGAAGAACTAGGGATGCTTAAAAGAGGAAAAGACTTACAGGGCCATGGTTGTCCTCTTTCAATATCTGAAGGTATTTTATGTTTAAAGCGGTGTTTGATGATTTATTTACATGATTCCCAAGGAATAAAATTATGGCCAATAAAGAATGTTTAAGGGTGTAAGCTGTTTTAAGGTACAATGGGCTGCACTGGATTGGAGTGAAATCTGTCTCCAGCTGTGTTTCAAGCACAGGCTGAAAAAAAAAAGGGGCAAAAACATAATGCAAGGGTCTCAAAAGTCAGGACAGTCCTTGGCTTCTAAATTGTTATATCCCTCTGACACCCTGAAAGACCATGATTCAAAACCAAAAAGGATGGAAAATAAATGGAGATTTTTCCCAAACAGCCACCATAAAAATTTATCTATCCCGCCTGAAATCTCTGTCTTAGTGGTAAGGAGTTAAGGAGACCAAAATTAAACTAAAATGAAGAGCTCCTCTAAGAAGAAAGGAGGAAAAAAATCCTACTTGTAAATAAAAGGGGATGGAGGCCAGGCGTGGTGGTTCACGCCTGTAATCCTAGCACTCTGGGAGGCTGGGGCAGGAGGATCACTTGAGGCCAGGAGTTCGAGACCAAACTGAGCAAGAGCGAGACCCCTACCCTACAAAAAATTTTAAAAATTAGCCAGGTGTGGTGGTATGTGCCTCCAGTCCCAGCTACTAGGGAGGCTGAGGCAGGAGGATGGCCCAAGCCCAGAAGTTTGAGGTGATAGTGAGCTATGATGTGAGTTTACATGTTCTCTGTGTGTGTGTGTGTTTCTCCCCCCTCCCCAACACACATATCCTAAACAGAGTGGGTGGGTGACTGCAGAGAGTGGAATAGCAATATAAAAGTTATACAGTCTTCCCAAGAAGGACAATCACTGCCCCTGAATGATCAGAAAGACTTAGAAATTCACTAGCCAGGAACAAAAACTAACTTCTGAATTATGACTTAAATGCCAAAAACATCTGAAGAGTTCATTTCAGTGACTTCATCTCAGACACTGCTTCTATGTGTGAAGACATATATGAGCCACAGAATGAAGGAGAATGTCCTGGCTTCATGTGACTGACCTGCTGTGTGACGCCGCAAGTTCTCCCTCTTCCTTCTCCCCTTCCCCTGACCTTTCTGCCACCTACAGTGTCCTCCCTGCTCGTGGACATAACCTGGATGTGTACAGATTGTCACGCCAAAAACATACATAATGCATATTATGTATCATATACCAAGACTTCGATTTATATGGTTGCTGAGGCTAAAATCTGGAAAGCAGACTTCAATAAGCCACCAATTTTCTCTCCAAAATGCAGACCATTCTAACAGAATCCATGAAATGGCTTGGTTTCATAGAAGTCAGAGCCAGAAGTAACCACTTCCCGCTCTGAAATTTCCCACTACTTCATTTTGACCCTGTTTGTCACTCATCTCCTTGCAGACATTCATCAGTGCTCACCCCAGCCAGATATGGGAACCCATGCTCATTTGTAGAAAATAAGATTACCTTTATTCCCTAAAACTAAGTCAAGAATGGTACACAAGTCCTGCACTGTTCAGCTCCCTTGCCCAGAGTAGACATTTTTAAATGACCAGCATATTTTAAACTGAATCCAGGAACCTCAAAATTTGTCTTAATACATCACCCCAGGCAGCTACCACCTATCAATAATAACTGGATTACAAACGAACCAACCTGCTCTCTCTGCCCTGGGCATTGAATGGCCACCATTAGCTATAGCTTTACTTCTACTGGACAATTAAAACCATGCTTTTAACATCTTCCTAACTTCAAGAGCTACTAACAGAATACTCTACCATTCCAGTTACTTATTTAAGGTTGGTAGAAGTAATAGTTTCCACTACTGGGATTAATCATTCCTTATGACTATTAATTATTAATATAAAGGGACTTTTATATTGAAGAACAAAGTAATTTTAAATTTCATGAAAGAGGTACTATTACCCAACATTAATTTAAAAAACTAAATCCACATTTATTCTAAGTATTTCATGTTTTTATTTAAAATAATACATGTTCACTGAACTGGGATAATACTGATAAAAGAAAAAAATCCATAATGCAATCATCAGAAGGTGATGATTTACTTCATAGTCTTCAAGGTTTTTTTTCCAAGGATATATTAAAAATTGTTATTGAGGACTTAAATTAATGTTTTAAGTGGCCTTTCTCATTTAATTTGCTAAGTCTTTCCCACTTCAGTAAGTAATCTACAATATGTTTAATAGTATTCCATAAACAAATCCTAACTTATTGAAAAAAATCTCACTGTTTATCATTTAGTTTGTTTTTCATTGTTCTAATCTATATGTAATCTATATGTAAATTTTTCCATATATTAGGGTAAATGTATTATAGAGTAGTATTACTAGATTAAAGAGTAAAAATATTTTTATATTTATACTTATATTTATACTTCCACTAGCAGTATAAGATTATTTTCTCACACAGCCTACTCTGGCCATTATCATTTCATTAGAAATGATCATCTGTAATCAAATAATCTTTGCCTATTTAAAAGACAAAATGATATTCCACTCAAGAAAATGATAGTCACTGATACTTTAGTTTTCATTTTTATTACTAAGTTTGTTGATTTTCATATTTTTATTTCTCATTTAGAGCATAAGATATGTTTATCATTGTTTGCTCATTTTTCCATTGCAATTTTACTTTACTGATTTATGAAGATTATTTCCATGCTACATAAGATGTTAAATCACTGATTGAATGTTTTGAACATTTTCCCTAATTTGACATTTGCCTTCAAGACTCTGTTTCTGGTATTGAAAAAGTTTTAGCTCTATCAATCATTTCCTTTATGCTTATGAAGGCCATCCATGTTTGGAGATCTGATATTAACCTCTATTTTCTTATACTACATTTCTAATTTTATATTTTAGTCATAAATCTATCTGAAATTTGTTTTGATACCTGGTTTGAACTATAGTGGATCAACTGTATACTGTGTCAGTGCTACCACCCTGGCACCAGTTAGTGAGGAATTCATTCCTGACTTAAAATGTCATCTTATTAAGTATTTATAACCATTTGGGTCCACTTTATAATTCTGACTTATATATAATTAAAGTAAATAAGCTGAATACATTTATAGTGCAAAATTCGATCAGTTTTGAGATATATATACACACAATACACACCTATGAAACTGTTATCAAGAAAAAGAACAATTTCATTACCCCCCAAAATTTTTTCCTACCAATGTATTTCCATCTCTCTTACCATCCCACTATCCCACAATCCCTAGGCAACCACTGATCTACTTAAGATTGCTATAGATTAGTTTTACATTTTAAGAATTTTTTATAAATGGAATCATATGCTATATATAATAGTTTTCCAGGCTTCTTTCATTTAATATAATGATTTTAAGATGCAGCCATATTGTTGCACATATTAATCGTCCATTCCTTTTTATTGCTCAGTATTTCATTAAATGAATACCATAATTTGTTTATGCACTTATTGATAGACATTTTGGTTGTTTCCAGGCATTACACATTACAAATAAAGCTGCTATATGAAGATGCACACACGAGTGTTTTGTGGATATGTATGTATATATGTTTTTTCTCTTGGGTAAATGCCTAGTCTGCTGGCTTTATCATATATTTAACTTATTAAGAAACTACCAAAATGTTTTCCAAAGTAGTTGTACTAATTTTACATCCCCACCAACAGCATATGAGAGTTCAGTTGCTCCACATCCTTGCCAACATTTGGAATGGTCAGTCTTTAACTTTAGCTAATCTAATGAGTGAGCAGCAGTATCTCACTCTAGTTTAATTTGCATTTCCTGATGACTGACATTTAATATCCTTTCATGTCCTTATTGTCATGTGCATATCTTCTTTGGTGAAGTGTATACCTATTATTTAAAATAGAGTATCTTCTTATTAAGCTGTGTTCATTATATATTCTGGATACAGTCCTTTGTCAGATATATGTTATAAATATTTTCTGCATCTCTAAGGATTGTCTTTTCATGTTTTTGACTGTATCTTTTGAAGACAGTATGTTTTTATTTTGATGAAATCAAATTTAATCATTTTTTACTTTTAAGTTTCATGTTTTGTGTGTTCTAAGAAACCATTCCCTAATCAGAAATCTGAAGCTTTTCTCCTAGAAGTTTTATGTATTTAGATTTTACATTCAAGTCCATGATCCACTCTAAGATAACATTTGTGTATAGTGTTGGGAAGAAAAAAAAAAAACGGGTTGATGTTCACTTTTTCCAAATATAGATCTAGTTTTCAATGATTTTTTTGAAAAGACTATCTTTTTGCCATTAAATTTCTTTGATGCTGTTGTTGAAAATCAACTGACCACATATGTATGCCTCTATTTCTGGATTCTTTATCCCATTCCATTGGGATATTTCTTTGTTTTATAATAAGTCTTCAAATTAGGCAGGTTAAATCCTCTGAATTTCCTTTTAATAATTGCTTTTGTTATTTCAGGATCTTTGCTTTTACATATGAATTTTAGGATCACATTGTAAATTTGTATTAAAAAGTCTCCTGGAATTTTGATTGGGTTTGGATAAGACTTCTTTATATTCTCTCAGGAATTTACTCTCTGTTTTCACTGTAGAAGCTTTGTCTTAGATGCCTTTTCTTAGGTTTATTCCTGTGGATTGTATGTTTTTTGATGCAATTCAAAAGGAATTTTAAAATTTCATTTTCTATTTTTCTAATAGCATATAAGAATATAATTTTAAAATATAAACTAATTTTTAAATAAAGACTAATTTTAAATATAAAAATTTTAAAATATTTTGTATTCTGCAAACTGTATAAACTCAATTTTTAGTTTTAGTAGCCGTTTTTGAAGATTCCCTAGGATTTTTACATAAGCAATATCATCTGCAAATGCAACAGTTTTACTTCTTCATTCCTTTTCTTTCTTTCCGTATTGCAGTGATCACGACTTCCAGCACAATGTTGAACACAAAGTTGTAAGCAGGCACCTTTGCCTTATTGCCGACCTCTAAACTGCACCTGTCAATTATGATGTTGGCTGTATGTTTGTTTTGTAGCTGCCTCTTTATCATTTTAAAGATGCTCTCTACTATTTCTGGTTTGCTGTTAAAATTTTTTGAATGTTTTTCTGCATCTGTTAATAAGAACATATGATTTTTCTCCATTGTACTGTTAATATGGTGAATTTTATTGTTTGATGTCTGAATATGAAGCTCTATTTGGCGATGATATATTATTCTTTGGAATTCATTTTGCTAATATTTTGTTTCGGATTTTTTGCATCTATAGTTAAGAGGAATATTAGGTCTGTAATCTTTTCTTCTTAATATCTTTGTCAGTTTGTGAATTAGGGTACGGCTAACCTTGTAAAATGAGTTGAGTCATGATATCCCCTCATGTATTTTCTGAAAACATTTGCGTATACAAGTGGTGTTTCTCTTTTTCTAATATTTGATACAATTCACCAGCAAAACCATCTAGGCCTGGAATTTTATTTTGGGAAAGGTTATTGATAATGAACTCAATTTTAAAAATAGATATTAGGCTATTTGAATTTTTTATTTCTCCTTGTATCAATTTTATAAAGTTGTATTTTTTCCAGAAATTTACCCATTTCATCTAAGCTGTCACAGGTGTTCATAGTGTTCACTGAATATCCTTTTAATGTCTGTAGATATGTAATCATAATCACTTTTTTCATTCTTAATATTGGTGATTTGTATTCTTTCGTGTTTACTCTGGCTAGGAGTATGTCAATTTTGTTGATCTTGTCGATGAGCCAGCTTTGGGCTTATTTTTTTCCTATTGTCTATTTTGTATTTCATTGATTACTGTTCAATATAAGCATTTAAAGCTCTAAATTTTTCTCTAAGTACTGTTTTAGCCTCATCTCAAATGTTTTGATGTTGTATTTTTGCTGTTGTCAGTACAATTTATTTTCTAATTTCCTTTCGATTTTGTCTTTGACACATGAATTAGAGATTTTTCTGAAAAATTCCCAGATATTTGGTGTTTTCCTAAATAGCTAATTGTAACTGATTTCTCATTTAATTCTACTGAGGCCACTGAATACGTTCTGTATTACTTTGATCCACTTAAAGACAGACTTGTTTTATGGCTCAGCACATGATCTAAGTAAATGTATCACAGGCACTTGACAAGAATGTGTGTTCTGCAGTTGTTGGCCCTAATGTTCGACAAATGGCAATTAACCAAGGTGGTTCAGAGTGTTATTCGTATTTTCTATGGTTTCCTCTAATTGTTCTATCAACTACTGAGCAAGGTATTAAAATCTACCATGATTATGAAATTATCTACTTTTCCCTTTAATTCTGTTAATTTTTGCTTCATGTATTTTGAGGTTCTGTTACTAGCCACATACACACTCACGTCTTTGTGATGGATTGTCCCTTTTATCATTTTGAATTATATTATCTCTATAATAGTTGGTCTGTTTTTCAATCTTTGGTTCCTTTATCTTTCTATTTATAATTCACCAGCACAAATGTTTTAATTTGTATCAGTAAATGCTACCAACCAGTAGGACAAGCTTCCCTCATAATATTCATTTCCCAAAATTTGCTAGGCTACCAGCTTATTTTTCTAGATGAAATTTAGATTTATTTTTACCAACTTCTAAAAATAAACAATTATAACCTTGACTGGAATTATGTATAAATTAGAGAGACATTTGAGAGGACTTTTTCATAAATTAAATCTTGCCATTGAAAAAAATCTTTTGCTTCTTCACATGTTAAAGTTTGCTTTTATATCCTACAAAAGGTTTAGATTTTCAAATCAATTTGCATAAATTTGAGAATAAATCCTTTTATATATCTTTGGCAATAACCTCACTTTCCTAATTTTCCATGTATATATTTTATTTTGATTGAAATAGCTAAAGCAGGTCTCAATCCTGACTCTTCACCATAATCACCTGCGTAACTCTGCAAGCATCCAGAGTCAGCCCAACACCCATGGGCAAGTCTACCATGACTGTCCTAAGTACTTTGGTGCCCCAGTCAAGGACACAGACTAGCAGTTAATTTCTTGCTCTTCATTAACACTTTTATACCATTATTTCTATGGTTAATTTCTTTATGCTTATTTCCAACTAAGTAAACCTCCTTTAGGTCATTTCATTTCTAAGCTGTTTTTGATATCTTACCTCTTTCCCAATCTGAGGATGATTTCTATTTCCTTCTTTTGTAAACACCACCTTGTCTAATAAAAGCATTCTTGGGTAGTATCCCTCACAACACTAGATATCATTTCAGGGTCTCCTGCATTCTTGTACACAAGAACAAGCCTGAGGTCAGATGGAGTTTCTCCTTTTCAGCATGCCTTTTGTGTTTCTGCCTGATTTAAGTCAATTGCCCTTCTAACCTTAAAATAAATAACATTTAAGATCATTCCTGGTGTTGGCTGGTATCTTCCTGGCATATAGCCTTTTTAATCTAAAAATTCTGCAACCTCCTAGTTGTAAGCATTTTCTCCATTTGTCTGGTCTCTTTGAGGAACATCAATGTTTCTCTTGATAGATCTTCATTCTGTATTTTCACACATACATGAATCTTTTTCTCTGGGTTTTGGGGGATTTTCTTAAGTTTCACTGATTTCAACTTTTTTATGGTGTTGATTTTTCTCTACTACTTCTAATACATGCTTTAATTCTGCTGATGCACTTAAAGTTCTCATAACAACCATATTAGGTTGGTACTACAATGCTCATTTTACAGATAAGAAAATGAGAGGGTAAGTGACTTGCCCAGAGTTGCATAGCTGGAAGTGGTGGAGCCTGGACTCACTCCCAGCAATCTGCCTCCAAGATCTATGCCCCATCCAACGCCTTCTCTCTCCCAGCTTCTCAGCTCGTCTACTCTGTCACAATCTGGCTTACTTCACTTCAAAGACTATGTTTCCTTGAATTGTAAGACACAGAGCAGATGCTACCTAAAAATTCCAATCTAAAACTTGTTTCTCATAATAATTGTGTCAAATGTAAGTTGTTCCTTCACATTTTAAGTGTTACGTTATCTTCCTTGTTCTATGCTGCAAAATCTTTCACAGGCCTTATGTTTTCTTTGCTGCTGCTGTTGACTCCATCCTGGGACCAGTAGGAGTTAACCCAGATCTGGCGTTTATCCACAAGCAGGGTGGCGGGTGGGTAGAATCTTCCTGAATATCTTAACTCTCCAGCTGGTTGCCATTAAAATGCTTCTTTAATATTGGGAGTCAGTGGGTAGACGAGTACAAATTTACATTTTACTGCTCCTTTCCTTTGAGGGGAGTGAGAGGGAGTCAAAGCCACGGGCAGGCCTTGAGACACAAACGCACTCTCAGTTAAGCGTTTCCTCCCTTCCGTGTCAAGGATATGCGGTCTCTTTGGCTGTGTCTGCCCACTAGGTACAAGGACAGGCCTGTACCATCTTCTGCCCTTGCAGAGGATCAGGCCCTGATGCCCAATAGACGGCTTCCCGGTTGTTGCAGCTTCTGTCTGAGCCATGCACTGTTGTAATGCTGCTTTCTGGTACTTTTTTGCAGTCACAAAAGGGATTTCAAGCAAAAACTCCTACAGTCTGCCTTGGCCTCTCCAAATACAAGAAGACAGGAGTTGGCTGGCTCTTTACAAGAGCATCACAGTGTCTCAGAAAGTGAGCCAGTTCTTATTTATCCCTCAGCCTGGTCATAGAGACAATTGGTCTAGCAGATGTTTCTTTATCTTTCAGGATATGGGTAGTGCCACAGTTGAAAGACGGGGCTCAGAGGTCAAACTGGATTTGAATATAGACTCTGCCACTTTTAAGTTATATAAATTTGGGCTGGTTACTTTACTGCCCCCTACCCCCAGCCCTCACCAGTTACATGAAGACAATAGAGTAGCCCAGAGTTCTGCTGTTGCTGTTTTGAAGAAGAAATAATACACACAAGACACTTAGCTGGGTACTTGAACGATAGGAGCATGCAACAAATGAGAGCTATCATTATAATAACACTCTTTCTAGTTTGTAATGTTGGTGTACGCTTTCCCCTATTTTTGTGTCTTTTAGGTTGTCTCATTAGAGAAACAGGAAGTTGGGAGCCAGATACCAGTGCCAAAGCCACCAGGTTCTAGAATTCTGAACCAAAGTTTATCAAACATCTAATATGCTGGGTGACTATTCTCATGGGAGTGTCCACAGATTTACAACTGTTCTTTGATTGCATCACGCTCCTTAAGGGAAAAGCCCTATGCTTCTAACCATCCATTAATCTAGAGCCCTCTCAGTGCGCGTGGAGAGCCGAGCGCTGTGGGTGCACTCGTGAAACACTGCCAGTGACGTCAGCTGTAATCAACATGCCCACGGATGAAAATGAACCAAGACTTACAGAAACATGCACGAACAGAACATTCCATGGAGAGAGAAAATATAAACAACCAACTCTCTTAAGAGATAGTTTTTAAAGGATTACAGAGCAAAAAGCAAAGACTTAGAACACAATACAACAGAATCCTATTTCAATGCCACTCTTTAATACATGAAATCAGTTCTAATGTAAGTCAAATGATGTGTTCCGAAACATCACATTTAGAGAAAGGAGATACTGGTCTGCCATTAACTTTATAAGCTTTGCTCTTATTAGATGTGTTTTTTCCAGCTTTCAGGGTAAATTTAGATATGAACATATAAATATTGTTTGGAGCCCTAAAATTACAAATGTACAGAAGCCATTCATTTGCTGAAGTTCTAAATTGCATTCTTTATGTTAAGTTTTCTAAAGCTTCTAGACACTGAATTGATAACATTTTTCTAACAAACCATCCCATCATAAAATTTAGCAAAGTTTGTGACATTATAAGAAACTAGTTAAACATAGTAATGGCTCCTATAAAGAGATAATGGAGAACAACTATAAGAAAAATATGCTTTCAAAGATTAAAAAGAAAGTTAAAATTTTAATTGACCATTGATTTTAAAATAAATGTTTGAAAAATAAGGCTTCTGAAAAGTCATTTGATATTGTCCAGAAAAGCAATCACCACGTTCCAAGGACTGAATATCCCTGTATCAAGCACATGGAGGGGCTGGGGGTAGATTCAGCAGGCACTGCCTATGTGTTTGCCGGATCAAATTCCTGTTCCAAATTTCTGGAAATTTCCAAACAGGATCCCCACCCCCTACCACCACTTGCATGTTGTTCATATCATCATGGCTGCACAGAAGCATTTTCTCATTTAGCTTTTATCACGTTTTTATCATCTAGAACATTTTGACTCATAACAGAAAAAAAAAAAACCCAACATTAAACATCTTGCATAAACTGAACATATATGCAGGTATCTAAACAAAAAGCAAATGAAAAACCTCAAGAGAACTGCAAGGTAGTTTGAGATATTTCAATATTTCAGGAATAAGGTAGTTTGCCAATTTGATAATACTCTGGAAACGCTTACTTATCTGTGACTTGAGAAAAGACTTGTGAAAAGAGTAGTGGGTGTGGGAACACAGTTCACATAAGCATCCCCATACAAAAAAATTAAGAAGTGAAAAACACAGAAACAAAGGCAGTGTCTTGTCTACTGGGGATAGTATAATTTCTGTGGGCAGAAGTTTTGATTAAAAATTTTAAACATAGTCCCTTTTGTAGCTCCAGGAAACATAAGTTGCCTTGGTTAAAAATAAAATTCCCTAGGACATAAAGAGACAATGGCGCAGACGGTTTTTCTCTTGCAGTTGCGCCCCCTCCCAAATCCCTATAGAACTAGCCTTGGCCACTGAGGAGCAGCTCACCAATCACAAGGAGCACTGAGCATCTGGAAAAAATAAACAGAAAGATCTTAACATTCTCACCATCTACCAGCTGAAGATGACTCACTCCTGTATCAAAAACAATCAAGGGAAAAGGAATGTCAACGGTTTGAAAGCAGCCTTTATTCAAACCCTGCCAGTAATTTTTACCACCATTAAATGTTCTCTAGTCCTTCAAAGAATGTGTACTTCTTGCTCCTCCCAGAGCAAACGAGAAAACCTCTGAGGGTGCTGAAAAGGAACACTACACAGATCATCGGGCGATCCAGGGAGAAAGTGGAGACCTTTGAGGGTAACTTCATTGTATGCCTGCAATAAAGAAAGTGTGTGCCCCTCAGGTGGCAAATGTGCAAACCGTAAGACACTCCTAGCTGCCCTTGAATCAGAGGCACAGGGACCCAGGCAAAAAGTGAGGGGAAGAGCTGGTATTATTCAAGGGATAGGAGTATCTCAGCAGGACAAGTATCATTTGCAGGAACAGGGTTAAGAATCTAGTTCAGATCATGCAATTTTGTCTTCCTTCATTGTAAGTGATGCAATAACAGCTATAAAAAAATGCTTTATAGGCCTGGAGCGCCTGTAATCCTAGCACTCTGGGAGGCTGAGGAGGGAGAATTGCTTGAGGTCAGGAGTTAGAGACCAGCTTGAGCAACAGCAAGACCCTGTCTCTATAAAAAACAGGAAAATTTGCCAGGTGTAATGGTGTGTGCCTGTAGTCCCAGCTTCTTGGGAGGCTGAGGCAGGAGGATCGCTTAAGCTCAGGAGTTTGTGGTTGCAGCGAGCTATCATGATGCCACTGCACTCTAGCTGGGGTGACAAAAGGAGACTCTGTCTCAGGAAAAAAGAAAAAAAAAGCTTTATAAACCATCAAGTGTAGTGCAGAGGTTTGTTGGTATTATTATTATTATTAATATAAAATTGAATAGGTCATTTGTCACAGGCCTGTTTGTGTTGGTTCACAGTGGTGAAAATGCTCAACTATTTGTTTCTGCTAGGCTTTTCTTTCTCTATTACATCATCTATTCAATAAAATTCATCAAACAACATCTATGCATGTATCATTTTTCTTCAGCAGCCAGCTTCCTTTGTCTTCTTTATTCTGTTGGGCATTTGTGGGCAGAATAGGAAGGGGGCAGTGTATTCTTAAATAGTCTGTAATACAGAATCAATTATAGAATACCGTAAACATGCGTGACACATTATGAAACAGTGAAATGTGGCGTCTCCTCCAGGGGAGTTCAGACCACGACTAATGGGAATCATTTCCTGAATCTCCACCATGATGTACGACTGGCTGTGATCAATTTCTAAAAAAGACTAAACCTGAACTGTATTTTTAAAGTTTATTCTTGTAAGAATATGTTTTTTCTTCTCCCAGCTACGCCACCCACTTTCTTGCCGAAAGTGGAGCACAAGCCTTCAAGCCTTGGTGGCCTTGGAGCAGATGACACCACTCTCTGTGTAGGTGGCAAACAACGGCACTTGCCGGAATTTGCTGCAGGAAGGAGATCAGGACCTGGCCGTTCCCACCCCCTCTATCCTGGAGCAGCTACTGAAGGCATCTGTCTCTGTCCTTTAATGTCCTTAGTCTCCCATTAAGATTCCTAGAGAACACAAGGATGGTAAAAATGACCAAGTTAGGATGAGACTAAGGTCCTTAGCCTCTGCCCAAATATGCCAGTTCTCGAAACTCTGATTAGTTACACAGAAGCGTTGTTTGGGCAAGCCCCAAGCCTGTGGTCAACAGCCTCTCAGCCAGAGTAGACAGCACTACCAGTCCAGACCAGAGGTACTCATTTCTTTTCTACCTGCATGCCTTTTCTTTATATTGAGAAGATGAAGCTATCGACCTTATCAGGACACAGCAGGACAGGAACGAGGGAACCACACACGCATGTGCCCCATTTCTGCTCGTCACTATCTAGCTAGCCAGTGGAAAGGGACTTGGGTACAATTTAACTACCTCTGCGCTATAGTAAATGCCCCAAAGAGGAATTACATCCACAGCCCTGGTCACAATAGCCCCACACTCAAACCAACTGACCCAACTGCACAGCAGAATTTATACAAGAGGAGCTGTCAGAGTACATATGGGTATCCTGATAGTCGTCTAGCTGACTCGGTACAGCCATGCATATAAGATCCCTCTAAAATAATATCGTGCTTGCCAGGGAATGCACAGACTGTTTTGCCTGTGTGGTCTATTTTTAAATATTGGTACCAGGCACATGGATACTTGCAGCTGTGTTTGAGAAGTAAAGGATAACATGTACTTGGAGAGTTAAGCCTGGCATCCATAGAAACGATTCCTACTCCATCCCATATAAATAGCAGCATCAACAGAAGAGTCTATCAAAATGACAAAAAATTCAGTTTATGCAAGTAAATAGCTTGATAGCCCATTTCTAGGACAATTATTTCTGAAGCTGATTTTGTATTAGCAACAGCCTGAATGTTATTTCTATTTTTCAATGCCAAAATGGCTCTAATGACAACAGGTTTTTTAACACATGCACAACTACATGTACAGAGTGTATAACAGGCAATCAAATTATCTTTAGGTCAAAGAGGATAATAATTGAATACACCTCTAAAGGTGATCTGTGTTACAATGTTCTGCTACCATTTTGTTAAGCCATAAAGTCACACTATGAGGCCAACAGCAAGGGCTCCATGGAGAACCTTCTAAGGTCAAGAAATTCATCAGCACCATGATATACCAAGAATCTTCCCCAGGATCAATAAATAAATCAGTTAGCTCACATCTGCGTGGACAACCAGAGACATACCGGAACACCAATGCATCTCGTATTCCTATTCCTTCCCCTTGGCTCTTCAAGTGTGAAGAACATCCAAACTAATTTGTTAATGAAAGTAAAGAATTAGAAAGTCAAATATGGCCGGGCGCAGTGGCTCACGCTTGTAATCTTAGCATTTTGGGAGGCCGAGGGGTGGATTGCTCGAGGTCAGGAGTTCGAAACCAGCCTGAGCAAGAGCGAGACCTCGTCTCTACTAAAAATAGAAAGAAATTAATTGACCAACTAAAAATATATATACACAAAAAAACATTAGCCTGGCATGGTGGCGCGTGCCTGTAGTCCCAGCTACTCGGGAGGCTGAGGCAGTAGGATTGCTTGAGCCCAGGAGATTGAGGTTGCTGTGAGCTAGGCTGACGCCAGGGCACTCATCTAGCCTGGGCAACAAAGTGAGACTCTGTCTCAAAAAAAAAAAAAAAAAAATAGTAAGTCAAATATAGAGCCATTGGGAGAAATGTCCTCAGAGCTGATACATTACTTGGAGGGAGAAGGGACCCAGGAAGCCCTTAGAATCATTAACTAGCTGAAGGTTTTGTGACAGCTAGTTAATGACTAGCTCTTCCTGTATTAGGACACCTCCTCTCTAGAAGAACACACCACTCTTCCCTGGCTATTTGTTCCTCCTGGAAGCTGCCTGCTCCTCAGAGGAAATAAACAACTCTCTGCCTGAATTAATTGAAAAAGTGATGATTGTTTTTGTTTCACAAGGTCACGACAGGATTTTATATTTGAATTATACTTTGGGGCTGAACAAAGGATCCTATTGGCTAGAAAAAAAAGCTCATGATTTCCTATGTCAGTTTTTTGTTAATTTTGTTTTTCAAAGTAAATGAACCTCAGGGTAAGGTAATTCTAACTGTGGATGAAATATTTATTGGCTATTAAACCTACATTTTATAAACTTTCAATTCAAACAGAGACACATAGAACATAAAAAGGACTAAGACTTAAGCCCCCCCATTCACTGAGAACTTTGTCGTTATCCAAGAGACCCTGAGTCACGTGGATACGCAAAAGAATCAGAGCTCACAATTTCCTAATATCCTTGGCTCCAACGTCCTTCACTAGAACTCCCCCTGAACAGCCTCATGTCCATGGCTTCATCAAGATTGTACAAAGGCCTCAGCACCTTCTTCTTCCCCACTTCATCTCCCACTCCCCACCCACTTTTTATCTCCATCCAGTGTAGAGCTCTTAGCTTTTCTCCAGATGATCCCATCTGTTCAAACCAGTATTTCTCCATACTGTAAGTGTGGGTCTGTGGAACCTGGGGCTTTGGGGCCACATGTGGCCTTCTGGATCCTTGAGTGCAGCCTTTTGACTAATCCAAATTTTATAGAACAAAAGGGATTTGTTCTGTGAAGTTTGGATTTGGTTGAGGGGCCACACTCGGGGATCTGGAGGGCCACACGTGGCCTTGAGGCCGCAGGTTCCCCACTTGATCCAATCTGCCACCTGTGCTCTCTCTGAAGTGCACAACAGCACGTTTGAAATACTGTGTACGTTTGAGGTCTCCAAACTCACCTAGGCTCAAGGAGCCAAGACTACAACAGTTTCAGTGCATCATATTGGCTAGGAAGCCTGTCCTCTCTACTGTCCCTGGCTCCATGATGAACATCCCAAACCTCCAGTACACCCCTCGCCCATCCTTATGCTCATGGCATTCACCCTGCCTTCAATTCACACTAGGGAACAATTTCCTTCCCAAGTACCCTCAACATGCTGCTCTCTCCCCCATTATCTTTCTTAAAGGAAATCATTTCTTTGCCTCTCTCTAAGGTTATCAATTCTATCTGTGCTTTGCCTTCCCTCTCTCTACTTCATTTTATCTTTAAGTTTCTAGAAACAGTATTCTGTGACCAGAACTATTTCTTCCAGACCTTTCAATTCAACTACTTGTTAAATAACTTGCCCTGGATGTTTCAACAAGCCCCTAAAACTCAGCAAGTGCCAAACTGGACTCTTCATCCTTCCCACCCAACACCTTTGGCCTCACATAGTCCCTTTCCCGGCTGTGGCACCACCACCTACAACTCACCTAAAGCCTGAGCGTCAAAAGAGACATTTCTTTCCTCTCTTCTCCTCCCCACAGTTAACCCTAAATCTGCTTCCCGTCACCTGTTCCTCCCCGCGAAAACCACAGTAGGCTCTGGCCCAAGCTTCCCACTCCTGGCTGATCCTGGTGCCTCCCCATGTAGTCCTGTTGGCAAGCTGTGTCTCCTGCTTCCAGCAACCTCTGAGTATAAGAGCTTCTTCCTCCTTGACAGTCATTTCTGTGTCTGTGTGTCTTTTCCTATCTGACTAAAACAAATCCCAGGTACATTTTAAAGCAAGTTGCAACCACAAAACTATTTACAGAGCCTTGTGTTTACCATGGTGTTTCACACCTGTGTGCATGCAGCTGGTGAGCTGCATTCATCCTGTGAGAGCCAGTTTCCAGTTCGTCTTTCCCTGTGAAGCCTTTCCTGAACACCCCAATGCTGAGCCCCTTCTCTTTGTGCCACCATTGTATTTTGTACACAGCTCTTTGCTGAAGTCTTGCTACTTCCCCACAACCTAGTGATTTGTTTGCAAATCCATCTCTCTCCTCCAATGCTGTGCTGTGAGCTACAAGAAAGAGACTGGGCCACACTCATGTTTACTGTGAGTGTACTTAGCCTAGTACACAAGCACTCAATACATTCTCCATGAATTAATTTAAGTGTGCAACACTAATGTCAGTAAGCAGTAATGCTAATGACCAGCTCTGCTGCTTTGAAAGAGAGCTTTGAAGATTAAGAATTTCTCAGCTGCAGCCGGGCGAGGTGGATCACGCTTTTAATCCTAGCACTCTGGGTGGCCGAGGCAGGAGGATTGCTTGAGCTCAGGGGTTCGAGACCAGCCTGAGCAAGAGTGTCTCCACTATAAATAAAAAGAAATTAGCCAAACAACTACAAATAGAAAAAATTAGCCAGGCATGGTGGTGCATGCCTGTAGTCCCAGCTACCGGGGATGCTAAGGCAGGAGGATCACTTGAGCCCAGGAGTCTGAGGTTGCTGTGAGCTAGGCTGACACCACGGCACTTTAGCCCAGACAAGGGAATGAGACTCCGTCTCAAAAAAAAAAAAAAAAAAAAAAAATTTCTCAGCTGGAAGAAAAACAAGTTAATCAGTAAAAACCTTAGACACAACTTACTCTCGGTCATTTAAACTATCCCCCTCCAAAATAAATACAAATAGCATCTTAATGGTGGCTTAAACAAACACACTGAATTCGGGACATATTTTCATATGTATATTTGAATAAGAGTATACAACACAATGTTAGAATTCACAATGTAATACCTCCAAAAAACAGAGAAGACAAGCTGATTCTCGCTTAACTGGGAACTTATGCTAATTTCCTTCTTCTCTCCATACTTAAGACCCCTTTATAATTTACTACAGTTAGGAAATGATGTGAAAGGGCTCTCTCTTCATCCCCACAAAAGGCCGTTTGAGATTTAAATCCATAATTGTTAGAATTCTAGGTAAGCACATAGTTTAAGGAAAAGAATATGTACCTATGTCAATTTTTAAAAGAACTCTAATAAATTTAACATTAAAAAGAATACACATAACTTTCTAAAGTGTGGATTATAAACTTCTCCACTTTACATTCAGAGAAAGCTCATTTATAGCATTCAACATGGCTTTTAAGAAGTGATGAGATTTTATATATTGTTCTATTTTGTTTAAATACAGGGATAGGAATGCACGTACTAATTCTTTAGTCCACATAGAAGGCACTAGGTTGGGTTTACTTATGTTCTCAAAACAACATTTCTGGCCCTTCAAAAGCTACACAAGCAAAACGGTTCAGGATGCACTTGTTTATTTAGAGGTGCCTATTGGAAATGCCTCAAAGTGATACAACAGTGTTCCCATTTTCCTGTACTCTTCAGATAATTGCCAGCATCAATAAAAGGGGAAAAAACAGCTTACGATGCTTACATCCTGCAGTGGAATTCTAAACCTGGTCAGGCCAGCTGCCACACATGGATGGATGCTCTTAACACTAAGCCTCCCACAGGGGACAGCTGAAGCCGCATTTGAAAAGCGTTTGCAGGAACAGGAAGGAGCCTCTCTCTGAGCCCCAAGGACAGCACGGTGAATTATCAGCATGTCTTGTCCACATGAAAGATAGGCACACTAATTCACGTTAAATTAAGTTTGGCCTAAAGCTGCCTCCTTACATATTTCACGTTCAGCCTAAAGGTTTCTGGAGGTAATGAACTGTAACCAACCCAACCTGAAGTGTAAACAGACTGTAACCTACTCTTGTAACTAGTAACTGAGTCTCAGCCAATCACGGCAGCCAAACTTCAGTCAACCTGCAGGCAGCCAACCATTCAAAGTTGGTTCAAATAAGGCAAACGCTCCACTATAACCAATCCAGCTGTTTCTGTACCTCACTTCTGTTTTCTGTAGTCACTTTCCTTTTTCTGGCCATAAATGTTATCTGACAATGTGGCAGCCCTGGAGTCACTCTGAACCTATTCTGGTCCTGGGGGCTGCCCAATTCGTGAATCATTCTTCACTGAATTAAACTCTGTTAAATTTAATTTCTTTAAAGTTCTTCTTTTAACGCTCACATGTTCATCTTGCTTAAAGCCAGAGGATCTGGCTGTGCATCTGGAAAGAGATTGGAGATTACCAGTATGCAGAGCCACAAAATTCAATCCAGAGTGGGGGCTCTGGTTTCCCATTGCCTAGATTTGAGTTTTGGCTCTAAATTTCCTAGCTCTGTGGCCTTTGCGAAGTTGCCCACCACTCTAAGCCTCAGTTTCTCATGTGTACAAGAGAAAATAATAAAAGCTATTATAATATTAATATCCAATAATACCACCTAAGTCACAGGATTGTTGGGAGGCTTTAACAGATAATGTACAACACAGAACATGTTGCCTGATATAATGAAAAGTGTCTAGTTCTGTCACTTTCAAGAAGAGAGAATAAGATGACTGACATGCTCTTGCCAACTACCGGTAGACTAAGTCTGGGATGGAGGACTGGATAGAGGCAGCTTTCTTTACCAAGACTGATGTCTCTATGTCCTTGTGCTACTTCAAGTTTTAAATACAAGCCATGTTCTTGGATTAGCAGGTTAAGAACTGCTCTAAATTTTTACCATATTATGCCCCTCTGCCATGTTTCTCTTTATAAAACGGAAGAAAGTGAACTTTAAGGATTCTGTTTGAGAGAGTTAATAAATATGCTACTCTTGTATAAAATAACTTAATCCTCCAATTCTATCAATGTTGTACTTTTCAGAGAATCCATGGTCAGCTTTTTGCCTGAGTAGAGTTAACCTGAAGAAATCAGGGTTGAGAGATGGAGAGAGCGAGACTAAGCTCTGACTGACATCATTTGAGCCCCAGGGTCTAGTCTTACCTAAAAGCTAGACGTGGTCCTGCAATTTTTCAGTTACATGAGCCAATATATTTCTTGGGAGGTATTTGGTTTCTGTCACTTGCAACCCCCAAATTCCTTAATTATAAGGCACTGAATTCCAGACTTTTGTAACACAACACCACAAATAACAAAATGTTCACTTGCTAACATCTGCCAGCCTAATAAACTTTTATATTTTTTTCATTGCCACTGACTCCCACTGACAGCATTCTTTCCAGTGAAAAAATCAGATTTCTTTTCTGATTTCTGTTTCTCTCTGTCCACCTCCATACATTCTTTGCTCTTACACTCTTCCTTCCTGTCATTTGCTCTAACCAGCCTTTCTCAGTAAAGGAAACACCAACAGCAGGTTGAGTATCCCTTATTGGAAATGCTTGGGACCAGAACTATTTCAGATTTCAGACTTTTTCAGGTTTTGGAGTATTTGCATATACATAATGAGATATCATAGGGATGAAATCCAATTCGTTTACATTTCATATACAACTTATACACATAACCTGAAAGTAATTGTACACAATATTCAATATTTTAATAATTTTGTGCATGAAAAAGTTTTGTGTTTTGACTGTGAGCTGTCACGTGAGGTCAGGTGTGGAATTTTCCACCTGTGGCATCATGTCGACACTCAAAGAGTTCCATATTTGAGAGCATTTTGAATTTCAGATTAGGAATGGTCAACCTGTACCTGTCTATAAAGAATGGCCTAGAGGCCCCAGAAAAGTGACATCCACCTGAAGCTGTGGCCCACAGTGCCCATCACCTGGATTCCATTTGCTTTCTGGTCTCACTTCCTACTACCTTATCCTACACACTAGCCCCACTAAGCCAGCTAACCCTCAGAGACCTGAAAATGAATCTGTTATGGCTTAAAATCACAGAATGTTGGTGTAGTTTGTTATGTGGCCACAGAGAACTGAAACATTAGCCTAAGAGATGTAATTTCCTGAGGCAAGATAGACAGACTCCACTTAGAGTTAAGTACCAGATAAAAACCTGCGAGGCAACACTGAACATTTGAATGGTAAAACCCTCCTGGAGTAGCAGAGCCCATCGTTGATGTTAGCAACCACTGGGGTAAAATGAAAAAAATAAAATAAAACCCCAAAACCTCTAGACTCTGAGCCCAAAGATCCGAGTTCTGCCACTAAAATCAGTGGAGAGTTCACCTGATGAGCTGTAATTTCTTATCTAGAAAAATGGGACTTGTTATAAAGACTGCATGGCAAAACACATCAGCATAGTATCTAATGCTAATAGCCTTAAGGAGTCTAATGTGGTTATCTGACTTCTTGTTTGAGGGGGTAACTTATTCTACAGGCGATTCTCTTTAGTGATACTATTTGTTATCCAAAAAAGAAAAAATTTTAAAAATTCATTAATAGAGTAATTCTGCATTAATCACAGACCCAATCTTTGAAAACTACCCAAGATATTAAAGAGATTTATAAATATGAATTCAGTCATCTTTACAAATGATCAGCTCTTTAACAAGTGATTCAGCTTGGAAGATTTGAGGTTATATGTCTCCAAAATCTACTATTTCATTTATGGGTGGCAACCCTTATATATCACTTTTGATTTTGTCTTTATAAAAATGTTAATGAAACCTAAACTACTGCAAGAAACCTGCACAAAAATAAAGATTTCAGGATTTACTATAGTTTCCTGGGCTTGTTCCTATAAATCTTTCTTTAATAGTATCTATTTATATAACAGCTGGGAACCACAGTACCATTTTATTATTTGGAATTTCTTCATTTCTTTAAAGTGTTTTCCACATTTATGTTTAATAATGCACATTAATATTCCAAATGGGAACTTTTTAAAAAAAATCCTCCAAGATGTAATTCCCACAGGCTCATGGTCATTTCCCAGAGAAACAAGGCCTTCCCTAACCATACTACCTAAAGTAGGATCCTACCTCTTATTTCCTTAGTTCAAAATCTCATCACAGTTTGTAGTTATTTTTGTAGTGTGTTCCCCTCACCCTATCTCCCTGTCTGGCAGATCATAAGCACCAGGTAAGTGTTAACTATTAAGAGTTTACATCTGTAGCTTCATTGAATCTGAAAACCATGTTAAGATCTATATACCATTTATATACTATTTATATACCATTAGTAAGAGTGGTAAACTGAGATTTAAGAAACAGGAATAAATTTCCTAAAGTCACCCAGCTAATAAAGGCAGCATGGTCTTAGTTTCTAAGCCCTGTGTCAGAACCACAGAATGGCCTTAATGATGCATCTAATGGTTTGGCAAAATTCTCCAGTAACAGCTAAGGGATCACAATAAACAAAAAACTTCAACACACTTTGTAATGTGACAAATTGTTAAATTTAATAGGCTAGTAGACTATTCAAATTTTAATCCAGGCACTTTACCCTTGTTAATGCTTTCTTGGGAGCATTTCAACCATGTGGCTAATTTAATAAAAATGCTACATCTGTCTAAGGAAGAAATAGGTCAAATCTCTGACTTCAGCTTGAACAGTGGCAGGAACGTGGAGTTCCTGGCTCTACTTCCTGCTCCAGGAGTCTGGCCACACTGCCCCACCTTTCTACCTCTGCTTTATCATCTACAGGGGCCCACAGAGTAATACAACTTTACTTCCCTAAAATTCCCCTTAGATGGTTTTGAAGTAGGCTTTATCTATAAAATTTTTTATAATCATTAACTATAATAATAATTACCAAATAATCAAATTTGATTAACATAAATTTCTAAAACTATGATTCAAATTATATTCCTGACTCTGAAAGATTCACTACTCCAAATTTATGTGGGGTATAAAAGATTAATAAATACAAACACATGCATTTGTATGTGTGTATGCACACAAAGATATACACATGCACACTTGTTCATAAAATAATAAATACTTAGGGTATATTTGGGAGGTTTTCAAAGGCTACAAAGCACAAAACCACAACTAAGCATTACAGTTTTATTAAACCCAATAGGCTTTTGAAACATTTCTAGTTCCAGAAATAGGCTATAAAGAGAAAAAATGATCTTTTGTGGAAAAGCAGGACACTCAGCAATAACCAACAGCTCTGTCCAAAAGAGTCAAAAGGTAGGGGTATTTCTGATTTCTGTGAATCCCCAACATCAAGTTGGGGTCTGGTGACTGATAGGATCTAAAAAAAGAAAAGAAATCCTTTCCCTGCCCCCTGCAAAGTCCTCCCCAGACATGTAAACTCTTAGCGCATGGGTGTCTCGTGTAAAAAGCACACGCTGGTCATGGCCCAGCTATCTTGCTGCGGCTGCAAAGCATATAGTTCTTATCTCTTTGGGAAGGAGTCTGGGTCTTTGCTGTAGGCAATTATTTTTGGTATCACCGGGAAAAGCTTGTTCTCCAGCAGGAAATCTGAGTAGTTCGGGCAAACGTCCAGAGCCCCACCCACTACCTGAGGCACTAGAGTGCCTCTCCAGAGGAACAAGAGCTGGTTACAGGACCCAAAAACAACACTGTAGCCTGCTCCTCCCAGCAAGTGCCACCTACTGATAGGAAGGTCATTCTGCACACCCTTTTACGGCATCTACTGATTCATGACAAAGGGTGTGGTTGAATCTCACCTACAAACACCACCTACTGGCTCAGAGACTAAATAGGGTGTGCCATTATCCAAACGATAATCTAAAGGCAAGAAGCAACAACTGATCCAGATGGGAAGAAATCAGCGAAAGAACTCTGGAAGTATGAAGACTCAAAAGCACACCCAACAAGAGGAACACCAGCCCTTTAGAAATGGACATCAACCAAAATCAGACCACTAAAATGACAGAAGAATAATTTCGAACATGAATTGTAAGAAAATTCAATGACTTGCAAGAAAAATTAGATAACCAACACAAAGAACCCACAAAAAGATTCCAGGACCTGGAAGAAAAATTCACTAAAGAAATTAAAACAATAAAGAAAAATCAAACCGAACTCCTGGATGAAGAATTTATTCAGGGAACTACAAAACACAGTGGAAAGCCTCAAGAACAGGGTGGATCAAACAGAAGAAAGAATCTCAGAGATTGAAGATAACATCTTCCAATTAAATAAGTCAGTCACAGAGATAGAGCAGAGAAATAAGAGAAAAGAGCAAAGCCTACGAGAGATGTGGGATTATGTGAAGAAACCTAATGTGAGGGTTATAGAGATTCCAGAAGGGGAAAAAGAAAGCACACAAGGGTTGGATAAGCTATTTGAAGATATAATAGAGGAAAATTTCCCAGGCCTTGCTAAAAATCTAGATATCCAAGTACAAGAAGCTCAAAGGACCCCTGGGAGATTCAATGCAAGCAGGAAGACACCACAACATGTGGTCATCAGACAGACCAAAATATCAACTAAAGAGGCTCTTCTACGAGCTGTGTAAGGTGAAAGAAGCAAGTAACATACAAAGGAAAGCCAATCTGAATAACGCCAGACTTCTCTACTGAAACCTTACAAGGAGAGACTGGGGCCTCATTCTCACTCTTCTGAAACAGAATAATGCCCAGCCTAGAACCTTGTTCCCTGCAAAACTAAGTTTTGTATATGAAGGAGAAATAAAGACATTCTCAGATAAGCAAAGACTGAGGGAATTCACCAAGACAAGACCAGCCCTGCAAGAAGTACTCAAAACAGTGTTACCCATAGATCAGCACAATAAACACTCACAAATGTAAATCCACTCAAAAACTAAAGATAAAAGGCCAGATACCACAATGGCACAAGAAAGAAAACAAAGCAACAAAGTTCAACCCATCAGAATGAACAGAAATCTGTCCCACTTATCAGTTCTCTCAATAAATGTGAATGGCTTGAATTCCCCACTCAAGAGACATAGGCTGGCTGAATGGATAAAAAAATACAAGCCAAGTTTCTGCTGCCTTCAGGAAACACATCTAATCTGCAAGAATGCATTTAGACTAAAGGTAAAGAGATGGAGAACAATATTTCAAGCAAATGGAAGCCAAAAGAAGGCTGGCATGGTGGTTTTAATTTCAGATAACTTACTTTTTAAATCAACAAAAGTAATAAAAGACAAAGAAGGTCACTATATAATGGTGAAGGGCACAGTTCAACAAGAAGACATAACAATTCTAAATATGTATGTACTCAACTTAGGTGCACCCAGATTCATAAAGAAAACTCTACTTGATCTAAATAAATGGATAAACAATACCACCATAATAGCCGTAGACTTTAACACCCCGCAGACAGCACAGGACAGATCTTCCAAACAGAAAATTAACAAAGAAATAAGGGACTTAAACAAAGCTCTAGAACAAATGGGCCTGACTGACATTTACAGGACATTCTACCCCAAAACCACTGAATATACATTCTTCTCATCAGCTCATGGGACATTCTCTAAGATTGACCATATCTTAGGACACAAAGTATGTCTCAAAAAATTTTAAAAAATAGAAATTATACCATGTATCTTTTCAGCTCACAATGGAATAAATGTAGAAATCAACCCTACACAAAGTCATGGAAACTAAACCACCTTCTGATGAATGATCACTTCATAAATGAGGAAATCAAGATGGAAATCAAAAGATTCTTTGAACTAAATCACAAAGGAGACACAAGTTATCAAAACCTGTAGGGCACAGCTAAATCAGTCCTGAGAGGAAAGTTTATTTCCATAAATGCCTATATCCAGAAGTCGAAAAGATCACAAATAGACAACCTAATGAATTAACTCAAAGAGCCAAAAGAAGAACAGACTGACCCCAAACCCAGCAGAAGAAGTGAAATCATTAATATCAAATCAGAACTAAATGAAATTGACAACAGGGAAACTATATGGAAGATTAATAAAACAAAAAGTTGGTTCTTTGAAAAAATAAACAAAATTGACACGCCCTTGGCTAGACTAACGAAAAGCAGAAAAAAGAAATCTCTAATAAGCTCTATCGGAAAAATAAAGGAGAAATTACAACTGATGCCACAGAGATATAGATATAATTTATGAATACTACAAAAACCTTTATGCACACAAACTGGAAAATGTGGAAGAAATGGACAAATTCTTAGAAACACACAGCCTCCCTAGGCTCCACCAGGAAGAAATAGAATTCCTGAACAGACCAATATCAAGTACTGCAATTGAAACAGCAATAAAAAGCCTTCCTAAAAAGAAAAGTCCCAGACCAGATGGTTTCACACCTGAATTTTACCACACCTACAAAGAAGATCTGGTGCCTATCCTGCAGAAATTACTCCACAACATCGAGAAGGATGGAATCCTCCCCAACACGTTTTATGAAGCAAACAAAACCCCGATACCAAAACCAGGAAAGGATGCAACAAAAAAAGAAAACTACAGACCAATATCCCTTATGAATATTGTTGCAAAAATTCTCAACAACATTCTAGCCAATTGAATCTAGGTGCGTCTCAAGAAAATAATCCATCACAACAAGGGGGCTTCATCCCAGGGATGCAGGGATGTTTCAACATACGCAAATCTATAAATGTAATTCACCATATAAACAGAAGCAAAAACAAAGACCATATGATCCTCTCAATAGATGCAGAAAAACAATTTGACAAAATTCAACACCCTTTTATAAGAATGCTTAACAAAATAGGCATAGATGGGGCTTACCTAAAAATGATACAAGCCATATATGACAAGCCCACAGCCAAAATTATACTGAATGGGGGAAAATTGAAAGCATTCCCACTTAGAACTAGAACAAAGCAAGGTTGTCCACTATCTCCACTTCCCTTGCTACAGCAATTAGACAAGAGAGCGGAATTAAGGGCGTCCAAATGGGAGCAGAAGAGATCAAGCTCTCACTCTTTGCTGATGACATGATATTATACCTTGAAAACCCCAAGGATTCAACCAAGAGACTCCTTGAATTGATAAACGAATTCAGTAAAGTCTCAGGATACACAATCAATACACACAAATCAGAGGCATTCATATATGCAAACAACAAAGTGAGAACCAAATCAAAGACTCAATACCCTTCACAACAGCAACAAAGAAAATAAAGTACCTAGGAATATATTTAACTAAGGAGGTAAAAGACCTCTATAGGGAGAACTATGAAACACTGAAGAAAGAAATAGCAGAGGATATAAACAGGTGGAAGACCATACCATGCTCGTGGGTTGGCACAATCAACATTGTTAAAATGTCTATACTATCCAAAGTGACCTACAGAGTCAATGCAATCCCTATTAAAATACCATCATCATTTTTTACAGATATAGAAAAAATAATTTTATCCTTTGTATGGAACCAGAGAAGACCCCGTATAGAAAAGCAATCCTAGGCAATAAAAACAAAATGGGAAGTATCAATTTACCCTACTTCAAACTATACTACAAGGCTATAGTAATTAAAACAGCTTGTGACTGGCACAAGAATAGGGATATTGACCAGTGGAAGAGAACAGAGAACCCAGATATAAAACCATCCTCATATAGC
>VBSM01003176.1:24546608-24557415 GCA_008086735.1 Cheirogaleus medius | reverse complement strand
CGCAAGGCCTCGATGACGAGGTCTCTGGCTTCTAGCTCCCCTTCCATCACGCTGAGGAGCATCCGCAGCTCTGACTTACTGAGGGTGTCCACATCAAACTCTTTTCTCTGTAACATAAATAAAAAACAAGGCAATGAAAAAACCATTCTTGAGAGAGATCCACACATCCTAAGGGTATGCAATAGACAATTTTTATCCCAGATACTCAGCAAATCCAAGAGGCACCAGAGTACTATTTGGCAGCAGACATTCTATGTCTTGACCTTCTAGGAGGAGAGGTAAAACCCATAATACCAATCCCTCAAGTCTCCCCTCTGAGAAGCAATTGTTCGCTAGCCTCCCTGAGCAGATTCAGAGTCTCTCCAAATAATGCGGCACAAATTTAAAGTCCCTGGAGTCTGAATCAAAACAGGTCTGGTATATCCTGTGGGGAAGGGGTGTTTGAAGGAAGCAAAGAAAGCATGGACGTATTCCTAGAAGGGCCCCAACATAAAGGCTCCTGGGAGGTTGTTATAAATTCCAGAACATCCAATAATAACAGGTCATGTTTATAGAACACTCCACTGCAGAGGCTACCAGCCAGCAGCCTAATGCCAAATCTGGCCCACAGATGTGTGTTACTTGGGCCACAAAGAGGTTTGTTTCTCCCTTCTGCCCAACCCTGATTCAGCCAACATTTAACAAGTCTGAAGATGTCACCAAAAAAAAATCCAGATTCCAGGCTTCCCTTCAAAAGTCAGATGACCAAGTAACCTTAGATTCACATTACCATAGGACAATAATTCACAGAGCCAAGTAGCAGCTGTCCCACATGTTCGTGTTGCCAACCCACCCTACTGACACACACACGGTAAGGGAACATGCACTTTGGACTCACACCCCTAGGTAATCATCTGGGCTGTGGTCAGGTGAGTTTGGAACCCCTACTATATGGTAATCAAAGTGCTCTCTTATGCAATGCTTCTGCAGCTTCTTCTCATTCTATAATGCAGACTTGATGGGGAACTGAGGCTGGAATAAGTGAGCCTTCCAGAGACTAAGCTGTAGCATCAGGTCAGTGCCAGGGCGCTGAGGGTCTTAATTCCTCACCCAGTGCTCTTCCAGCCCTGCTGTCCTCTCCTCTGCATTCCTTCCCTGAGTGACTGCATCCAATCTCACAGCTTAAATCACAGTGATACACCACTGACTCTCAATTCTTTTGTCCTCAATGTCAATCTCTTTGCTCACGACTTTGACAAGTGGGTCCTTTGACATCCATTTTAGAGATAAAAGCTGAGAAAGGATCATCAGGATGCCCAAAGCTGGGCCTGAGTAAGTCCAAAGTCTGAGCTTCTTCCATAACACATGCCCTTCTAGAGAGACTCATTTGACAAACCTTGTGACCATATCACAGGGAAGGGGAACACACGTTCATCTCCAAATGGCTCAGTACACCCAACCTCAGAAGCCATTCTTCAAAATGTGCCAGAATGTTACTTCACATTCCTATAGCACCCA
This sequence comes from Cheirogaleus medius, assembly GCA_008086735.1. Lineage (NCBI taxonomy): Eukaryota > Metazoa > Chordata > Mammalia > Primates > Cheirogaleidae > Cheirogaleus > Cheirogaleus medius. The sequence goes on along the minus strand of VBSM01003176.1, from coordinate 24,555,918 downwards.
GTGGTTTCCAAAGTATTCTCAAAGAAGCAAACGTAATCCACGCCATATTGCCATCTCTAGTTTCCAGTTAAGAAAACCACGACTCAGAGAAGTCAGAGAATGTATCCAGATCATGCAACTAGTAAATGGCGAAACCAGGATATACAACCATGGGCCACAGGACTCATCTGCACACTTTACCAGCACAGCACCAACATTCTAGAATAAGCTCTTTGAGATGGGATGAAAATGGTGCCATTCTGTCAATCAGCCAGTGAGAACTAGTTTAACATCTGTGTACCCCACACCAGGCTGTCCCTGTGAAGACACAGAAGTAAACACAGCAGAGACCATAAATGATGTCAGAGGCTTTCAAATAGGCATGACCAGAACTGGTCACATTTCAGTTTCAAAGTAATCTTTTGGAAAGAGACATAATGGTACAAATAGGAAAGAGACCAGAGCCAGGGGGTTCTCTGAAGATTTTAAAAGGATCTTTCTCTTAAAACTGTGTCTTTTTGTACATACACTAGACAGAGAAGTTATTTGGAAAGGCAGAGGCTAATAGTGGAAAGAGAGAGAGAGGAAAACAACCCCACAGCAAGCCTAAAGGATATGTAGTTCTCGGGAGCCCCCTGCTTTGAAGGTCATCTTCGAGATACTCCCTGTGAATAGAAAAGTCTAATACACCAGGTCTCAAATTCAGCTCCCACCACAGAGTAGTAGTGTCACATAAAGTCTTTTAAACCAATTGTTGTTCTCATACTTCAGCATGCATAAGAATCACCTGGAGACTTCGTTTCAAAATAGACTGTTGGACTCCACCCCTGGAAATTCTGTTTCAGTAAGTCTGAGGTGGGACTATGAATTTGCCCTTCTGACAAGCTCCTGCTGGTGCTACATTTCTATAATTTATCTGAGCCTCTCTTTTCTCATCTATATAATGGAAATCCTAATATCTACTCTACAAAGTTCTTGTGAGGACTAAACAAGAAATATAAATGAAGTAAGTGCTAAACAAAGGCAGGCGATTGTTATTATTAACCCAGATGTTTCATGTGGAGGAGTGGGATATTGGCTATGAACCTATTTCTCTGAAAATCTACCAGGAGCCCCCGTCCAATAAACTCAGTTTATTGACTGTGATGAAAGGCAGACTCTTTTATCCTGGTTTTTCCCACTGAGATGGGAGAGTAAGCTGCAATTCTTATGTGCTTTAGAGGGTAATATTTTATTAATGATGCTGCTGGTTACTCTAAAGATTTTAATTAATTGTATACTTTATTGTCCTTGTTTCTCTGAAGCTTCATAAGGAAAGTGCTCCATTTTAAAAAGTAATAAATTATGAAAGGCACTGCCAAGATCCTGGTGCATATTAGAGTCAGGAGGCCCTGCTTCCATCATCAGCATCACAGCATGTGACCTGCAGCCAACACTCTGTTTTTCTATATATCACCGTCAGAAAAGGGAAAGTTCATTAAAATAAAAAACAATGGTACAAGGGTTCTTGCTAAACCATATGTCACAAAGAATGTTAAAAAAAAATCTGTCTCCCATCACAATGTATTAAGTGATGTATTGTTTTAAATATATAGTGTGTCTGCCTGCCCGTCTCTCTCCCCCTCATGTCTCCACCCCCGATTCTCCACTAAAACACTACTAATTCCTGGCCTTCTACACTAAAAATATTGCTACACTTTCAAATTTTCATTCTCTAATACCTTACATTTCCATCCCCTATTCTGGCAAAACAGGGTAAAAGAAAGTATTGTACATGAAAACATGCTACAGATCTTAAGACTCCAAGTATTTTATAAATAAATACAAAGTACTTTGGTATTTTTAGAAAAATAAGCCCAAAAGCAAAAATCCAACACAAAAAAATATACTCTTTCATATGAAATGTATTACTCTGATGCACATATGGTACCAAAAGTACTTAGACATAGAAAAAGAAATACTATTAATGTTTCTTGGTTGAAGAGCAAAAGGAATTGTTGTAAATCTTATGATGTTTGCAAAAGACTACCTTGATAATCAAATTTTCAAAATTAGAAGACAGGACAGATCCAAATGCAGCCGCTCACACAAAAAATTAAGATCTCCATCAGGGCACCCATGAAAACATGACCCCCTCCCCTGAAAAAAAAATCACAGCAGATGTGTTCCCAGACTAAGCTTTATTATTGCACTTGCTTTTCCTAATTAAAAAAGAAAAATCCAGCTTTCATTTTTTAGTGATGGAAAGGAACTTTCCTTTCCATCCATAAAACCTAAAACAAAACCAGAACTGCTAAATTTCAATTCCAGAGGCCACTCTTCTGCTTGTTACATTTGCCAGGAAAAGTATTCCAGGAAAAGTGCTTCTTAACACCTAGTTTTGAAAATCTGACATGGCAGCTTAAACTAATCCAGAGTCTGGTCATCAAATAGAGAGCATGTCTTCTTTGGGACATATTGAATCATATGTGCATATACTTATTATATATTATTAATCTATTGTATGTTTATTATAAATTATATATAATTTATAATATACATATAAGTGAAAAAGGAGAAATAATCCCAAACTGTTAACTGTTTGGCACAGTAGTTTTGAACAGCTTTGAATTATGTGGGGCAAGTGTGGGGAGGGCATTATTCAGGATTTTCTCTCATATGTGGTAGGGAGTCGGGAGGAGAGAGAGACTCCAAAAAACAGAAGCTGGCTAGAACTGGCTTCTTAACTTGCCAATACCAAGTTTCCCCCATGCCCCACCACCAAATTTAAAATACTGGGTTTATATGGGGAATTCAATAGCCACAGCCAAATAGGTCCAGAAGAGCCTTACCCATACTGCTTAAGAATTAATGGAGTCAGCACACTGATTGGTTGCCAAAAAGCCTCCAGGAGGTATTACAAGCCACAGGGGCAGAAACATCCCCCATCTTTGCCCAAACACCCAGGCTGCTGGGTAAAAATTTGATTACCAAACACAAAGCCACACACACCCTCTTACTCTTTCCACCAACACCAAGAGCATCTCTTCCAGTTTAAAACTCTAGTGGGTTGTGCCTACATTTGATCAAGAAGTTTCACATGGGAGGGAGGCGGGGCATCTGAGAAAGCAGTTGGACTGGCAGCTGGAAAGAGGAGAGATGTGGCCAGTGAACAGTTAGCAAGGGAGCACAAGTCATTTCATCTATTTGGATCTCAGGTTTCTCATCAGTAAAATGAGGATGTCGGAGTAAGTGATCTCTAAAAATCTCCTCCAGCCCCCAAATGTCCTGATTTCATATACCATCAGGGTAAACGGATTACTAGACTGAGAAAATTTATTTAGGTCATTTCCTGAGCCTAAAAGCCTTTGAGGAAAGGCTTGAGGAAAATGGATTTTGTCTCTTTGCTTAGAAGATACAGAAATGTATTTTCTTCCTAGTTAATAGTGCATTCTAACAATTAATAATGTATTTAAACTTTCTATGTAAGCAAGATTTATGATTTTGGGGATGAACAAGGGCTATAAAGAAGGTAAAGCAATGAAACTCATTGTGAAATTTCAAGATCAAAATTTGAAGACGATCATTAACATGAAAAAATAAATCCAGCTTTCTAAGTATATAAGAGCATTCACTATATTAAGAAAATGTGAATTTAGCCAATTATAATTTTCATGACGAAAAGAACATGCTCTCAAACTATTTTCCAATCTCTGAAGTTACTTCTTGCCTTGAGATTATTCCTATTTCTCTCTCTACATGGAGGAAAGAATTTTCATGACAGGGTTGCTTATCTCTGATTTTGCTCTTCCTAATCCTCCTTTTTCCTCTCATTCATTTGAATCCCATCTTTCTTCAGCACAGAGCTCAAATCCCACCTTTGTGTGTTTCTCCTGATTCCTGAAATCTCGACTCTCAATTTGGTCTTAAAGTCTGTCCTATTACTTCACTTGGCAATTAATCATGTCCTGCCTTATGCACTTCCTCATATTAGACTTCTTGTCTCTAGTATCTCTATTTTCTCACCCCTACTAGCTGTGTCAGAACAGCAAGAATATTACATCATCAATGATTTTATCTAACATGTATGCCCCTTCTTTTGGTATAAAGTGCCTATTGCTCACAATATAAAAACAGAAAGCATCAAATGATATCTCAAGTATATCCATCTTACTAAGACACAATGTTATAGCCCACTGTAGGGGCAACTAAGTAACTGGACATTCAATCATGTTCATTGTTTCAAAAATCATTTAGAGTAACCTAAACTGGGGAAGCAACATGGCCTGTTCCTTTAAAACAACATGGAGTTCTGAGAACGGGAGGTCTATTTAGTGTCAGCACTCCCAGGCAATACATCTCAAATCAACCACACTGCCTGGGATCTTTTCATGCAAGACAAGCAACTCAGAGTGCTGAAAGGAGGTAATACTGACAAGGAAACAATGTCAGGAAGGAAACCTGGTAATGGATGTAACTAATTTTAACTAAGAGAAAGCTGGAATGAAAAGCAAAGAAGTGGCTCAGTCAGGGGTGGCAGCCTCTGATAATTAAGCCCAGATACCTCCCTTTTCCTCCTTTCAGATCTCCTCTCAGTCTCTATTTTCCTTTTCAGGGGGGAAAAAAAGGACCATATCTCAAATGAAAAAAATGTCTATTTCCATCCTAATCCAGCTTTTCAGTGTTACATCAGCCCAACACGGATCACCTCCACATGACAGCAGACATCCAGTGTTAATAATTTTCCTTTAAGAAGCTTACAACGCAGTGAAGAATATCCTCTCGATTATCTATAGGTGGCAAATGTCACCATGCTGATTTTCAAATGAAGAGGTTGGGTGGGACATGGGAGGCTAAATGATATTCTTACAGCTATGAAACCCTTTTGTGGAAAAACTCAGGCAGGTCATTGGAACCATCTTACGTTTTAAATTAAATATAAAAGTGTCAAAACCACATCATTTGCAAACAAGTACCCATTCCGCATAGCGAAGCTAACTTGGCTATACTGCATTTACTGTAACCTTTTAAATTGATCCCCTACCTATTAGTTGCTTAGTAACAATTTATTTAAAGAAAGCAATATTTTCTCCCTAAAATCAGGATTTCTACATGAATGATGGCATCATGCTGTACATGGCATTAATAATATGATCTCATTATGTTTGTATGTTCTTTATAACAGAATAAACTTTTAAAAATCCTTTACTATCAATGTCATAATCACCCTTCTCCATTTCTTTACCTAACCGCCAAGGGAAAAGACAAGTCTCCTTTTCCATGTTATATAAGCTTTGCAAAGGAGCCCCAAAAGAGAGAAATGCAGTCAAGGGTAACCAAATAAAGTCTCCTTCTAAAGCAATACTCAGATAGACTTAGCAGGCAAAGTGCATTGGGGAGGAGTGGTGGGAAGAGACAGTACTTCACCCTTCCTAGGATCAAAGTTGAATTACAGTCTCACATTTCTCTGCAGTTGCAGACTATTCTAAAACCTTGCCTAATCTCCCTCCTGGCTCAATCTTTCCTTTCATTCCCTTTTTCCTCTTTCCAGACTTCCCCACACTTCTCCCTTAACCCCCTATCAATCATCCTCTCCTCCACACCCCAGAGGATGATGTGGCCTTGACTGTACTATTGGAAGACTTCAGGATGGGAAAGGTACAGTCACCATCATACCACCAGCCACCACATCCTGAGCCTCAACCATCTCTTGAAGAAAGAGAATCTAAAGAGACAACTTATAGTGTTGGAAATTAAATTTAAAAAATAGTATCTGGAAAGTATCTGAGATGATATTGAGAAAAACATTTTGGAGAGGGGCAATATTAAAATGAAAATTAAAAAACAATCAGGGTCGTCTTTCTAAGATAAGATCTGCAATATCTATAATGTTAATTACCACAAATCACAGGCCAATAGTTTCACTACAAACTAGTAACATACAAAGTGTATATTTTCCAGTTAGCCAATTAACATTTAAGTATTATAACACAACTTCTTGGTGAGTTTCCTTTCACCTTCTTCATTCAAAAATATTTGTGGGACACTAACCACGTGCCTGGCATTGTGCTAAGCAACCTGTTTTCTTTTACAAAAAAAAAAACAAAACTCACACAACTCTCCTTGAAGGAAGAGGCTGCTCTCTCTCAGCTACAGCCTTGCTGTCCACATGATATTTGTAAATGTCTGACCAAGTACCAAGGCTGTGAAACATTTTCTCACCTCATAAAGTCAAGTGAAACACAAGGAAAGAACTGGCAATCTAGCTTACGCATGGATTCAATCACAAAGATGACAAATGTTCTTCCCTAAACAAAATTGCTCCTGTGAGAAATGATAACAATGATAGCAACAACAATAATAAACTCCCAAAACAGGTGCAAACAGAAACATACAACCAATTATTTAAGAAGGAAAAAAGGAAAGAATGAAAAGCATCACACTGAAAACAGTTACACTCTCATCTTTGGGGAATATTCAAGCCAATTGCCTGTACCGCTATTTTTCTCAAGCACACAGCTGAGACTGAAACCTCTATGCTCATCTTTGAAAGCCCTTCTCACCTGCTCTCTCTCAAGGAATCCTAGGGACCAGCCACATTTGCACACTGCTTCCTGCAGTCTTAGTCCAAGACTAAGGCTCAGCACACATGCCATCCTTTTGTGGAACATTTCCAGATCCTTCCACTAGGAAGGACTCTTCCAGATCCTTCCACTAGGAAGAGTCTCCATGACTCTTCCTCCCCAAACTTCCAAGGCAAATTATTTATACCTCTCATGACACCATTGACTCTGATTTGATTCCTTGGTTTATGTCAATTTCAGTCACTGGGATGTGTTACTTTAGGGCAGCAAAGATGTTACTCGCGATGGTAACAAAGATGTTACCAAGCCTCCATCTTGGTAAATGTTAGGTAATGTATATTATTTCTTAATTATGCTGTGAAACCTTAAATAGTCTATAGGAGCCATATAACTTTATTTTTTACAAGGCTTAGCAAAATTGGCTAAAAATGGTTCTTCGCATTTACATCAATACTATCACCTGGAAAACAAAAATTTCAAAATGTCAGCTGTTAATTTGTTTAACATCACTGTTGTACATTTTTTAACAAAATCATTGTTCAAGTTTTTCCTTGTCACTGTTGCCATGACGACAAAATTTATACCTACTTCTTGCATATTAGCTGCTCTAGAAAAGCTCAGAATGACAAGAATGTTGGTTGGCTTCCCAAACATAGCTCTAAAAAGATCTCCATTTTCCTTTCACTCCTAAATTCTTTGGTGACAATAAAAAGCAGGAATATTTCTGTTTTCCATACTGCCTTATCCATTAGGAGTTATTTTCAGAGTAGAAATAGCAATACGGCCTATAAAAGTCATCACATTTGGCTAAGGCACTGAAAATAACCCAGGTCTCCCGGCATGTTTCACAGCAAAGACTATTAATACGATCCTATTGAATAATGTAGCTCTTACCAAGCTTTACACTTGGATGCTTTCAGGATTTAAACTAAGCTAAGAACAAGAATCACAAACTAAATTTAAAACACTCCACCAAAATGATATTAAACTGAAAACTATAAATTAAACTTGTTTCTAAGCAACATTCTAAATAGTCAAAGCTTAGTGAAAACACTCACTTTCAAAAATAGCCTACTGCTTTGGAGCTTCCATTGGCTCCTTACTGCCAAATGTATATATAAAAATGCACAATATGTAAACCAATTTAAAATTAAATCTCTGAAAAGAAAGAATTGTTCATTAAACTAAAAAAAATCTAAGTCTTTTGTTGACAAGAACTCAAAATTCATAAAAGTGCCTTTGATTTTTAAGGAGCGATTATGATGAGAGGTATCATTCCTCTACCCTAGCTATTCTTTAATTTAAAAGTCAGTCTACAGGTCAAGTGGCTATGAGAGGATCATACCTTATTAAGTAAAAACTATTTGGAAAAGTAAAATAAAATGCCCAGTTTACTGCATAAGAAGCCACCACCAATATTTCACTAAAAAGTCAAAAGCTATTAAAAAAAAAAACCCTATTAAGAATCTTTGGTTCATCTCAGAACCCTAAAGGATTCTATGGAAATAACAAAGGAGGTTCATTTTCACAGATTTTCCATGGCTATTCCCATTAACAAGGGTGAAATTATCAAATCTCCAACTATCCACAGTGAAAATCAGACTCCTGAAAAATTTAAACAGCAGAGAAGGAACACTGACCTTGTTAACACAAAAAATCTGCTTGGAGACCAACGTTTGTTTACAATCTAACCAAATAAAACTATATATCAGCTACAGACCATAAATCAGCTGTTTGTGTTTGGTTTAATTGCCAAGTGATTAAAGTATTGAGGGTAGTAGAAAGAAGCCCATTCTAAGCAGATTAAACAAATTCAACCTTCCTGGGGAACAAGAAATACACACACACCCCTACCTCTCTCCTTTCCCTTACCATGTCTTGGGGATGAAAGCACCCCATCATTTCAACTTCCTAGAGAAGCTTGTTGTCTTAATAGCTAGTTCCCTTACTGTACCTCACAGAGAGGAACTGATTCACAGTGGAAAGGTTTCATTTGAAATCTTAAGAAAGTTCTCATTTTCCATGCAAGGAATGAAAACTCAATTTTCCCGAAAGTTTCAAATCAAAACTTGCCAGTTTCACAAGTGGAAATCAGCAGTCCTTCTCCCCACCCCCTCCCTTTTTCCTTTCGTTTCTAGGCTCAGCTCCTTTCATTTCGCCCCAAGTACCTTCCTCCACACCTCTCCTGTCCCTCTCCAGAAAGCCCTACCTCCAGAGGTGGGAGGAAGTTAAAGCGGCCCTGGCAGTTTACGCCTGGCCCTGCCCTCAGCTGCTCTGGCACCGGCTCCGCTCAGGTGGTGGGAGGGAAGGAGGGGGCGTCCACGCCCGGCTCGCTCCATCCCACCCGGAATCCTCGGCGAGAGCTGCGGGATCGGGCCAAGAGTGGGAGGCGCACCCAGATCTGCCTTTCTCTGCAGATGCTTGCAGCTCCCGGGAAGCTGCTTCCCAAGCCCTGAGAACGTTTTCCGCCCAGGAAATGTGGGTGCAGCCCTCCTCCAAGGTGGCAGCTGGAAACCACTAGCGAGTCTCTGCACGGGGATATTCAGGGGGTGAAAGTGAGGACCAGCTAAGGATGGGAGCGCATTCGGCTTCCACACCCCAGCGACGGAGAACAATGTATTGAAACCTGGTGCAGAACCTCCACCTTGCCTGGGCATTGCCTCGGGAAAACCCAATCCCTCTCCCCCCCAGCCCCCCTACCTAGTGATGGGGCAGAGGGCAGCCAGGACCCGACGCGCTGGTGCTCAGCAGCAGCAGCAGCGCCCACA
>VBSM01003176.1:24419454-24546508 GCA_008086735.1 Cheirogaleus medius | reverse complement strand
AGGGCAGCCAGGACCCGACGCGCTGGTGCTCAGCAGCAGCAGCAGCGCCCACAGCTGGACAGCGGGCCTCTCCCCGGGGGCCTCCCAAAGGCGCACGAGCAGACACAATGGGCATCCCCACACCTGCTCGGCGATGGCCCGCCTCCCTCTCGCTGCTTTCCCGGGTCCGCAGAGGGGTGCCGGGCACCCCGGAGACACACGCTCACAACCGCTGGCGCAGCGAGAGGTAAACAATGGGGGGTCAAATTCGCCAGGAAACACACCCCAGCCCTCGCTCCTAACCAAAACAGACTGCAGAGAAGGGAGTGGGCATAGGGGTCGCACGGGGCGCATGCAGGGAGCCCCGAGAACCGGGCGGCCCGGGGCTGCTTCCCGTGGGGCTCGGAAAGGACGGGAGGGATCTCCAGCTAGGTAGCCCTTCGCCCCACTCCATCCGACCTCCGGCCGTGGGGGCACCCCGAGGAGAGATCACCCCGAGGAGGGAGCACCCCGAGGAAGGAGCACCCCGAGGGGCCCGGGCTTACGGAACTCCCCGGGGGCGCGGAGCCAGGTCCATCGGGGCCCCAGCGCCGCCCCCGGCCCGCGTCTACGCTCTCCCCGCGCCCGCCCGGGAACTCGGTTACCGCCGCCTCCGCCGTGGCCCCCGCCGCTTCCTCCGGGGCGCGGGACGCGTCGGGCTCGCAGCTCGCGCCGTCCGTCGCCATCTTCCTGCTCTAGCGGATCCGAATGCGAGCTCGGAGCGGCGGCTCCGGATTCAGCCGTCTCGGCGCGGGCGGCGCTTAACCCGCTGCTGTCCGGGGACGCGGGCGCTGCCTCCTCCCCTCGCCGCCGCCCTCCCCGCTTAACCCGCCGCGCGCCGGAGCGTCGCCGCCCCGGTCCCGCCCCGCGGCCCCGCGCCTGCTGGCTGCAATCAGCAATCGCTGGGCTCGTCGAGGTACGAGAAGTGGGCACACGACCCGACCCGGCGGTGGCCCTGCGCGCAGGTGGGGCGATCCAGACCAGGGAAGCGGTGAGAAGCGCGCCCGGGAAGCGTTGCGTTTGGCAAAGCCCCCACCAGCCCGACCGTGAGCAGACCGGATTAAATGTCAGGCCTCCTCAATCTGAATTCTGTGCAAGATCAAGGAAAATCCTTCACTTCAGCTCCCTCTATCCCACCGCTAGGAATCACACAGGCACCCCTCCCCTTTCTTCTTAAATTTCTTTTTCTTAAGTATCATTGCTGCCAGGGCGTTTTTATCCTCCTGGTATATATCCTGGCTTTGTTTTAGTCTATCGTTGAGACTAGTCCTCCAAAAACCACCAACTCCCAGATGAAAACGACGTGTCCTGTTATCTTTTAGTACCTGGCATGAAGCTGTCAGCTCCTAACTTTCTACACAATCCTTTTCAAGGACGGTGGAGCAGGACATTTTTTGGCTTTTGACGCCCCAAGTCTAATGTCTCTGCTGAAGGACTAACCAAGAAGCGTTCAATGCCATAGCCTTTAAAAGGATGCCCTCTACTTTTGAGAAAATTTTAAAAATTTCTTCTCTGCATGTGAGAACATGTGAACATACACAAAACAAAAACCTTGGTAAAAATTGATTTTATGGGAATTACAGGTCTCAGATTTTTCATGAGACAAATGAGTTAGGCCAAACCCTTAATTTTCTCTTCCCTCATCTAATTCAGTTCCTACCCTTTCCTGCCAATTCCCAGAATGTGAAAATCTATCACCTTATCAAGACCATATGGTACAACCCTCCCCAAATCACCAGATCCCTAAAAATGTGTTGAAAGCACAAAATCAAATTGAGACATTCAAGTTGTGTCTCAAAGAAGTATAATCAAACCACAACCAAATCCTGCACTTGAAATTCTGGAAGATGAACGACTGGAATGTGCAGTCCAAAGGTTACAGATCAAAGCTTTTTTTTTTTTTTAAATGGTAGACTCCTAATGAAAGGCTTTGACACTTTAGTAGCTCCACTTTCCAAATTGGATCCAAATATGACACAAACCAGGGCAGAGAAAATCTTTTCTGCAAAAACCCTGAAAGGGATTGATCCATAAACTGTAAAAAGTTCTCTTCCAGAAGAGAGGTCAAGAAAGAACTTTCACCTATAACTCTGGGGTTAAGGGTCAGAGGCTTAAAATCACCTCCAGGTAATCCTGTGAGTTGAAGTGCTCATTTATTTATTTTCTTTGACTTCACTCTGATAGCTACTCCCTCTTGGGCCTTTAGTAGCCTTCCCTGTTCATTATTCCACTTTCTTTTATCAAATATTCTCAGAAATTGCTAAATATTAGAATAACTAGATGCCTTATAAGATGAAAGAAAAGCATTTGACAGTAAAAGTTAGACATTGAACTGATAGTAAAAATTTAAAGTTGGAACCAAGAACATTCCTTGTTCTTTTCAAAATGCATTTCCAAACATTACAAGGCAATCGATTTTCTTGAAACTGATGTTGAATTATTCTCCAAGAAGTTAACTGGCTCACTTCTGGAAAAAAAAAAATTATAAACTTCACTTAGGAGTTAGTAACTAGGAATATGAAACGATACTATCTCTGGGAAGCAAATTCCTTTCATTTTACACATGCAGCTTGATTTTAAAAAATCATCAGTGGGAAGAAATAGCTCATATTACTCTAAATAAAAAGCAGAATCATATCACAAAGAAATCAATCCCTGAGTGGTTTTCTCCCCTTCCTTTTTTTTTTTTTTTTTTTTGGTGAATGAAAAATAAACGTATAAAAGTCACAGAACAGCACATTTTCTAACCACCAAAATCCAGAATCAGCATGTGATTCCACCTTAAAATTGTCAGTGCTGAGGGTGGGCTGAGCCTCCTGCCTGTAGTACAAAGGTGGCACACTAGGGGTTAATGCCCTCACCAGTGGCCTGGCCTGGGGCTGCTGCTCCACCCAGGAGGACACTTGCCCCTTTAAATTCTCTCCCGAGAATTAGCCTCTATTAAGATTGCAAATTAACTCTTTCTAAAAGACTTTCCTTGCACAAAGACAAGCTCTATTACAGTCAAAGCAAATTGATCTGAAAGGTAGTGATTTGATAGCTCCAGAAATTAAAGCTTCTGAAGCTTCATTAAACAGCTAAATAATGATAATAATGATACTCAAAGACATCCAGGGCTAGAGTGAAAATTTCTGAAAGGGAAGGTTAAAAAAAATAGGGAAAAAAGCAATCCCTATAACAAAAATGGATTATGAAAACTCATTTTAGCATTAAAATGGAAGGAGAGATATTGAATATATTGCAAATAGAGAAAACTATTATTTACATTCTCTTCTCTTTTGAACTTAATGATGTTGATGACCCACTGACAAAAGAATTTGAGACTAATTATTTTCTGAACCTTAGAACAGTGGTGTTTGTGTTGATCTATAGCACTGTTCCAGGGTGAAACAATGAACTAACCAGTGAAATGAGTTGTTGAAACCAGGAAGGCAGACAGTGGTTGGGGAGCCAAGTGGTTTTCTGACTAAACCATGTCCTTGGCCTCACCAGCCACATCCTCCAACCCACTAAACCAAAAATCACAAAGAACTATACATAATGATACAACAGGATGCTTCCTTTCATGTGAAAAGATAAAGGAACACATACATATCCTAAAACAGTTTCCATCATGGGATAAGAATTCTTTACTTCAATCAAATGACAACATTTATGTTAATTTCAAAGAGCAAACCATATGTCATCATGTCTTAGCATTGCCAAATGACAAAATTACTGAGTAGCAAATCACTTCGGACTATACCCACAAGGCTATAGTTATACAATTTAAATATTCCAGACCATGCTTGTCTGTGTCTACACTGTGGCAACCAGCCTAGGAAGCCCTAAATCTTGACATTAGGAACTTTGGAACAAAGAGTGCAGAGGGGCTCTGAGTGCCCTGTAAGTATCACATGTTTTTGAAATCAAGACATTGCCAGAAACGAGTTTTCATATGAACTAACTCTAGTTCATATGAACTAATTCCCTCATAGTTAACTTGTCATTATCTACATGTGCTTTAGGCTTTTTGTGGATTTTACCCAGTACATTTAATTCTAATCTAGTTATCCGCCCTTGTCAACAACCTATGGTTTCGGAAGGCCTCCTCCACCAACCACAGTTGTTGTGTGCCAAGGGAATGCTAGCTAATTTTACCTAAGCTAAAGCAAAACATAATTAGGAAATTAGATCTGCTATGTAGGAAGCAAGCCAAAGCTAAATATAAATAATCATTATAATCACTCCCAGCCCCTTTTAATACCAACTTCAACTGGGAATTGTATCTGGTCATTCTATTGCTGAAGTCATGTCCAAATATAAGATTTTATTGAAAGGATAAAGATACCTTAAGAAAATTATTCCCTAATCCAGTCACTCTAAAAACAGAAACTGGCTAATAGAGAACAATAAAATAGTGTTGGTTCAGTTTTATTGGATGTCTTTTAAATTTTAAATCATTACTTGTTGGTTTGGGCTTTTATCTGCAGAAGTCATTTACAAGTTTTAGTGCAGAAGGATGTTTTAGTGCAAACATTACGGAAAAACAATTTTAACAAAAGAATCTGGCCCACTGCTGCTCCTCATTCACCTGAATTGGAAGTGGATCTGAGTATTTCCATTTATTCAGCCTCTTTTTGCAGCCCCACAAGCCTGCAGTATTTAGTTACTAGGCAACCACTAAAGCAGGGGTGTTTATACCATTAGGTATTAATTATAGCGGAGCTTTCTTTTTCTTAGAAAGTTTAAAACTATATAAATAAGTTGTGGGATCAGACCCTTTTCTCCTCTGATTAGAAGTGTGGAGCCTGCTGTAAAACCAGAGCTGGTTTCTCTTTCACTTAGGGGCATGCACTGTTCAATACAAAAGAAAATGTAGTATTTAAAGAATAAGGAAACTAAAGATGATGCCTTTGATTTTAATAAATATGCAGATGGCATTTTATGTTTGACTCAGTATTTACTTAGGATACAAAAAACAAGAGGAAAGCCATACATGTATAACTCTTCCACGTAAAATTCTGAAATAAACCAATACATCAACATTCTCTAGATAATTATAATAATTTGCCATATACCAAATTAATGGAGTTTCAGATACCTTTAGAATTTTGGGGACATAAATTTCATCTTACACAGCCCCAAATCTCACTTGATGACAATAGTTTCTAGTCCATCAAGACATTTTTCAGTTAATTTAGGTCAGTTGGGCTAATTTAAAATCACCTGAAAATGTGATAACATTTGAAAATAATATAAACATATATAGGAGTTATTCAATTAACTAATATACAATAAAATTTAATTTATAACATTTATAAAATGACATCATGACTAGACTAGAAGGCTTAATTTATTTCTGTTCTTGATTCAAGAACTGAAAAAACAAAAAGCATTGCTATTGCTATTTTCATTCTGGGGCAGGTGAAGCTACATACAGAACAATAAGGAAACATACTCCTGACAAGGCAACATTAAGGTTGAAGCTATCTGGAATGTTTTTCTGGCAACCAAAGAAACCTTTAACTACTGAAAATCTTTTATGCTAGCAATATAATATCTTTTCCTGATAGACAGCCATATGCTGACTATTACTGCCAGAGTCAACAACCCCTTTATCATTTCATCATAATTTAATATTCATCATCTATCAGTTTCAGAGTTAATATGTTTGTTAAGAATCAGTTCAGTTAGGATGTATTTTAGCACTACTTTTTCTTCCCTTCAAACATCTCATAAGGACCTTGCTTTGTCCGCTTTCAGCCTCCACCTCCTAACCATTGACCTTGACCATCCAAAAGACATAATACGCCACCTGGGTCACAAAACACCTTTCCTTGACACTTTTCTACTTAGACCAGCTCTCCAGCCTCACCCAGTGTGGCCATAGATGCCCACTGTAATGGCGGTAGGGAACCTCACTCCCAGAATTTAAAATTGGAGGTGGTGGCAGGGGAGGAGTTGAATCAAACCTGCTTGAGACCCCCAACTTTGAATAGTGGGTAAAGGCCTCTGATATCCACATGTCACATTGCACTGTTCTATTTTCCATACAAAATCATTTATAGAGCTATAGAAACAAACAAAAACAAAATCATAGACTTAAACATGAGAGGTAAAGCAATAAAGCTTTTAGACAGAAAATATTTTCCTGAACTTGTAGTTCAGAACATAAGTTCTTCATTTTAATGCAATTCAACTTATCGATATTTTTCTTGTTTAGTTAGCATTTTTTTTGTGTGTGTCCTGTTTATGAAAGTTTTGCTCAGCTCGTAAGCCACCCAGATACTGTTTTTTTGCTGGCTTTCTTGGAGTTTCATCCCACACATGCGCAGCTTAGAATTCAGCCTAAATTTTGAGAGGAAATTGCATGCAGATTTTTTTGGACTCTTTCTCTGAACTATTTTCCTCTCTGGGACTATCTTCTTAGCCCAGTAGAACTCATCTTTATTCCTTCCCCAACTGCCCCCAAACCCATCCTACCCCTTCCCTCCAGCGTCATAGCTTCTACAGTACAGCCTGCATTTCCTGACTTTCCAATGCCTTTAACAGTTTTTTGTGTATGTTGTACTTTGTTTCAGTAGGAGCGTTAGCCCAATACTGGCTACTCTGTCATGACTGGAACTGAAAACCACATGTGCTTGCTTTTAGAGAGAGTGTTTATAACTAAACTTTCCAATGTTTCCTTGCCTAATTGGATTACATACAGGACTGTTCTGCTTTTTTGTCCTGAGAGAGGAGGTGAACCAAGCTTAGATGCTCCAATTGTCATTGACAAATAGAATCCAGGCACCAATCTGCTACCTCATCTGTAATCAACATGAAAAGCCATGCTGACAATAAAGGATGACATTGCAATTGTAGAATATAATGTTGTGAAGGAAGACTATTACCACTTTTAAAAATGTAGTGATGTGCCCCTTCTTTCTAGGGAGTGGCATGCCTACATGGATTTCCAAAACGTTAGGGATTGGAAAGAAGGGAAGAGGAGGAATAAAGTGAGGGTGGCTTTGAGTTCTCCTCAGTTAAGAGACTGATGGTTAAACAGGATGTTTCAAAGAATAAAGGCTTCTCAAATTGGAAGATTCTAGTACATTCTGTGAACCTTTGGCACATTTTCTGGACTTCAAATTCAAATGAAGATCAGTGGATCTGTAAGAACATTAATTCTACATCTGCAGTGTCTGACATGGAGCCCAGCACATGACAAGCAGTCAATAAATATTCAAATTAATTGAAGAAATGAACACATAGATGGAAAGACAGATGGATAAATGGATGAAATAAATATTACTACTTTTTAATTTTCTGTCAGGGTGAAACTCACGAATTTCTTCTGAGTAAAAGGTTTTAGATGCATAAAACATATAGGATTATAAAGGAAACCAGTTATATTAAAATCCAGTGGTCAAAATTCTGCATATAAAAACCAAATGTGTTATGTAGTAATAGAAATGTCTCTTTTTAGCATAGTAAATAACAAGATATAGTGGCAAGCCTCATAATTAATATCATTTTGAAGTTTCTGTGAGTGTAAGTGGTATTTTGAGATCTCTGTGACGTTGTACTGAACTTTTTTTTTTTTTTTAAGAGACAGGGTCTTGCTATGTTCCCCAGGCTAGACTGGAACTCCCGGGCTTAAGTGATCCTCTTGCCTCAACCTCCGGCATAGCTGGGACTGCATGTGCACACTGCCATGCCTGTCTTTTGTACTAAGGGTTTAAAACATCTAATTTCTACTGTGACACAGTCATAAATACTGCCAGGTGTATTGTGTCCTGGTACCTAAATTCATCATTGCGTTGAAATAAATGCTATCAGTGAGCAGTTAGCAAACATAGATGTTTTTTAATTACTTTTTTTAAATTTGGGTTTTTAAAATATGTATATTAAATGCATTTCTTAATTTATTTCAAAACCTTAAAATTTAGACGTGATAGGCCAAGTAGGGTATGCTAAGAAGGAGCCAGTTTAAAGATCGACAAATTCCCCACCCCTCAAATGAAACAACTCAGGTCACATACTGTAGAGCAGGGGTTAAGTGCAGGGTTACATTAGTAAGAGCTTCTTTCTGGTTGTGTGACCTTGGGCAAGTACTATGTCTCAATCCTTTCCGTTAAGTGGCAATCATAATGGCTCTTACCTCTACAAGGTTATTAAGAGGATTAAATTAACTCATTTAAAGCACTTAGAACAGTGACTGGCTCCCAGTAAGGTCCCAGTAAATTGACTCTTATTACTATTTTCATGCTCTTAATATACCTATTAAATAATTAACAATCACCCTAATACATGTGGAATTTCCAAAAGAAATCATTTATTTGAATTTAATAAAATTATTCTACAACTATACAATAGTCCTAACAGGGCTATTTGTATAAATATTTAATTTTAAACCAAATATTCCATGATTTTAGATTAAATATTAGAAACTCTCAATAAGTGCTTATAAAAATCTTAATAGAGAAACTTAGGATGAGTTTCATATAAATTGGAATGTCAAATTGGTTGTTGCTGAATTTAGGGCATACCTCTTCTTATCATATGAGGAAATAAATTTTAATTAAATAGTACATAGTATTATTTTTAAAATCACTAAAGATTATAGAGAGCCAAGGTCACAAGCTCTGATCTAATCCAAGACATTAAGTCCAAATCCAGCCAAATCTAAACCACTGGGCTAACTCCAGTAGGCAGACGTGTTTTGTTTGATTATGTAATATTTTTTTTAAAAGAGGAAAAAACTACCAACAATTAGAAATTGGAAAGTTTCATATAAAAATTAAATTTTCCAACCTCTCAAAAATTCAAAAGATCTGATACCACTGGGCTAACACTGAATGCCTTAGCGATAGCTGGCTGGAATCTCCACCTGCCCTGTTTTATTTTACTTTACTTGCTTATTTCTCATCATTACATTACTTATCATCTGTAAGGTTTTAAATTTGTGATCCCTGATGCAACACATTGTAGTTTATGTGATTCCAATAAGATTTAATACATCTTATTTATTTCAATAAAAAAGGTAGAAAAAAGAAACGAACTTAAAAACATGTCTAAGTCCTGGTGGTACAGGACTTGGCATCCACTGGCAAATGCATACTAATAATTTGTAAGTCTTCTGAAAAAGATATAAGCATCTGTTCTGAAGGAACTTATTTGTCCTCTGCTCTCCCACGAGTGACTGTTACATGAACCAGCTCACCTCTCAAGGGTAGGAAGTTATAGACAGACTTGAGGCAGAATGGGGTGCCATGGTGCTTCTCAGAAGTGTTTCTACATACTGGCTTGTTATGTGCAATCCTGAAGTTTGTCAAAAGGAATTTGTCACTAATAGGCATAGTATTGAAGCTTGCTTTTTAGGGGAGGGGAGTACTGAAAACGAGATCAGATTTGTCTTACCCAGCTTGTCTTGCTCTGCCGTAACAGCAGATATTTATTTCTCACGGTTCTGGAGGCTGGGAAGTCCAACATCAAGATGCTGGCTGATTTGGTTCCTAGTGAGGGACTTCTTCCTGGCTTGCTGTGTCCTTGTGGTGTTGTATATTGGTTCTGACCACAGTTCCTGGCTCATAATTCCCATAGTCCTTGTTATAATGTTGGGAGCTCTGGGCCTCAGGAGCAGCCTCAGAAGATAGAATCTCTCTTTCTGACCTTCTGTCCTCCTTTCACCTGCCCAAGGCAGGACTCTAATCTGATTGTGAATCAAAAGACCCTCATTCCAGGGAGGGTCCTGCCTCATACCCTGGAGGAAGGAATGCTACATAGGGAGGCCTGGAAGAATCTAAACAGACAGGCCTTGCTGGGTTTAGTTCATATGCTTTTTGCCCAATCACATTTTTATATGGTTGTCAATCATGCCTAGGTAATGAAGCCTCCATAAAAACCCAAGAGGACTGTTTGTTGGAGCTTCCTGATAGCTGAACACGAGGAGGTTCCTGGAGGGTGGTGCACCCGGGGAGGGCATGGGTGCTCCATGCCCCTTCCCATATACCTCACCCTGTGCATCTCTTCATCTGTAGCCTTTGCAATATCCATTATAATAAATTGGTAAATGTATTTCCCTATGCTCTGTGAGCTGCTCCAGCAAATTAATCAAAGGCACAGAGGGAGGGGGTCGTGGGAAACCCAACTTGAAGCTGGTTTGTCAGAACCTTTGGAAGCCTAGACTTGCAACTGGTGTCTGGGGGCGGCGGGGGGGGCAGGCAGGGACGGACTGAGCCCTCGCCTGGTGGGATCTGACACTATCTCCAGGTAGATAGTGTCAGAATTGAATCAGAGGACACCCAGTTGGTGTTTGCTGCTTGGTTTGTGGAGAAAAACCCCATATCTGGTCACAGAAGTCTTCTTCTGTGCTGTTGCTTGTTGTGGCGTTTAGAGGAAAGCACAGTTGGGGAGTGTTTTTCCAAAAGCAGTCCTCAAATGGCCTTTCCTCAGTAAGTCCAGAGAGAGAGAATATCTTCCTCTTTGGCCACTAACCCATCCTGAGGGCCCCACTCTCACAATCTAATCTAACCCTAATTACTTCCCAAAGGCTCCATCTCCACATACCATCACATTGGGGGCTAAGGGCTTCCACATATGAATTGGGGGGATACTACAGTCAGTCCTATAAGATTCAAAGTCATTTCTGTACCATCTCATTCCCTTGATTTGGAATATGCTTTAATGAGTCTGAGAAAAGAGACTTCTAGCCAGCCCACCATGAACTGCACAAAGCTTGTCACATGCCTGCAGTATACTTCACATGCGAACATTTCCGTCAGTCTCACAGGGCTCAGAACCACCCACACTGCACAACTCCAGGGGGCACCATCACCTGGTGCTATGTAAATGGCATTTCCAAGCTCCACAGAAGCCTGTGAAATCTGAATAAGGAGACTCAAAACACACTGGTATGGTTTAAAGTGTGAGGATTTGGTATAGGAAGACTTGAAGCATGGTTTCTCTGTGACCTGAAGCAAGGCACTGATCTTCAGAGAGTCTGTTTTTGTCTCCATAAAATGGGAATGATCATTACAATACTTACTTCACAGGGTTGTTGTGAGGATTAAATGAGAATATGTAGAAAAGTGCCTGAATGCTGAAAAGAGCTACACAAGTAGTATTATGAACTTGAGTTGCCCTCCAGCCTTCGCATTCAAGGATTTTTTCAGCTAGATATAGGCAGCTTCATCATTTAAGAAACCCTGAAGCCCTTAGTTGAGTCAGACCATGTTGGAATTTCTGTCCTATATATACATATTTCTGAGCTCTTTATTAAGGAAATGCCTCTGGAGTTTAAGCATGGAAGGAGTTTCTCTTCCCCTCATTACCACATTTTTTTAAAAATGAAATTTCTCGTGTCAAAACACATCAAGATACCATGGTGACAATTGCTATAGAAATGCTAGATTTAGAAAGAAATGAGATTTCAATTCTGTTTCCTGCTATCCATGTTCAACAGCCTAAACCAAACCCATGCTAACTACAAGATGGAAAATGACCACTTGCACCAAATATCTTAATCACTCTCTGCTCTAGAACCTTAAATTCACCCATCCTAAGGCCTTTCAGACATTGTGCATAGAATTAAGTCCTAGCTTAAAATTACCTGAGACACAGATAAACTGGATAACATTACCAAAGTTTTTGTTTTTTAAAAATTATCTGCTTGAATCTAGATCACAGAGTCATATCAAATGATTACAAGGCCAGCTGTGTAGGATTCCTGATTAAGGCTGGCAAGGTTGTAGACAATAGGGCGTGATGGGGACTCCGGCCAACAGGAGTGCACAGTATCCGTCCAATTAAGGGGAAAACAATTCCTTGAATTGAGTCAAGACATACAGACCCAGTGATGTTAGAACTTCTCATTTTTTAAGAGGAAGAAATCAAATGTTTACATAAAATTTCCTAGTTTAAAAAAATGTATCTGTAAGTCAAATCTACCCATGGCTGTCAGTTTTCAACTTCTGATCAACAGATGCCTCAAATCCAAGAATTATCTCCCCCTGACCTTAATACACAGAAAAATGGGAACATGCTGAAAATTGGATTCCACAGGTATCCCTACTGAGGAAGCCCCTTTTGGAGCCTAAACAGTTGCACATTTTAATAAGCAGCTCAGGAGATTCATCTGGAGAATACTGAGCCCTGCCCTCCCCCTGCCCCCCACTCCCACTTTTGGAACACACAGCTGGAGACAGAGAGCTACTCACAAACTAATATCCATCTTGGTGTCCCTGAGCAGGTCACCAAGCACAGGAAGTTTTAGGCGTGAATGAATTCTTCCATATCCTAGTGCCATATCCTAATACTAGATGTTTGATAAAAAGACCTAATTGTCTTTTAGTAGCGAACACAAGATACTAAGCAAATACAGGAAACTAGATTTGGATTGGGGTCCAAAGGAAGAAGGAAAATTCCAGGAGGAAACTTTCCAGAAGGAAAATTCTGGAACATAGAACATGCGTGGGGAGGGCAGGCCTGCGAGAGTGACATACAGTGGACGACTGATCCCGTAATATCCAAAGGGCTCTAAGGCACTGAGAAATGTGAAACTTAACTGTTTCACTATAATAGCAAAGTTTCAGATGGTGGAAAATAATTAGGCCCTGAAACTGTAGCAATTACCATTTATCTTCAAGTCTTCTCATTTGTCAAAATTATGGTGGTTAACAAAATTCACCTGTAAATTAAGGACAAATAGTAACAGAAATCTCTCAATCAAAATACAGTAAATATTGGTATTTTAGTTCTAACTCTAGATTTTCATGTCTTACTTTCTCTTGCAACTCATTTATATATTCCTTTCATTATCTTCAGAGTGAATCACAAAATTTCATTTATTAAAAATATCTATGCAGCAGTATTTCCTGCTTCTTGCAAGCTGGGTGGTGAATTTTTAATCAATGTTGATTTTGGAACAACATTGAAGAATATTTAAAAGGATTAGATTTTTCCAAATTAATTATTTTGAGAGCTAGCATACAAAAATAAGAAAAGGATATAAAAACAATATGCGATTATTTTCAGCATTTTCTTACAAATTACAAGGACCCCCAATCTGCCAACTTTTTGTTTCTGTAGAAACAACCTGGATTCTCCTTGTCCTCTGTCTATCTCTAGGACTTGGCTGTGGGATCCTTTCAAGCTGTCACAGGCTGGGCCTCTCAATTCCAACACCTCTATCCTTTCTGTCACTCTCTTGCAATTGATCCTATTTCACCTTGTGACATTATTTTACTATTGTAAAATAAGTATTGACAAACTTTTTCCATAAAGTGTCAGGTAGTATTAATATTTTAGGCTTGTGGGCCAAACAACGTCTGTTGCAATTACTCAACTCTGCCGTTGCAATATAAGAGCCACAGATGTAGATAAAGGGGTGTGGCTGTGTTCCGATAAAATTCTATTTTCAAAAACAGGTGTTGGCCTGATTTGTCCCATGGGCCATATTTTGCCTGCCCTGTTCTAATACAAAATTATGTGCTTTTTGTATCATTTACAATATTTTGTCTTCCCAAATACATTGTAAGTTCCTTGTAAACAGACAGTCCATATTCTGTTTTTGCAACACTTAATAGGACTTAGTCACAACGTCGTGACCATTCCATGGGCTTGACAAATGTTTGTTCATTGACTATTAGCTAACTGTTTGATTGTGTGTGTGTGTGTGTGTGTGTGTGTGTGAAGTCTCCAAAGATAACAGAATTTTTGAATGGAAGAGACCTGAGGTGTCATTCTTCACCTTTATAGATGAAACCAAGGCCCAGATGGGCTTGTTATTTTGGCTATACAGACGGTCACATGTTATCTCTCCAAACATAAATGCAACTCTAGGGATCCTGACTTTATCAGCCTTCAGTTAACATACAAATAAAATAAAGTGAGCTCCTATCACATACAACCCTGGTAGGTCTAGTGCGCAACTTTGTATTCTTAAAGATTCCCCAGAGGTATCCCCTTGCTTGCTGCTCTGAATTCTTCCTTTTGGACCTACTTACCCTCACACCTCACAATCATGGCATGGTTTTCTTTTTTCTGCCCAGTGGGGGATCTACTCTGAGCTTTTGCCTTAAAAGAATTCTCCACTTTTTAAATCCAATGTCCCTTTTGATAAATTAAAAATCCAACCCCTTGCTGATTCAGAAATACATCCTCTTAACTCTGATGAAATTCACCAACATTTGTATATTCCCAACAGCCAAGAAGATGCTTGAATTATATTTTCAGGAGTTTGAATGATAAAAGCAATTGTTTTTCAACATATCACATTGCATTGTTATGCTAAATATGCATTTTCTTACTATAAACACTGTATATGCACTGACAGAAATTCTAATTTCCATACCCAAACCCAGAACTCCATGCCTCTTGGTGAGAATTACTGAGCCAAAAGATGCTGAATATAGCTCCAACCCTGGCAGAAAACCCAGGGTAAATTTATAGAGTGAGAAGGCTCAGATTACATAGAATGGACAGATTATGGTAACATTCTGCTACTTCTGGAGTCATACACAAAGCAGGCAGCCAATTTTACAGAGTTCGTTAGAGGCAACTAAAGCATCCTTAGTGCTCATACTGACAAAGCTTTGATGCTTAAAGTGGTCTCAGAGTATATGCATAATCAAAGATTTAAGATATCCAGCAGTAGCAACAAGGGCTCTCTTCTAAAGAAACAGCACTCCAGAGCAGATCAGTGATAACAGTAATTTTGTGAGATGCCCAACTGGTTTAATGGAATTGAGGAATAAAATAAAAAGATAGCCTAGAACAAGAGTATTCTCTTAACTATGCCTAGCGAAGGATGATCACTAAAGCCTTATCAAGAATGGATG
The DNA here is from genome assembly GCA_008086735.1 of Cheirogaleus medius. Classification (NCBI taxonomy): domain Eukaryota; kingdom Metazoa; phylum Chordata; class Mammalia; order Primates; family Cheirogaleidae; genus Cheirogaleus; species Cheirogaleus medius. The sequence goes on along the minus strand of VBSM01003176.1, from coordinate 24,531,686 downwards.
GAAAAGAATTTGGAGATACCTCAAAGAGCTAAAAATAGAAATACCATTTGATCCAGCAATAGTACTATTAGGCATCTACCCAAAAGAGTGAAAAACATTCTATAATAAAAACATCTGCACTCGAATGTTTATGGCGGCACAATTCACTATTGCAAGGATGTGGAAACAACTCAGTGCCTGTCAATTCATGAGTGGATTATTAAAATTTGGTATATGTATACAATGGAATATTATTCAATTATAAGAAATGACAGTGATCTAGCACCACTTATATTTTCTTAGATTGCGCTCGAGCCCATTGTCCAAAGTGAGGTGACACAAGATCGGAAGAATGGGCTCCACATGTACTCAGCATCAAATTGGTACTAACACTATGGTGCTCAAATGGTGGTGGTGTTCACCAGGGATTAGGAGGTTGGGGGCGTAGACTCACAACTGAGGGATGGCAGTAAGCATTGTAGAGGGGAAGGGCATGCCTCTAACCCTTGCCAGGGAGAGGCAAAGATATAAAATGTAACAAACAAACAAAAATAATGTAAACATTAAGCAAATGAAGGTTAAAGTCCTTTCTTGTCACGTTTATACTTAGTAGTATTTTGTTATGACAGAAATGTGTTTTGACAAATTTTGGTTACAAGAAGTTCCCTTGAGATATTGTTATTTGAAGATATTATGTATTCTTAATCTTAAGGCTATATACATACAATGTTTGTTATAGAGAATATATTTGCTTGATTATTTTTTATAATGAATATACCACCATTGTGATAATTAAATAAAAAATAAATTTAAAAAATAGAAAAAAAAAGAATGGATGAGAATAAGTATCACTACCCCACCACATGTCCTTTGTGGTTGTCAAAGTAATATCATATTGGAATAGAAATCTCATTCTACAGTGTAGGTTCTCCAATTCTCAACTAATCCCTTTAGCATAGTTATCTAAACTGGGGAATAGGAGACTGGTTCACAATGGCTGACTAGATGCAGCTAGTATGCACCTCCACCATGGAGAGGAACCAAAGTAACAAGTAGATATTCAAAGTTTGAATAGGTCATCTAAGAGGAAACACTGGGATTCAACAGAGAAGTGATGGGAAGCACCAAAAGCAAAAGAAGAGGGAAGCGAAGGAGCTTGCTTGACCAGGATTGGGAGCCGGAATAAGCTCCTGGGCATGGGGAAAGGGTATGAGAAAAAGCTTCAGGGCTCCACACTCCTGCCACAGTCTTTTACAATTTTAGTTATTGGAGAACTCCTTGACCCACCCAGGCCTCAAGTGAAACGTAGAGAACTATCAAGAGATTGCACAGAGACATTGCTCCAGAGAAGAAACTCCATGAAAAAACTCTTAGATTTGATAGACAAATTCAGTAAAATTGCAGGATACACAATAACATGAACATCAGTATTGTTTCTATGCACCAATAATGATCTAGCCAAGAAAGAAATCAAGAGGGCAATTTCATTTCAATAGCTACCAAAACAAACAAACAAACAAAAAACCTGGGAATTAATTAAACCACAGAGGTGAAAGGTCTATACAAGGAAAATTACAAAACACTAAAGAAAGAATTCATAGATGACACAAGTGGAAAAACATCCCATACTTATGGGTCTGAAGAATTACTATTGCTAAAATGACCATATTGCCCAAAGCAACCTACAGATTCACTGCAATCACTATCAAAATACCAGTATCATTCTTCAGAGAATTAGAGAAACAATCCCAAAATTCACATGGAATCAAAAAGGAGCCTGAATAGCCAAAGCAATTCTGAACAAAAACAACAAAACTGGAGGCATATTACCTGACTTCAAAATATATATGACTATAGTAAGCAAAACATCATGGTATTATGTATTATAAAAACAGACACATAGACCAATGGAGCAGAATAGAAAACCCAGAAATAAAGCCAAATATTTACAGCCAACTTATCTTTGACAAAGCTGAGAAGAATTTACATTGGGGAAAGGACACCCTTTTCAATAAATGGTTCTAAGAAAATTGGATCCCCACATGCAGAAGAATGAAAGTGGATCCCTATCTCTCACCATGTACAAAAATCTCACCATATACAAGGATTAAAGACTTAAGCATAAGACCTGAAACTATAAAATACTAGAAGAAAACCTAGGGAAAACACTCTTAGAAAAGAATGTATGCCTAAAGCCTCAAAAGCACAGGCGATAAAAACAAAAATAGACAAATGGAACTTCAGTAAATTGAAAAGCTTCTGCCCAGCAAAATAAATGATCAACAGAGTGAAGAAACAACCTGTTGAATGGAAGAAAATATTTGCAAACTCTTCATTTGACAGAGGACTAATATCCAGAATATACAAGAAACTCAAACAACAGAGAAAAAAAAAATCAAACAATCTCATAAAACTATATTATAAACAGAGTTAATTTTCATGTACATTTATATTGTGTAAATTAAACTATGAAGGCTCCATCCTTAATTTCCTTCATGGCTTTTCACTTTAAAGACTGGCTCCCAAAGCTCAAGGTGAGGGGTTGTCAAACTACACTTTGCAGGCTAAATCCAGCCTGCCACCTGATCTTGTAAATAAACTTTTATCGGAACACGGTCATACTCATTAATATTTACATGTTGTCTATGGCTGCTTTTGCTGTACAACAACCGAATTGATTAGTTGCAAGAGAGACTGTATGGTCTATAAAGCCTAACATATTTACTTTCTGGCAGTTTATAGAAAAAGTTTGCTGATCACTACTCTAGGGAGAGACCACAGGAAAAATGCGAAAATAAACACAAGAGGTTTTGTCATTTGAATCCTATGGGATTCCCCATGGTGTTTTTAACTATATGCAATTTTCATCTTGACACACTGACTTTACCATAAAATCTACACCATACATAAGATGTAAAATCACAACACCTAGTCTGGTTATCTGAATTAGAGGAGTAAAAAGTAGTTTACATTTTACTATATATGAAGTTCATCTTCAATATTGACTGTGCTGCTTCTAATTCTTCTTGCAAATTACTTTGCACATTATTGTTAGAATAATTTTGGTAATATTTTCAATATGTAGCTCTTTTATACTGCCTCTCTCCTTTGATAATATTCAATGGTTTGCTATCTTGCATGGTTTCAGGAACAGACTTTTTGCCCTTCATCATCTAACCAGCTTTTCCAAGAAAATCTTTTCTTTTCTTCTTTTTTTTTTGAGACAGGGTTTTGCTCTGTTGCCCATGCTGGAATGCAGTGGTGCCATTACAGCAACTAGGCCTTGACTTTTGGGTTTCCATGTTTGTCCAATTTTCACTTGAATCCTGCTAAGTCAATTTAGCCCCAACCTCCCACCCTCCATATCTGATCACCCTCAATACCTAATCAGGTTCCTCATCCTCCACCATCCCCCAGGTGATGTCTGATCACCCTGGCCTGTCTCCAGCAAAAATGTTGTTAGGTTGGTTTAGCCGGAATCTCCCTTACCCCTAATGTTTTCTCTTGGTAATTTCCTATCTGACACCCACCTTGCTCTTTGGTTATAAATTCCCATTTGTCCTTGTTAGAGTCAGAGGTGAGCCCAGTCTCTACCCTCCACTGCAAGACCCTATTTGCAGTAGTTCCTATCTATACTTATGGCAATAGTACTCCCTTGAATAAAGTCTTCCTTACTGTCTTCAACAAAGGTCATGAATAATTTTTTCTTTTATAGGTACCAGTGTCATTACAGAACAAGCTGATCCACCAACACAAACATGCTCTTGAAAGGATGCTGAGAATCTGAAGTTATAGGACTATAGTTGAAGGTGATCCAACATTAAAAGAAGCAAGCAGGGCATCAGAAGAGGAAGAGATGAGAGGATGCAGCCTTCCCAGAGCCCCACTCCAGCCCTCCCCTGGCTTGCTTCTCAGGGAGTAGGCTCTTACACTGAGAAATAAACCATGCACCTTTTGAAGTTATGCCACATCAATCACAGGCTTTTATATACTGATTAACTACCTCTCTCAGCAAGAAGGATGAGCCACCTAGTTCTCTTAGCACAAAAGAAACCAGTTTTTCAGCTCATGAATTAACCCTTCTTTAGCCAGGTAAATGATTTTTTTCAGGATAATGAAAACAAAGAAATAACATGTTTCAAATAATTTAATGGCAAAAGTAGTGATTATCTTCTGGATAAACATATGCTGAAAACTCTTAAGATCATTGCCTATTAACCTAGAACAGCTGCTACAAACCTAGAGGTGGTAAACCATGTGAGAATTAGCAAATTGAGGGCATTCGTAAGTATGCAGTGAGCAGCAGTCTCACTCCCTTTGAGAGGTGCAAGGAACGAAAATTGGCATGGATTCATGGAGGACATTCATATGATTGATGTTTGGAAGAACAGTTGTCTTAATTTCCCATGTAAGATTTGCTAGAGCAATGGTTCTATAAATTTAATGTTATACAAATTATGTATACAATATGTGTACCTACAAATCACCTAGAAAGTTTATTAAAATTTTGATTCAAAATATCTACATGGGTACTGAAATTCTGCATTTCTAACAATAACCCAATTGATGTGGATGCTGCCGGTCTATAGACCCCACTCTGAAATAATATGGTACTAGAGGGCTCTTAGCCTTAACTCAACAATCTTAACCCATACTCCAAAGTAATACTGTAACCTTCACTCTCCTTAAACATGTGAGTCCTCTGCAACTCTATAGCCTCTCCTGCTCTTAGCTGTAACCTTAGCTATACCAGACCAGTGGTGGCCTTCCCAGGTGTGGTCTGTCACTATATTACAAGGAGGTAATTGGTGGATTGCAACTCCACCTGTATCATTTTCACACAACAGAGACTGCCTTAATGAAAACTTATATAAACTCAACTATGTCAAACAGAACAAGAGAGAGTGGGAGAATATTGTTCATTAAAAAAATGCACTTAAGCATGAGTTTTCTCACCTCCTTGGCATATGCAAAAAATATTTTAGGCAAAAATACAAGAATGAATTTGCATGCAAGAACGTATTTGTGATGTTGAGTAAGTAACCTACCCAATTCTGCCACTTGGACTGGTGCCCAAGCAGGGAGCAGTACTGATATCTTACTTTTGTGTACATAGTTACAAAGCACTGCCATGTGCATTATCTCTTTAATCCTTATAATAAACATCTGATTTAGGTGTTCTTATTTTACAGATGAAGAAACAGAAACTCAGAGGTTACATGCCTAATTTCCCAGCTAACAGGTGTCAAACCTCAGACTTAAAATTAGGTTCCTTAGTCATCATCTTTTTCTAGCATCCTACATGCTCTGCAACGGTTCTTAGTCCTGGTTGCATACTGAGATCACTGGGAGAGTCTACAGAATGCTGATGCCTGGGTCCCACCCTCAGACATTCAAAGGTCATTGGTCTAGGGAGTGGCCTGGGAATCAGGATTTTAAAACGGTTGTAGGTAAGTCTAATGCAGAGTTTCTCAACCTCAATACTATTGACATTTTGGGACAGATAATTTTTTGTTGAGGGCAGCTGTCCTGTGCATTGTAGGACATTTAGCAGCATATCTGGCCTCTACCCTCTGACATCAGTAACACTTCTCTGATTGTGACAACCAAATGGCTCCTGACACAGCCAAATATTTCCTAGGAAGCAGGGGTGGAGATGGTGCAAAATCGCAAAGTGGAGAAGCACTGCTTAACGTACAGCCAAAGTTGTGAATGACTGATAAATAACTACATTATCAGCAGCAATTGTCAGTTCATTTGTTTATCTCTTAATTTACCCCATCATGTCCGAGGAGGTGGAACAATTAATCATATTTGCTTTTCCCCAATTTCATCAACATTAGAAGCCAAATCTGACAAACATTTTTGGAACATTATATTTTTTTTTAATAATTATCTAATCTAAAGGAGAAGAGAAAGTTCTGCTCATCTATAGTTTTTTTAATTCATTCAATTAAATTTTCTTAGTGCTACTATGCACTGCTATTTCTCAATTTTGCCTGGTTAGAATCACCTGGAATGCTTCTTAGAACAGCAGATTCCTAGGCCTTAACCCAGAGCTACTGAATCCAAATTTCCAGGGAGAGGCCCAAAAACCCAGATATTTAACAAGTATCTCCAGGTAATTCTTATCAGTGAAGTTTGGGAAAAACTGGGAAAGTCATGGGGAGTGCAAAGATGAATAAAACACAGTTCTTCTCCTCAAGGAGACATGCAATCAAATACTTAGAATTCATGATGGTAAGAGCAAAAGTTACAAGTGTGTAGAAGCCTAGAATATAGCATACAAAAGAGAGTAATTAAACTTATTTTGGGTGGAGAGGCGTAGCTCAGAGAAGGGCGTATGCAGAAGATGATCAGTTACCATTCTCTGACATTATTTATCTCTTGATTTGTTGTTTCCCCTTCCCCTACTAGATCGTAAGTTCCACAAGGTCAGGAACTTTGCTCATCTTATTCAGTGTTGAATCCCTAGCACTTAAGAAGAAGTCCTTCATACACAGTAGCCACTTACTAAATAACTGCTGAATATTGAATACATTGTATGTTCTTTTAGAATTCTTGTTTTCTCTTTTGCAGGCTCAACACACTTGTCATTAGTGGTCACCATCTAACACTCCTTGTGGGCTGCCACATTCATTAGGGCAGGAATGGTGTTGATCTAATTCTCTCTCCCCTGGGCCCAGCATGTACTAAATACTTAATAACTATTTATTGAATTAATAGATCAATGAATGAATAAGTGAATCAAAACAGAAGGCCAGCCCTAGATGGCTTTAATCTAACGAACCCAGTTTCTCCAACAGCGCACTCACCGCCAGCATAGACTTTTTGGTCAGCAAATTCCAGGAATCAACAGCTCTGATTATCAGAGCAGTCAGCTCTTCATGTGACAGTAGTAAGAATAGAATCAATGAAATGGCTAATGAGCAACAATCCTGTAACATTTGGAGCAATTAAAAAAGGCAATGAAGAAAAAAACTCCATACATCGGAGACAGGGAAACCTGATTGAAATAGTTGATCAATACAGGTGAAACAGAGCCGAGAAATGTGGGCATCCAGTGAGAAGGCAGCTGAGACAAAAAGCCCAGGCTAAAGAGAGAGAGTGAACCCAGAAAGCCCGATGGAAACCATAGATGCTGTCCTATCCCTGGAGTTCGTGTTTTTCTGGTATCAGTAGTAGGCATTCTACTGCAGGAAGTCACTCCCAACCATAAAACGATTTCAGATTGAAACAGCCCTATCTGCTGAACTCACTACCTTCAGACTAAATCCTGCTTCATGCTCAGTAGACAATGTTGTTTGGGAGGGAAGAAGAGCATCCTTGAAATCTTAACTCTCAGAAACAAAACCCTGATTTTCACAGGGTAGTCATTGCTGATGGCCTCAAATACACATCACCGCATCCTTTTTACATCATGCCACACATAGTTGCATGATATGCTTGGATAAAGAGACACGACTGCCCCACCCTCAGACCCCATGTCAGGCACACCTGGAACTCATCTGCAATACAGCATGGAGCCTGCCACTTGCTGTTTAGAGTTGTGCACTGACAGATGTGTTCTCAGTTTCCAGCAACCATGGGGGCTTATATTATGCTAGGTTCTACGTGCATCCAGAAAGAGTTTTGAGAACCTACTAGGTTCCAATACTTCTCGAAGCAAAGGACAAAACTGAATAAAACAAAGACTTCTCTCTCATGAAGTTTCCATTCTAGTAAGATGAACAAAACAAAAACCTACGTCAAGTGGCCATGACGTGCTAGGGAGGTAAATGCAGCAGGGGGAACAGAAAGGACAGTGACGGTGTGGAGGCAGAGATGAGAGCAGGTTTACCTAGACAGTGAGAACATCTATTTGTTTCTTGTTGCTGCTGCAACAAGTTGCCATAAACTTAATGGCACAAAACAACATGAATTTATCATCTTACGGTTTTGGTGGTCAGAAATCTAAAATAGACCAGACGGTAGCCCCGTGTAATAGTTTGAAATAAAAAAAAGAATCAGAAAGGCTACATTCCTTCTGGAAGCTGTAGGGGAGAATCGATTTCCTTGCCTTTTTCATTTTTTGGAGGCTGTCTGCATTCCTAGGCTCGTGGTCCATTTCCGTCCGTTCAAAGTCAGCAGCGTAACAGCTTCAAATGCCCCTCCCACTCTCGAGCCCTCTTCCTTCTTATAAAGACCCTGTGATTATATTGGGCGCACCTGGATAATCCAGGCTACTCTCCCTATTTCAACAGCCTTTGTTTCATCACAGCTGCAAAGTCTATTTTGCCACGGAGGGTAACATACTCACAGGTTCCAGGGATTAGGATGTGGACATCTTTGGGAGCTGTTATTCCACCTCCCACAATAGGATTCTCTGATAAGGTGACCATTTAATCAGTGCCCCAGTGGAAGCACCAGAGAGCTGCGCAACTATCAGGAGATGAGGGGTCCAGCCCTGGGAGCAGCGAATGCAAAACCCTCCTGGGGAGCAAACTTGGCATGCTTAAGGAGCTGGAATGAACTGAGTATGCCCAGAGTAGAGTGCGAGAGGGGAATTACAACAGGATCAAGAGGAGAGGGACAGCAGCAGGCCAGGGCAGGACCCCATGGAGAACCTCATTCAATCTGCACAACAACCTGATGAACTGGGTGCTGTTATTTGCCTCACTTTTAAAGTTGAGCAACTGAGGGCTCAGAAAAATTAAGTAAACCCAGCTTGAGCTTGCACAGCTTCCAGGTGGTAGAGCCAGGTTTTTATCCTGGACCATCTGATTCTAGAATTTTCACATGTGACCCCCTCCACCTCCTCATACCATCAGGTTCTGAAATTTGAAGAGCAAACATTGAACTGAGTCTGAACGTTCTGGCTTAGAAAAGTGAAAAGATCCTCCAAAGCCCTCCCATGTGGGGAAAATATCAATATCCTTCTGAGTCACAGTTGAAGTCATGACTCAAAGCCATACCCGTGTGACACAAAACACAGGAGCAAGGCCCCAGTAGCTGCCCTCCTACCAATGCCCCATGAGACAGCGAAATTAAGGGCTGTGGCAGCTGGAATGTATCTGAAATTAAGCCAGGTAACCTTTCTGTTCTTCAGTTTTACTCTCTGTGAAATGGTAATACAAAGTTGCAAATGTCCCTTGCTATCAAAAAATAAAAGATTCAGACTAATACAAATTTTCAAAACAGAAAAATGGGACTTTGTGCTATCGGAAGATACTCTGTATTAACAAAAGATTATCCAAAGCTGTCTTTATAATAGTAAGCTCCTCTGGTATACACACACACACTTTCTGATATTTAATTGACAACTTTTTAAGAAAAGTACTGATTACTAAAGTGCCTTTATTTTGCCTTGCATATATTAGTTCTTTTTGTCTAACTCAGAGATTTTCCTATACTCCCTGCTAAAAGATGGGGAGTCTTGGGATGATTTTACATGTTGTGTACCTGAGGGGCTCCTGGAAAGAATAGAAGGTTTCTGGAAGCTTCTTAATCACAAAGAAGTCTTTTTTCTCCTTCCCTGACCCCTATGCCCAATGAATGCAGCACATTTAGGGGGCAGAGTTAGACCCAGTGTGGTTGGGATCATTGCTAGAACAGTCCAGTGACTTGGCCTATTAATAATATAGTGTGTTTATAGAAAATTGGGCAATTGAAAAGCAGAGAGAGCTCTGTGTTCCTTTTCAAACACCTTGGTTGTTTAGAATAAAATTGTTAAGTGCGTGAGTTGATTCTTTAGTTTCCAGTATTCACAGCTCCTACTCAAAGCTTTGAACATTCCTTTATAGCATCTACTTACAGTAGTCAAATTGCAAAATTTAAATGATATACATTAACAAAAAGTGGGCCCCCGTGGCTGTTTTTGCTTTTGTCGTTATGTCAGGAGTCAGGTATCCCAGAGGGCCCTGTCAGTGTAGCTCTCTGCTCGCAGAAACAATACACTATACAGAGTGTTGGAAATCACAAAGGATGCCCCTTAGTGTGATCCACATCACAGCTGCCTGCTCTGCCACGTGGTGCTTCCCACGAGTTTCTGCCACCCCCACCACCCTACATTCTTTCACACATGTCGTAGCTCTGTGGAGAAGGAGGTCTGTGTCACTGCATGCTGATGCTCAACCCCACACCTCTCTTGCTCTGTCCCCATCCTGCCCCAGGGGGTAGGGAGGAGTGTTTTCTGAATTGCTGTCAACAAAGAACAGCAGACCTGAACAACCAGGACAAGGCCAGGTGAGTTCTGAGAAGTTTCCCACAGGGGAAATTTTGCCTTGTAGCCTCTGTAGCAAAATTGCATCATGGAACAGAAAAATATGACAGTGAGAAACCCAGAGGAAAATGGACATTGATGGGGTGGAAAGTGGAAAGATGTCCAGGTGTGGACATTCCATATTTAAAAATATTCAATGATGCAGTTATTATAATTATAATGTCTCCATGTATAGACACTGAGGGTACCGGAACTGAGCAGAAGATGCTCCTGTGACTTCAGGGACTTATGAAACTCATGAGCAAGCCTTATCTGATTTTCTGGCCTCAGCATCCAGTGAAGCCAGATTTGCTGGGAAGAAGGAAGGACTGGGAATGGAATTGGGAAGGCAGTGAATTTGAGTTTAGGCTTTTCTACTCACTGATTTTGTGAATTTGGGCAGCTTGCATACCTTTCTGAACCTCAACGTCCACATAAGGAAAATGGACATAATAATATTTCTCTTATTGGGTTGCTGTGATATGCTAACTCAAAACGTTTTATGCTACATAATGATACCTGCAGGTATGTATGCTATGAATTCAATGTCAATATTGTTCATCGTTGCTGCTTTGTGAGCATAGGTCTTCCTCTTTTATTCGTTCATTTATTCGTTTTTTCATTTGTGTTTTTCTTTCTTCTCTTCCCTTTCTTTTTTATTCAGCTCTTTGTCTTTCCAAGACCAAGAAAAACAGTCATCACATTTGACCAGAAAACTGTATTAGTCAGTGTATCTGATCAACCTACTATACTTTGTTTGAACCCCTAATTCTTGAAATCCTCATCTCCAACAGGGAGATTCTGTAATTATGGACCTGGAATGTACTATTAGGCCATGTGCTATAGAGGGAGATGTACATACAGGCAGCTATGGGAAAAGAGCAAACATTCATGCTAGGAAAACATGGGGCTAGCTCAGTTATCCATTCAACACACTCTGAGTTGAATAAGAAAGGGCTGGAAGGCTATTTGACATACTACCGTGTTTCCCTGAAAATAAGACCTACCCATAAAATAAGCCCTAGCAGGATTTCTAAGCATTTGCACAATATAAGCCCTACCCCGAAAATAAGACCTAGTGATGGGCGTGGCTACGCAGCGTATCTGCACAACCCATGTATTTCATCGGGGAGCGGTAAAGAAGATGAGCAGCCCTTCTCATCTGCCCCATTGTGACAGCTACTATCCCTGAGGTGACCGGAAAGGTGCGGGCAGCCCCACCAACAAGGTCGGCTCCCCCTGTCAGGTCCCGGCCATCCTGTGCGTGCTGCAAGCTGAGGCTTTGAGGGGAAAATAACACATCCCCTGAAAATAAGCCCTAGGGTGTCTTCTTGAGAAAAAATAAATATAAGACCCTGTCTTATTTTCAGGGAAACACGGTAGAAATATGTCCAGGTATTAATAATTTAGCAAACAAGGCATGCCGACATTGTAAATTGGTTGAGTGACCTTTGATGAGAATTAAAATGCTACACATATCCCTAATTGAATATTTTCCATTTTGTCTTCTTAGTCTGATAAATTTGTGAGAAGACAAAGACACATGTAACCTACATCTTTATACTTAATATTATTGTGATTTTCTGAGTTTTCCCATTAATTAGAGTGATTTTCTCCACATGCTCAAATTGTCAGAATATGAATAAGAGAAATGTCTTGATAAGATTTATTGCAGGAGCACAGAATGTTCAGAAGTAGATAGCAAAGACCTTTTATATTTTTTCTGTTTTCATAACCAAGCTTTCAGAAAAATTGATGTGAACAATTCAGATAAGTTTTCCTAGGACTCGGAAACCTGAGTTGCCATTTTAGTTGCTTCAGCATTTCTAGCTCCTGAGGTAATATACACTATCTGCCCTCCAAAAATACATAACTGGAATATAAATATGATTCTCATATTGCTTGAGACCCAGCCTTAACATCTAAGGATTTTTCATATTCTCCTCATATCCTTGAATTCAATTTTTTAATAAATTAAATTCAATCAGGCTTAAAAAGAAACACAGTACGATCTTCACTTTGGTTGATATTTTATATTTTTGCTCCTGCAATAAAAAAACGTTTTTAAACCTGCCATGATGTATAATGTTGGCCAGGTGCAGTGGCTCACACCTTAATTCTAGCACTGTGGGAGGCCAAGGTGGGAGGATTGCTTGAGGTCAGGAATTTGAGACCAGCCTGAGCAAAAGCTAGACCCTATCTGTATTAAAAATAGAAAAAATTAGCCAGGTGTGGTGGTGTGCACTTGTAGTCTCAGCTACTCGGAAGGCTGAGGCAAAAGGATCACTTAAGCCCAGGAGTTTGAGGCTGCAGTGAGCTATGATGATGCCGCTGCACTCTATCCTGGGCAACAGAGCTGAAAGGGTAGAGACCTCATGAGGAGCTCATGGCGTGGGTTGAAGAAAGATTTCACATACCAGGAGTAGAATAGTTTTAGAAAAGTTTATTTTACCTTTTTGAGAAAGAAAGAAAGAGATGAGAGAGAGAGAGAAAGAGAGAGAGAAAGGAGTGGCCACAGCACACAAATTAAGGAGTGAAAGTACCAGGCCCTGATGGAAGTTGCTTGGAGTTTTAAAGGGTAAAAATGGTTTTTTCCCCTCTGCTTTAGCAGACTGATAACAGAAGTTGCAGCAAAGCTATTGCAGATGTTCTTATTTTTCTCTTTTCTCTGTGAGGCCGGCTTATCAAAGGTCCTTGAAATCTGGTCCGGGAGGAACTGAGGCAGAGAGCGGGGAGCAGGCCGCTTGTACCCCTCCTGCCCACTTAGGGCTCTTCAAGGCTATGAAAACTCTTAGAGATAATGAGTGAAGCCACAGGTATTTAATTAAACAAAACAAAGGGCAGTTATGCTGTGAGTTTATTTCTTTTACTTTCTGTTTGATAATTTATTTTCCTCTGTTAGGTAGGTTATTAGTAAGGCTACCTTGCATATACATATAAAGGGATTTTAGTGGGAAATATTGATTCAATCTGATTTAAATTAGAAGCAGATTCTTTTATTTATGGTGAAGTGTTTTTGAAATGACTAATAGAATGCATTGGGCAATGTAGACAAGTGTTAACAGAAATATTAAGCTTATAAAGAACATCTAGAAATACATATACATCTTTATTTCATATGAAAATCTGTGTTTTTGTTGGGTGGGCCATATAAGATATATCATATATTGAGCAAACAAATACATTTCTACTTAAAATTTTAGGTGTATTTTCCTGGTGTAGGTTGTTTATATCCTTTAGGCTAGGAAGGTGTCTTAGACAGTTGTATTTATTCAGTACCAGGCACACTATCAGCTCAATAGTTTTCTGATATCTGCTTGTGAAATGGCAAAATGGGCTCTGCTTCTTCTCTCATCCTCCCCTGTCTTTCAGCTACATCCTCTGTGTTCTTCCTGAGCTCTAGGAATTATAGGCTTATTTCTCTCTATTGCTCCCATTGTCTTCTAGCACCTTCCACAGCCCATTCAGTGCTGGCTCAAACTTGTCTCAGGGAGTTGGAAATACCCAGGCCTGGCCCCAGGGGAGGGAGGCTTTGGCCGTGGCTTCTGTTCTTTGCTCTGTCATTGGTACCTTTGCTTGGGGAAGGAGACCAGTGTTGAGTGTTTGCAGCAACAGCAGCAGCAGCAATAGTAGCAGCAGTGTACCTGAGACACTAGGTTTCCTGAGAATCTTTTCCCTTAGAGGTTTTGTGGCTTGTAGGGTTGCTCCTTGAAGACCTTGCTTTGGTCTTAGGTAAGTATCACCACACATATTAAACAACACACTTCATTAAAGGGCAACCCTTAATCAAAAGCAAGTTTGTCATGCATTAATAAGGTTATGATGAATCTTGTGTTACATAAAAAGAGTTTATGAGCTCCAGAAAGAACACATGTACTTCCTGCTAAACTCAGAGAGACTCTACCATTCAAATGCTGCTCGCGTTTGGCAAATCAACTCTTTCATGTTCATCAACCAAAATTAACTTTAAAACACTGTATCAGGCAAAAACTTCTAGTTAAAAGTGAGAATGTACTCTGTGTAATTATTTAACATCAGGTAGAACCACTCACCATTTTTTCCATGAAAATGTTTATTTTTAAATTGTTTTAACTCTATTTTGTTTGAAAAGTTAAATAAAATGCATAGGACTTGATCTAATAAATAGCTGTTTATTTTTCCCAGGCCTTCAACCTCTCCCTCCCATCCACAATAACCCTCTGTTTCCCTGGATCTTCTCTTCACAGGCAAGTTTCTTGTCTCCCCAGCTCCTGCATTCTGACTTAACCTCCCAATAAAACGTTTCCCTAGAAAGTCAACAGTAGTCTCCCAGATGCTGTCTTTCAGGTAATTTTCAGTCTTCTTCTTTGTCTTTTTCTGACGCCTTTCAGTTTTTCATTTTAGTTCTCTTCTTATGCTACATTTTCCTTGTGTGTTTTCATTCATACCCCAACATCGAATATCACCTAAATGTCCATGATTCCCAGATTTATAGTTTTGGTATATCTCTTTCTCGAGCCCCAGATGTTCATTTCTATTTGGTTAGTAGGCACCTCTGCTTAGACAACTCACGGTGACAGTGGCCCAGCCAGAATTCGTTACCTTCTACAATGATCCCACACCCTGCCACCATGAATCCTCGCTTGGATTTCTTATCTTGCAAGTGGTGAGTGATACTTTCTTAATCCTGCTGCCCAAGCCAGAAATGTGGGTATCATCCCAGATTACAATTTTTCTTTTAAAGCCACATTTCCAGCCTCCACTTCTACCTGTTCTTGTACCTTTAGCCCCTCTTCCCACTTAACTCTTTATATTCTATGAATATTGAGCCATGTCTAGTTCCCCAAACACCCAGGTATGCACACTGCTGGACGTGGTTCCTTGCCCGGCATGCCCTCCACATCTCCACATTTCTTTAAGGCTTGATTAGGCACTATCTTTCTGTGACACTTACCTTTTCTTCCCTGGGGAACACATGCTGCCAATGTATAATACTTAGGTCTTACTTTCATCAGAGCAAGAAGGATCCTTTCTGTTTGCCTCTGTCTCTCTATTAGATTGTAACCTTCTTGGAGGCAAAGTTATGTTTTTCCATCTATGTGTCTGTATTACATACAAGCATTTAATACATAGTAGGAACTCAATAAATATTTGTTAAATTAATGAATATCTGAATGAATAAATGAGTGAAATTACTAAAACAGTCAAGGGCTTTGAAGCTATGTGATGCCAAATATACCTACATGAATTTTTCCCATTTCAGCTTTTTATCTTGATTCTGTATAGACATGTCATTAATTAAATTCTGTGTACATGACCAATTTTATAGAATGTGATTTTTTCTAGAATGATAAAAATATTTGCATGTAAATGAGATAATAGTCCACCTTGAGATGCATTATCTTTCATTACTCCAAATAAACTCCATTACCTGTTGGGAAATAAATGAAAATGAATCTACTGCAGTAATGGGTTTTCAGTTCCATTTTCCAAGCAAGAGATTATTTCTAGTTGAAAGTCAATATGCTTCCTGAGCTTATGAAATCAGCTATTGCTTGTGTGTACACATGCACTGAGGATGAGCTCACATCTCATTCAGGATCTGTGAAGTTTGAAATGAGCCCAGAGCATGAGCAAGACATTTGTGATTTCACAAATTCTCTTTGCTCAAATTAACAAGAAAACTCTTAAGTTTCTAAAGAATTTGAGTTACCTCATATTTGAAGCATTTTCTGTTGTTTCTAAATAGAGAAATATTTTTTAACTCTAGAAATTGAAGTGTAACACAAAAACACAGAAAAATGCCTGCATCCTTTTAGTAGTTTTAATTCTTTCTTCCTTTATTCATCCATTCTCTTAAGTCTCTTCAATTCCCTTCTAAAGCTGTTAATGTAGGATGTGAGGACTTACTATATGCCAGGCACAAGGCTAAGCACAGTCATTTTAATAGCATTTAATTCTCTTGACAACCCAGTAAAATGGATGCTATTATTATACTCTCCAAGTAACAGAGGAGGAAGCTGATGCAAGCAAAGGATAAGCTATGTAGCTTATAACTGGTAAAGCCAGGGCTTGAACCAAGGTCTGATCTAAAACCTTGCCTGTAATCCTTTGTGGCTCACCTCATCCAAATCATGGGTAAAGTTTGTGATATAGAAAATTATTCCAGCTCCTTTTGGATCACCTCATGCTCTGTTTCATAAGAAATCCATGTACCTCATTATTATTACATTGCCTTTGACATGTATTTTATAAAGTAGGCAGGTTTACAGCTAGTGATGTTGATTCTAGTTTGTGAGATGTAATAACTGATTAAGGGGGGTTAAATTCTCCAAATAAAATGTAGTACATTCATTTTTATTTAGCAAACCTTGGTAAACACTACTAATTTTAATAATATGTCTGTACTTACCTTTAGGATTTCTTCATTGGTCACACACCTTTCATTTCTTACTTTTTTTTTTTTTTTTTTTACTTTTCTCTATCTGTACTTGCAAATCTCCAGTGCAATATTCAATAAGTGGAGGATAGTGAGCATCTTTGTATTTTTCCTGATCTTAAAGGAAACCATTCTGACTTTTCACCATTAAATATATTTCTTATGGTATGCTTTTTGTAGGTATTCTTTCTTAGGTTGTTACAATTCCATTCTATTTCCAGCTTGAAAAAAAATGATAAAAACTTGCTGAATTTTATTAAAGTTTTTTAGGCATCTACTTATGTGACCATATGGGTTATTTTCTCTAAACTATAAGAGGTGGTAAACTATATTGATATTTTTGAATTTTTGTTTAAATATATTTTAAGTTTACATTTAGCAATCTTTACACTTTTTGGTGAAATTTATGCAATTTACACATACTAAGATTCACTGGTGTATAGTCCTATTAGTTTTGACAAATACAGAGTTGCATAATTTTGATCAGAATTCTACACAATTATACCCTTTTCCCACCCCCACTTCCCATTTCTCTTGTGGTAATCTTTTAGGGTCCTATCCAATCTCACCCTTACCCCCAGGGAAACTATTGATCTGTACTCTGTCCCTGTAGTTTTGCCTTTTCTAAAATGTCATATGTAAACAAAATCATATAGTATCTAGTCTTTTGAGTCTGATTTTTTTTGCTTAGCATAATGCAAATGAGATTCATCTATATTCTTGCATATTTCACTATTTCCTTTCTTTTATTGCTGAGTAGTATTCCATTGTATGAAGGTAACACAGTTTATTTACCTATTCCACAGTTGAGGGACATCTGTGTTGCCTCCTATTTTTAACGATTACAAATGAAGCTGCTGTTGTAAACACTCATGCACAGGTTTTTAAATGAACATTGGCTTTTATTTAACTTGAGTAAATATCCAGGAGTGGGATTGCTGGATTGTGTATAAAGGGCAATGCTGGCTCCATAAAATGAGTTGGGAAGTATTTCTACCTTTTTTATTTCCTGGAAGAGATTATGTGGAATTGGTAATTTTTATTTTTAAATGTTTAGTAGAATTCACCAAGAAAACAATCCGAACTTGGGTTTTTCTTTCTTGGAAGGCTGTCAACTAGGAATTAAATTTCTTTAATGAATATAGGACAATTCAGCCTATTGAGTTCTTGAGTGAGTTTGGTAATGTCTGTCAAGGAAATGGTATATTTCATCTAAGTTGTCAAATTCATGAACATAGGGTTCCTCTTGTTTCCTTTATTATCTATTTCATGTCCTTAGGGTTTATAGTGATATCTCTTCATTTCTTATTATTGGTAATTTGTAGCTTCTCTCCCTGCTTTTTCCTTGGTTAGTCTAGCTAAAGGTTTTTCAATTTTGTCTTGTCAAAGAAACAGCTTTTGTTTTCAATGATTTTCTTTATTGTTTCTCCTTTTTCAATTTGATCTCTGCTTTTATCTTTATTATTTCTTTCCTTCTGTTTACTTTGTGTTTATTTGGCTCTTCTTTTATTAGTTTCTTAAGATGGAAGCTTACTGATTTGGATCTTTCTTGTTTTCTATTAGTAATATAAGCTTTTATTGCCATAAAATATCCTCTAAGTATTACTTTAGTTGTAACCCCCAGATTTTGATATGTTGTATTTTTTTCATTCACTTCAAAATATTTTTTAATTTGTCTTGAGACTTCTTTGACCCGTGGGTTGTTTTAGAAGTGTTTTGTTTAACTTCCAAATATTTGGGGATTTTCCAGTTATCTCTGCATTATTGATTTATAGTTTATTTTTAGTTTCATGCTATATGTGATTTCATTTATTTTGTATTTTTTAAAGTTTGTATTATGGTCCAGAGAATGGTCTTTTCTGTTGAATGTTTCATGAGTGCTTGAAAATAATGCATATTTTGCTATTGTTGACCAACATGACCTTTACATGTTGATTAAATCAAATTGGCTGATAGCTGCTCAGGTCTTTTATGTCTTTTGGAATTTTTTGTCTACTTGGTTTCAGTTTCCAAGTACAATTTTGGAATGATCTATGTCTCCTTTCAGTGCTATAAAAATTTGCTTCATATATTTTGTAACCAAGTACATACATATGTAGAATGGTTATGGATTCTTGGTATATTAACTCTTTTATCATTATGTAATGCCCTCTTTCTTCCTTATATTTTTTCTTTACTAAAATATGCTTTGTTTGATATTAATATAGTGACTCCAGCTTTCTTTCGATTAGTTTTATATATTTTTTCATCATTTTGCTTTTAACTTATCCATATTATATTTAAAGTAGATTTTCTTAGGCAGCATATATTTGTTCTTCTTTTTAAAATTCAACATACTTTTTGTCTTTTAATTAGTGTGCACATGCTGTTTACATTTAATGTAATTATTGACAAGGCTGAACTTAGATCTACCTTTTGTAAATGTTCGTTTTCTCTGCTTTTTTCTTCTGCTTTTCATTTCATGCATTCTCTTGTATCATATTAATTTTTATTTATTTATTTTTAGTATTGCAACGCAACTTACCTATTGCTTTTCGGCTATATTTCCTTGAATTTATTTAGTGTTTGCTCTAGTGTTTTTAATATACGTACCTATCTTTTCACTGTCTACACAGAGTTAATATTTTGTCCTTTTGAGTAAAACACAAGAGACTTAGCACCATATAGATCTTTTTACTCTAACCTCTTTAAATTATAGTTGTAATATGTATTATATCTACATATATTGAAATGCCTCCAAGGTGATATTGTAACTTTTGCTTTACATAGTCTTAACTGTTTTAAAGAAATTAACAGCAGAAACATAGTCCATTATATTTACCCCGATATTTACTATTTCTGCTACTTTTCACTCATTCCTGAAGGCTCAAGTTTCCTTCCTCATTTCACCTTCAGGCTAAAGAACTTCCTTTAGTAATTCTTTTAGAGCATTGGCTTACAATAGATTGCCTTAATTTTCCTTCATCTAAGAATATCTTTAGTTAGCTTTCCGTTCCTGTAGGATATTTTCACTGATGACCACATTCTTAATTGATAGTTCTTTTTTTATTTTGCACTTTAAAGATGTTGTTCCACTGTCTTTTAGACTGTTGTCTAACGAGAAATCCATAGTCATTTGAATTGTCCTAAATGTAATTGTGCTGATTTTCTCTGGTTGCTTTAAAAAGTTTTTCTTTATCTTTGGTTTTCAGCAGTTTCATTAAGATTTGTTTGGCTATGCCTTTGTTTGAGTTTACCTTGCTTCTAGTTTGTTGATCTTAAAATTGTAAATTTATGGTTTTCACCAAATTTGAGAGTTTTGAGTGATTTTTATTCAAATTTTTTTGCACCAATCCCTTTTTCCTCTCTTTTCAGGGACTCTAATCATATGATTGAAATACGATGATTTGAATCACAGATGCTGATGGGACATTATACCAACATCAAGGGATATAATAATTTTCTTCTTTTTGTGATTATTTAATTTTTATTAATATATCTTCAAGTTCCCTTACTTTTTCCTCTCCATTCTGCTATTGAGTCCAAGTGAATTTTTCATTTCAGATATTGTAATTTTCAGGTCTCAAATTTTCATTTTGTTCTTTTTTTAAATTTCTTAATTCTCTGCTGAGAATTTCCATCTTCCATCAGAGATGCATTTAAAAGATGTTTCTATTTTTATAATTTATCCAGAATTTTAATTATTTCAATTGGGATGGCTGTGCAGGATATCTAGTTTGTCAGATTGCCAGAAACAGAGTCTATGATTTTTATTTCATGTTATCTTGCCTGCTATTCTTATGCATTTCTGTTTATTGTGCCAAGTAGTAAAATATCACTAGCAGTTTCTTTATATAATAAAAAGATTTCACATTTGTATAGCAACCTCCAGTTTATAAGTAACTTCCATGTTTTTCCCAATAACTTTATGAGAAATGCAGGGCAAAAATTATTATCTCTATAATATAGATGAAGAAATGGACTCACAGAGGCTTACTTAATTTGCCCAAAATGAGTATGAAGTGGGATCAGAATTATTGCTCAGTTCTCTTTTTTCTCTATCATGTTGAATCTAGGATGGTCAAACAGAAAATTGCATCTTATAGCAGAATTTGGCAAATTCAAGTTGAGGGGACTGGACAATGGGGGAATAATTAGAGTTTCTTTTTTTTTTATTGTTATTCTCATTTATTTTATGTTGCATTTATTCCCGTGCCATAAGTTTTTGTTTCTTCAGTTTCTTCTGGGATATCTTTTTCTTCTGGGCAACCTCCTCTTCTGGTTTTGAAACAATTTGTTACTTTTCAGTGAGGATCCTCTCGATGTGGCAGAGGGAGCTCACGTATGGGTTAATCCGACCATGAGCTCTGTAAATTCGGCGATGCATCTTGGGTGCTTTGCTCACCTGGATATGCTCAATGACCAGAGAATCTACATCCAAACCTTTAAGTTCAGCATTACTGTCTGCATTTTTAAGCATGTGCAGCAAAAATTCAGCACTCTTTTTGGGCCACCCACCCTGTGTCCAGCCCCACTGTTTGGCCTGGGCACACCTCCCAACTCCGCCATTGTAACGTCGGAATGGTACACATCGTTTCTTTAAAGTGACATCTTTCAGATACTTGGTGGCTTTTTGTATATGCATACCCTTGATGGCCTGGGAAGTTTCACAAGTGTTCTTGAAGTGAACACGAAGATTTGAACCTCTTGACTTGCATGATTTTGTGGGGTTTTCTGGGTCAAGTGAGTAGCGAACCATTTTCACAAATCACCTCAGGCTGCTTGAGGGGAAGAGCAATTGAAGTTTCTTGACATTGATTTTACAGATCTGTGTTGGCTTCCTTTTTCTACTGCTAATTGAATGCTCATTTAGCAAGGAGTGTTGGAGATGTTTGACCACAAAAGTATTATCCTTTCTATTTAGCCTGCTACCCTCAAAGACAGAAGCTTCTTCCTTCAGCCATCCTGATAATTATATTCAAGACACTGGGAAAAGTAGATTAGAAATGCAGAGACTGCCTTTGATCCTAAAATACCAACCAGGGAAAGGTGTTGGCTTTACTTCAAGCATAAGAAAGGCTTCTTTTTGTTGAAAGTAATGTTCACTGTATGATTTGTAAGTATTCGGTCTAATAATTTTTCATAAGATGATTTTTTTTACTATCTCCAGTGATAATTCTGCTATAATAATCTATTTTTAAGTTGAAACAATATATATCTCCCTCCTTCTTAAAAATTTAATATAATACTATAGGCAAAAGAAAAAGTTTTATTAAACAAATAGAGGCAATGTCTCCAATGATCTCTTGTCCATTTAGCGATAATGTGCTTTTCCTCACTGTGTTCACCGAATATGTCTTAATACCTTGAATAGACTAGTTTGACAGGAGCACTACAGATCCATCTTTTGTTTTAGTTGATTCTAACTTATCACATGCTATGACATTTTGGAATATAGCTAGATGGATAGTAACCCTGTATTGTACTCAACTACAATGAAAGAATACTTTAAAAAGGACTTTTAAAAAGGATATTTGGTTAAAATATTACCCTCAATCTTGATTAGTCCTTTTGTGTTTTCCATCAGTCAAGTTTTATGATGATGCCTAGAAATTTTCATAGATCTTGACCTAAACTCTATTATACTAAGATTGGATTCTGTGTAGCTTAATGTCTATTCTTTTCTAGTTATAAATAATTCTCCAAATTCCTTCCTCTAACCTATTGCAAAGATTACACCTTGTATTCCACATGTACTCACCCTCTCCCCAGTGGGATACGACCCACATTTCTTCCCAGTTACTGCAGCCGTCTCTGAGCCCATGATATCCATTTAATATCCATTCTTCTCAGTCAGGTTTTGATATGGCATCTTGTGATCTCTCTTATTTATGTTTCAAATAAGAAATTTAAGCACCCCTAACACATCCAATATACCTATCAATGGAAGAAACACTGTGTTTTAGACAGTGTTCTTTAGAGAAAGAGAACTAAGAGGGTATATAAGAGGAGATTTACTTTGAAGATTGGCTCACATGATTATGGAGGATGACAAGTTCCACTAAATGCTGTCTGCAAGACCAAGAACCAGCAAAGCTGGTGATGTGATTCAGTCTGAATCTGAAGGCCTAAGAACAAGGGAAGCTATATGGTATAACTCAATATGAGGCTGAAGGCCTGAGAAATGGATCAGGGTGACTACAGGTGTAGTCTCAACCAGAAGCTCAGATGTCCAAAGGCAGAAGAATATGGATATTCCAGCTCAAGAAGAGAGAGAAAAGAATTCACCTTTTCTCTACCTTTTTGTTCTATAATGGCCCTCAACAGATTGGATGGTGCCCACCCACACTGGTGAGAGCAGATCCTCCTTACTCAGTCTACTGATTCAAATGCTAATGTCTTTCAGAAACACCTTCACAAACACACCCAGAAATAATGTTTTACCAACTATCTGGGCATCCCTTAACCCAAACAAGTTGACACATAAAATTAACCATCAGACATTGGTTAACACAAACTTCCATTTACAAAAGATTATTGCATAGAAATGGGGGTCAGGGCAGCAGCATACAACAATACTATTCTTATCTTGCTAGGCAAGGAAGTAAGTTACCTCTGTAGACTTTCCTCTATGGCAATGAATAATCTACTGGTTTAGTCAGTTTGGCTGGCTGTACTACTATCTACCAAAAAGGTTTAATTTGCTTGGTGTTACTGATTTTTGTCAGTGCTACATGATTTTGGTCACAGGGATATTTGGGAGGATGTTTCTATTGAGAGATGTATCAGCTGTGATAGCAAATTGAAGTAAACATGTAAAGAAAGGCCCAACAAGGTAGAAGTTTATATCTTGCTTACATCATAGTCCAGGAAAGCTTCAGTTTTATTATTTTCAGTTCATGGTTTCCAAAGTTGTCCTGGTGTTCTTCTCCATCCCTGCCAGCTAGAAGGGAGAAAGAACATGGAGAAGCACATGTGTGAGGTTTCATGGGCTAGTAATGGAAGAAGAAGACATCACTTCTTCTCATATGCCATTGATAATAATTTAGTCAAAGGACCACATCTAAGTGTAAAGGAATCTATCTGAGTGCCTAAAGAAGGGAAAACAATTTTGGTGGACAACCAGGCGTCTTGGCTATGAACCTTGTATACCTCCTTAGCAGTGCATTTCCTGTTGGCAGTGATACAGAGCCTGAAGAATTGCCCTAAGCAGTGAGTAATCCTGGATTCCTTTCAGCCAGACTTGTTTCTGTGCTTTGTTTATTTGTCTGGGAATGGTGGTGATGACAATAGAACCTCCCTAAAGTTGCTTGTTTAGGAATTCCTTTTGCTAGCAGCTGATGTCAGTTCTCTTGCCATGTCAAGATGTTTGAAGCTGGGCCCCTGCCCCTTCACAGTTTCAGATTCTTGATAGCTCTTCAGGGGCACTGCCCATCCTTATGGGCCTCATCTTAGGAGGTCTTGCTTTGGCCTCTGTCTCTGCATGGAGGACTGGGTATGAGGCAGGGTTATGGCCTCTCTGCTCCAGGTGCTCTTGATATTCTCTGTAATGTGGGGAAAGGAAGATGACCTTCGGCAGGTGGAAGGGCTTTGGTGACACTTGGGTAATCTGGTTTCTTCATTCTGGCTGAACATTGACTGGATCTGGGTACAGTGCAATTGCCTTTTGAAATCCAGAGCATGCCCAGTGGCAGAATGGCCTTATTTTATACAGCTGAGCCATGCTCCTGCTCCCCTTTCAAATGGTTCTGCTTGGACCACTGTTTTTTTTCTCTTGGAACACCTTATTGAAGGTGTACTTATTGTTGGCAAAAAGTAGCCAGCACCTCCCAAATCCTGTTTTCTTTCTACCAAGTCCTGTAAAGCTCTAAGCCCAGTGGGAATAGGCACATGATCTGAGTGACAATAAGTAACCTGCAATGATTAATGCTTTGCTACTGAGTTTCCTAACTCAGGATGGGGAAAACCTCCCTGCCCCCTCTGCACCTGGACAGAGCCAGTTCTACATTTCAGATTTGTCACTGACAATGCTGCTGGTCCTGTTACCAATTCTGGCATTAATTAGGGCTCTGAGGGTTGCCAATGGCACAAGCCTCACCCAAAGTAGCTAAAAAAATTAACAAACCAAAAACGCAGATTTACTAGAGAGCAGTGCTGTTTCAATAGAAATATAATTTGAGACTCATATGTAATATAAAAATTTATAGAATCCACATTAAAAAAGGTAAAATTAATTTTAAAATCTAGTTTACTTAAGCTAGTACATCCAAAATATAATTTCAATGTATATTCAATTTTATTCTTATAAAAATTATTAATGAGATATTTTACATTCTTTTTGTCCATGTCCTTGAAATCTGGTATTATTTTACACATACAGAACAATTCAACTTGAACTAGCTACATTTCAAGTGCTCAATAGCCAGTAGCTACCATATTAGACAGCATAGTAATGCAATTATAGTGGCACTTAGCATTGAAGGAGTTACTTAATAACCACCTATCTTTCTGTGTGATGCCTTCACTGGTGTGTTTCTGATTTCTCAGTGTGTCTGGGCGCATGGCTACTAGCCTTTCTGAAATCACACAATGTTAGCTTCATCAGCAAAAAAAAAAAGAGCTCTCCATCTCCCTATCACATTTTGCCTAACTACTCCAGCTCCTGTTCAAAAAATCTTTGGGAAGAAACTCTGTGCCCATTTTTAGGCCAACCAGATGGCCCAGTGATGAGGTCAGGTAGTGTGACTGGTCTAGGTTGGGACAGGAGGTAGAATTTTGTGATTGACAGCTCCCAAAACATCCCTGTGAATAGAGTAGAGAACGAAGAGTTCTCCAAAAGAAGAGGTGTTTCAGTAACCAGAAAAAGAGAAAAAGAGGTGCTGGGAAATCAGAAACAATAAATGTACACATACTACTATATCTAAGGAAGAATAAAAATGGCTATTTATGCAGGTACTATGGCTATTTTTTCTTGAATAAACTGAACACTTGAGTACAAATAGTAGTATATGTGCTTGCTATGTAAATACTCAGTGAACAGGTTTAGAATTTCAAGAAAATGATAGCTTCATTTAAAAACTAACTCCTAAATCAGCATAGAATTCACATTTTTTTCCTTTAGTTAAAAAATAATCAGTATATGTAACACATTGATTTGGTAGTTTAATATTAAATCATAAAATGTTGTGTTCCTAACTAGAAATGAATGTTTGGAATGTCTGAATGAAAAAAATTGTCAGGGATCAATAGTGTTTTCTTTTAGAATACAGTCATGGTGATTGTTTTACAAAAATGAAAAGATGACAGAATCTCATAAAACTCTGATGAGCAACAGACCCTACTGATTCCAGAACCTTGCCAATTACTGTCAGTTTGAAAAATCCTTTCTGAAAGATTGACTGATATGTGAGTGAAACTGTGGATCTTGTTCAGAGCCAGACACAGAACAGAAGTGTGTCTGGCTCCTGTGGCAGGTGATCATTTTAAGGTTAAGGATGATTACTGTTTACCTTAATCCACTGGGACCCATCAGTAGCTTTTGACACTATGACTCTATGATGCTAATATTCTAAATGTTCTGGCTAATGTAAAGCAGCCAGCTTTCTCCAGGGTAAATGCAGCCCTGTCTAATACACTGTAGCTGAAGATATTCCTGTGCTTGGTCTAAATTGGTACTGATTGTAGGAATGTCTTGAGAATTGGTGGAGTTGAAAAAAATATCTTTTATAATTATTTTCTTGAGTTCTTCCTGTCTCTTCCTGGTGCCGGAAAGTCAAAAGTGAAGGCTGTCCACCACAATGCCCTCTTCATGACCAGATCAGCATTTCTCTATGTTAAGTGTACATTACAATCAGCTAGGTCCTTGTTAAAAATGTATCTCATCTAGCTCCACCACTGTAGGCTTTGAGCATATCTGGGGTGGGAATTAGAAGTATGGATGTTTTATAATATAAGCCCTGCAGGTAATTATAATAATCTCATCTTTAAGAAAACCTACTTGAGGTCATAAGTTATGTCACTCTAATTCTCCATTCTGATCATATATGGAGGAATAAAATAAAATAACATGAAATGATAGTCCCTTCCTATCAGGCTCCTTCTCAAAGCTTTTTAAATCTAGGGGTTCCCAGGGAAGGAGGGGCCTGGAGGAGCTCCAGGTATCTGTGAACCTCCTGAGATGGTTCTGCACCTTTGCCCATGCAGTTCCTTCTACCTGGAATGTCCTCTTTTCTTGAAATTCATAACCATTCATTATTTATTTTACATAGCATCTCCTCTATTTGAAAGAGATGCTGTCACTGGTTATACTTGCTTTCTCTTCAAAGACCCCAAAACATTTTGTTTGAATCTGTTTTTTATTACAGTTATTTGCTTATTTTGTACTTCTTTCTAAATATAGAAGAATTGTTTCTTAATTTTCTGTGTAATCCCTTCTACTTTCAGCTCTGCACTTAGCATAGTGCTTTCCATATAAGATACTAAGTAAATATTTGTTAAACTAAACTAAGTAGTCACTTTTGGATGTTATACATTTATTTCAATAAACAAAACTATTTTTCCAAATTTTATTTAGTAAGAGCAGAATATATGTGTGTGTGTTTTCCATATATCCTCAATAGACCAAAAATCATTGTCCTTTGAGAGTGACTGGATTAATATCAGAAAACAGTAAAAAAAAATGTAAAACTAAATCTGTTACAGTTGCAAATAAATATCATTGTGAGACTGATAATTATGTGGTTTCAAAATACTTGCTCCAAGCAGTTTAAAGCAAGAGTTACATAAACCTATAGCACCAGAAGGTAAAAGGTTTTAAAGTCATCTTTATCGAGGTATAATGTACATACAGTAAAATATACCCTTTCTAGGTATACAGTTTTATGACTTTTGGCCAACTTATACAGTTGTATAACCAGCACCATAAACAAGATATAGAATATCGTCGTCATCCTTTATAGTTTCCTTGTGCCCCTCTGTGGAGAATCCTCTCCCCCAACTCAAGCCCCTGACAACCACTAATCTCTTTCCTTGAGCTATAGTTTTTCCAGCTTTCTTCAGAGTAAATGCATAATGTTATATTAAGGGAATGATACAGTATGTTATAAGTGAGCTTGGCTTCTTTTACTTAGCACAGCGCTTCTGAGATCCAAGGTGACTTTTAAAAAGAAGAGATCATTCTTTTGTGCATATTCTGGCATGTTATGGAAAAATTGCATCAGGGAGCCCTACGCACATTTTCTACTACACGGTGACTTTATTAGTTTCCTAGTCCTGCTGTAACAAATTACCCCAGACTTGGCAGCTAAAGACAACAAAAATTTATACTTTCACAGTTATGGAGGCAAGAAGTCTGAAATCAAAGTGTCAGCAGGGCTGATCCCTCCAGAAGCTCTAGAGGAGATTCCATTCCTTGCCTCCTCCAACTTGTGGCTGCTGTTGGCATTCCTGGGTTTGTGGAGTTATTATCTGCTCTGTCTTCATCTTCACATGCTCCCCTCATCTTTTCTGTATCTCTTCTATGTGTGTCTCTTATAAAGACACTTGTCAATGAATTTAGGTCCCACCCAGATATTCCACTTTTTCCAAATAAGATCATATTCACAGGCTCCAGATATTATAATATGGGCATATCTTTTGGGGGTAGGCACCATTCAATCCCCAAACTACACTACACTCTCTGGTCTTCTCCAAATTCACATGTGTCCCAAGTGCAAAATACATTCACCATATCCCAATACCCTCAAATGCCTCAACCCATCACAGTGTCAATTCTAAGTTCAAAATTCTAATTCTCACTAGCTTGAAAACTTCCAAATATCATCATCTATATATCTAGATCAGATACAGGGGAGACTCTGGGTATTACTGATCTTGGAGAAAAATTCCTAACCATCTGTGAACCTGTGAAACTAGAACACAAGTTATATGCTTCCAAAATACACAAGTTATATGCTTCCAAAATACACTGGTGGTATAGGTATTGAATAGACATTCTCATTTCAAAAGGGAGAAAACGGAAGGAATAAAGGAGTAACTGGCCCCAAGCAAGTCTAAAATCCAGCAGAGCAAGTTCTGTTCAGTTTCTGTGGCTCAAGGTGATGTCCTCTGGGCCTGCAGGAGTTCAGCAGACTTCTGTGCCTGCAACTCTAGTGTCTCACTACCACGATAACTCTGGCCTCTGCCTCTGCATCCGTGCTGCTGTCCCCAGAATCATTCTTCCTTTTTCTTGAAGGATTCATGTCTGCATCTGAGTGGCCCTATCAGCCCATTTCCTGAGTGTAGAATTTTGGAAGTCCGACAGCCCTCTTGCACTTGTCTTATCTCTGTTTCCAGCAGTCCACACTGGCAGTGTTTCTGCTAATACTACACTCTCAAAAATCTGTTAGGTTTCCTGTGTATGTCATGGGGATCTATGCCATTAGACAGTAGTGCACTCCACAGATCTTACCTGGATAATCATGTCTCTCTTGCTGGATTTTGCTGAGATGGTTCAGTGTATTCATGAGTCACACACCTAATTTCTTCACCAAATGTTGTCCAGCCAAACTCTTAGACTTTCTTCCAGAGCATGCATTCTCAACAGTGAATTTCCTAATTTAGCATTCTTTGCACTCCAAATAGGCTGAGTACCTCCCAAACCACCAAGTGCTGGTTCCTTTTTTTTTTTTTTGCTTAACAGTTCTTGCCTCAAATTTATCTTTCTTCCCACATTTTACTATAAGCAGCATGAAGAATCCAGGTCACACTGTCAACACTTTTCTTGGAAATCTCCTTAGCTAAATATCTAAGTTTATCACTTACAAGTTATGCTTTCCACATAATTCAGACTTACAGTTTCTGTCACTATATAACCAACACTCCTTTCCCTCCAATTTCCAATGATATATTCTTCATTTCCATTTGAGTTCTCGCCAATAGTGCCTTTAATGCTCATATTTCAACCAATATTCTGTTCATAATGATATATATATTCTCTAAGACAATAAAAGCTTTCTCTATCTTGTTCTTCACTTCCTTCTGAGCCCTCATCATCACCATCTTTAAACTCTGTATTTCTATCAACAGTCTCATTATAATCCAGGCTTTTTCTATGATGGTCTTCAGAATTCTTCCAGTCTCTACTCAAAGCCACTTCCATGATTTTAGGTATTTTTTTTTCAAAGAGAAAAATTGAATTTTTTTTAAAGCACAAAACCACCCTATATGCTAAAATCATACACATCAAGTATTGGTCAAATCTTGTATCAATTTATTTTTACAGTTAAAAAGCACCATGGTTTTCTCATCTAATTTTGTTAAACATACCCAGAGAATTATTAAAGGTATATGTTCCTTTAAAACAAAATGAACTCTTAAAGAGAGCTCAAATCCTCAACAAATAAACATGAACTTTTCCCAATATTAGATTATTGATGACATCACAAAATTTCCTTAAGAAAAATACATTTATATATGTGTTTCCAGTTGACAAACTTTGGAAGACATTGCTATTCAATGTGGTACACAAAGGAACAAATAAACTTTTTGATGACAGGGGCTATATAATGAAATACCTTCATATTTCCACGTCTGAATATAAAAATTCTCCTTTGGAATTAATGCTATTATCTTCTCTTGAATTTAGATTCAATCATTATTAGCAAACCTAAATTAATGTAGCCACAATCTTTAAAATGATTGCATAAAAATAGAGAAGTAGTTAAAGCTCTCAAAAACATGATAAGTTACAATGATAGATATATTTAATCAGGCTACAGAAAATTTAATACCATTTTAAACAATAGCACCCCACTCTTGGTACCAAAATCTGTATCAGGCAGGGTTCCACCAGAGAAATAGAAGTAGAAGACACACACACACACACACACACATATATATATATATGTAAAATTTTTTTCCTCCCTGTCTTATTGTCTAACATAAGATATATTAATAAGTTAACTTTAGACCACCATATTTCAGGATATTACCAAGAAGAGTGAACATCACCCAAGGACTTTGCATCCTCCCCTGGAAAAGGATTATCATATTTTCAGTTGTATGTAGGATAGTTGTATCATGTTAGGTGGAAGTGCAACTTTGCTATTGTCTTTATTTGGAGGTTTAGTATGGTTTAAAGAGATGTGCATGGGTGCCACGTTGACAAGGGGTGGACTGTGAAGGTCAGTTTCATGTGTTAACTTGGCTATGCTATAGTACTCAGAGATTCAATCAAACACTAAACTAGGTGATTCTGTGAAGGTGTTGTAGATGTGATTAACAGGTACAATTAGTTGACTTTAAGTAAAGATTATCCTCAATAATCAATAAGGTCCTGATGCAGTCAATTGAAAGATATTAACAGCAGAACTGAGGCTTCCCCAAGAAAGAAGAAATTCCACCTGTGGACTGCAGCATCAGCCCCTGCTCAAGAGTTTTCCAGCTCCCCTTCCTCATGGCTTGTCTCATGGATTTCCACTTACATTCTTTACTTGCCGTCACACTGACTGCCACTGTTTTCTCTCTCTTTGGGCTCTTCTATAGCCCTCCAGCTTTCTTGATGCCTACCACCTAATTTTAAGGGTTTCACCACAACTCAGAATAGAAAACAAGCACAGGGACAGCAAATGTAACTAACACAGAGATTTTACAAACATTCCCAGAAGGCTGCAAAATCTTAGCATTCATGGTCTTCGACTTACAGGTCTTGGCTTTGTCTGAAACAACAAAAGTTCCTATGGGGCTTTTATTTATTTAAGGTGGGGGAGCTCACTAAACACCCCTTCTATTAATTTCCCTTCTCTAGGATCTTTCTTACTAATTTGAAGTTTGACCAGAGCAATGGATTCCTCTTTGTCTTGTGTGACCAGTTCTTGTTTCTGCTGAGGCCTGGCTCAGTCCCTCACTATTATCTCACATGTTTTTAACAGACAGACAAAATTATATGGATTTTAAATGATAACCAAAGTAATACTGCTTATAAGTAACAAATTTTTTCTAGCCCAACACATGAATATTTTTTAAAATATCGAGATTTCAAGCATGGCTGTTTATAATACCCAAGCTCATCATCACTGATTGCTTTTCTAGTGGTTCATTTATTTAGGATGATTGAAAGGAACTTTTCAAAATGAATGTGTTGGTTATGTGAATGCTAAGGCAGTAGACTGATTAAGATGACTCTAGAGAGAATGGTCAAAATGTGCTTTATTCCCTATCTCTATATCAGGAAAGATAATTTTATTGCAAAGAAATGGATGCCATGAAGATGTTGTTAAAAAGAAATGTGGCAGTGTCCTACCTTTTCATGATATCTTCACTAAATGGGTCTCAAAGCTTTTTTATAAACAAATTTAGCGTAGTACTTCAGACCAATGGAAATTAACATGTTCAGATTTTGTCTTTATAGTCCCTATTCAAGCTCAATAAGCATAAGAATGCACAACAATCTGGGAATCCTGGGATTTGGTAATATGGGCAAATCGAATAAGTCAGAAAATGTGAATGTTTTTGATTCAACTTTTCTGCATTAACTATGACAATGAGCTACCATGTCCATGGTGATTGTCCCAGATCTGTGAATTTCAGCCATGTGGTCACAAGTGTAGTACATTGTGCTAGAGAAGGAAAAAAGATACCTCATGCTAAAAAAAAAAATTGTACTTTTCCATTTTTTAGTCTCCTGACTGCCTCTAAATCCCTTGCCTCATTTTCTTCTAACAGCTATCTTTGAGAAATTGGAGAATCGGAGAAAATATACGCCCAGGAAAAATGAAGGCGAAGGTTTTCAAATGTTCCTCTGAGAATTGTATGCATTAGAGTGTCTTCGTGTGGATCATTTATTCTTTAAGTTTAAATCTATATTCATTTTTCAGGTCCATGAAACTTTATATGTAACTGGATTTTGCAGCTATTATGATGATAATCAGTACTTCTCAAATTTTAAAAATACTTCTGAGCAGATACTTATGCCTTATGAATATCTAAGTTTTAAGGACGAACACATGTGCAAAGAGTTCTTCGTTATAATAAAACAGAAATAAATGTATTTATTCATTCCTCAGGTATTTATTATTTACTAGCTTTCTAACTGTGGGCAATCACATAACCTCCATGGGTCTCAGTTTTCTCATTTACAAAATGGAGATAATAATAAAATATATAATTCAGAGAAGTGTTTGGAATTCACTCACTTTGCAGAGTGTTTAGTGCATTGTTGGCATTTTAAGTCTGTGTCATTGTTATCACTGTGGTTGATAATAGTACATCTCCATGTGTGGGTGATCTCCTAGGCACAACTTTTCCTGGAACAATGATGAAAAGCTTGGAAGGAGAGCTGACTTTTGAGCTGAGCTTTGAACAATGGGAGGGAACCTTCTAAGCCAGACTAGAAAGTGGAGGAAATTTTTGTATGTAAGAATACAACATCT
The DNA here is from genome assembly GCA_008086735.1 of Cheirogaleus medius. Classification (NCBI taxonomy): domain Eukaryota; kingdom Metazoa; phylum Chordata; class Mammalia; order Primates; family Cheirogaleidae; genus Cheirogaleus; species Cheirogaleus medius. The sequence goes on along the minus strand of VBSM01003176.1, from coordinate 24,498,661 downwards.
GAGACCTGTAAAGGAAGATGGCTCATATATAGGATAGCTAGTAATCCAGACAGGCTGCAGCATAGAGAACATGTTAGGGTTGGTTAGAAATAAGCTACATTAATAAGATATATCTTATTAATAATATATTAAGATTATTAATATAATAAGATATATTATGACATTCATTGCTTCTTTATTACCTATTTCTTCCACCAGAATTCAAATTTCATCAGGGCAAGGACTTAACTTGTTTTATTTTCTTCTGTATCCCCAGTAACTAAGATTCCTAAAACATGGTATAAATATATATTGGTTGAATGAACAAATTAATCATTTATCTATTAATCACCAAATTTACTTGTTTCTAAAGACTTTCCCATCCCTTTGCTATGTGCCTCTATACCACTGTGTTAATAATGTTCAAACTATCCTGTTGTGTGCACATCTCTTACCTCCCTTACAGATTAGCTCTCTAAGGGAAGTGACCAGTATCTTAGCTGCTGGTACATTGCAGACATGCATGAATGTTTGCTGAATTTAAATATTTAAAAATGTAAAATACTCATATAAGATTATTTCCTATTGTGCTATAGAACACAAATATGATAGGTCCTGGAAGGAGAGTAGACAAAAAGATGCAGAAGGCAAGCTCTCCCTACCTCATGATTCTGCATCTGGACTCTTTATTTGCTATCATCTGTTTACAGAAAAATGAAAACTGCATACACAGGTGTATTATGCCATGTATGGCCACAGTGATGCAAATGACATCATGAGGTGGCAGTTGCTAGAGATCTATGTCTTGCCTACATAAAATGAGTAACTTTAATGTTTTGTTCAAGTAATTTTGATAGACCCAGACACATTTTGAATGTCCAAACTCCCTACATTTTGGGGGGTAACTCTTTTTATATAAAGAAAATATATGAATCCAGTGAGGCCTGCAGGAGTGATTTAGAAAGGTGAAAACTAACAATTCACCCAACAGCCATCCACTCCCTTTATAGAGAGCTATTCCCGGAATTTTTCACACATTATCCTCCCTTCCCCTCCCTTGACTTGTGACATGGTGGTTATAAAAATGTGTGCTCTTTGCCCTCTAAGATTTATAACAAGCTAGAAAAGAAGCTTTTAATAAGAAAATTATGGCATAAGGCAGAATGTGATGGGTGACAGGTGAGCGGTACAAACAATTGGCTCAGGTCATAAGCAAAAATGAGCCTAAACTTTAGCTGCTAACATGATCAACTGTTCTCATTTTCTTAATGGTTAAATTCATTCCGAGGGGCCAGGACCCTATCAACCCTATGCACTGCTGTATCCCAACACCTCATCCAGCACCTCACACAAAGTATTTGTGGGATGAAGGGCTGGATCCTTCCATCCAGAAAGAGTTTTATTTTCTTACCAACCCATTGTGATACTTCTGCAGATCCTTATAAACATATTCTTCATACAAAGGCTAGTTCAGTATTCATCAGTCTCTACACTGCATGTGTGTGAAGGGAGACACACGACAAAGAGTGGGATGTGGGAGAGAATGCTAGATTTACAATCAGTTGGAGTCCCTTCTCTAGTCCCTTCCCTTCCTAGATGTGTCACCTGAGTAACTCCCTTAACTCTGAGACCTGCCTATTGAGTAGGGAGAATCTCTCTCCTGCTGTCTTCCCAAACCTGCTATATATCAAAGTGTTTGAAGACTATTAGGCAATGTAACAAATTCTAGTAACTGTTATTCCAAGCCTGGAGTCAGTATGGGTGACATGGCTGTGCTCCTGACACTGACCTCTGCGGGAGCCCCCGGCCTCACCAATGACAGCTATCGGGTCACTCCTGAAGACACACGATCTTTGCAGGAGGTCCAGTTCCTATAAGAGGCAGATAACATCACGGTGATGGTGCATCCTGGCTGTGTACAAGGACAGCGTGCCACACAGGCATTATAATGACTTCCGAGATTTGTCTTTATGTTTTTATTTTTTCAATCTTTGCTACTTTCTTGCACATATTGCTTAGCAAGAAGGCTGGGAGAGAGGCTTTCAGCTCTGCTCAGCTGAGGAGCACCTGGAAATGTACACACAGCTTCTGAGGCAGAGACAGGCAGGGCCACCCTATGTCATTGCCCTGCACACTGGCTGTGAGTATTGTTGGCAGCTTCACAAGGGATATGAATCCAGAAGTGACAAGAAAGCCATAGGCAGGCTCTCAAATCGATTCATCTTTTTGGCTTAAAGTTGAAATGCAAACACCTGTCAAAGAGTTAGTTGTTACTCATTATCAATCCCATATGTATGCATGAATGCATCTGCCTCTCCCCTGCTGGAGGATTAATGGAGTGAAGGGCAGAAGGTGTACTGAGTGCTGGAAAAGGGAAGGAGGGTGAGTGGAGTGAAAAAGCCCCTGGAGGGGGAAGGATCCCAGAAAACAGTCCCAGGGGCACGAAGAGATAAAAGCTGTTAAGAGCTGAAATTATATTAATTTCATTTATTGTGCCAACTACATACATGAATTTATGATCAAGTACAAACTTAGTTTAAACATGATAGGGAAAACTTGTATGTTCAAGACATGTTTTTCTATTTATAAAAATAGAGGAGGAATTTAAGTCATGTCACAAACTCGAACAGTTAATTTCTTTCAACACAATTACTTGGTGGGTCGAAATTCCCTCCTGCTCATGCAATGAAGACTCTAGATTGATTTCTTTATAAATTATTCTCCTCTTTTTGTGAAATGTGCATTGTAGAAATTACGGTTAGTGGCTGCTTAGATGACCAAAACATTCAATGTTCTTCCAAGTACCTTTGGCAGATATTTCATGTTGGAGAATGGGGGGTTTTACCAGGCATCCTGGTGTACAAAGAATGGTACAATTCCCACCAGAGGTTCCCTTTCCATTTCCTTTCCATTCAGAAGAGAAAATGAAACTATTTGATTCCTAAGGATATGCCTGAATTATGCCTTTTATTCAACATTCTTCTGGTGCCCTTGAAATATACTCAATCTTTGTCAAGTTGAGGTCTTGTGGCATTTACAAGGCTCTTTGGAGCTGTGTCAGGAATACACTAGGAAAAATATTTTATCTGCCAGTTGAGAATCCTGAAAATTTAGCACTTTGGGGAATGAGAGAGTGCTGGAATGCTTTGGAAAGTACTGATTATGACCATGAATGTCAGGACACAATAGGAATTGTATCTGCTAGACATCTGTTGAAAACAACAGAACCCTGTCATATTAGTTTACACAGTAAAGGAATTTACTCACAGACTTTCTGGGAGGTCTAAAGAGAATGGGCCTTGGACACTATGGAACCAAGAACAATGCCCAAACTACACCTTGAGGCTAATTCAACAGAGACCCTGCTGCTGCTGCTACTTGGCACAGATATAGAACTTGCCTCACTGCTACTTGGCATTTGATTCTAGAACCTTCATCATTGCTATCTCTGCAAGCCAGCTGTTTCTTTGGTCATTCTTTTCAGACAAGGGATTTCCTTTGGTATCTGATGCTTTATGATGACTCCTTTCTATATAAAAATAGAAGATTTTGATAGCATAGAATAGAAATAGAGACTTCTATATAGAAGTCTTATGCTGGTATACCTGACTGTTTGCATACTAGTTGCAAGAAAGGCTGGGAAAGAGTTTCTGACTTCTACCCTAGGGAGGTGGGACATGATAAGGGAAATATTCCAAATAGTGGGAAGAGAATTCAAAAGGTGCCAGTCACATCCATGACAAAAGTCCATAACAAAGAAAATACTCTTACTTGCTCTTTCCCTTACCTAATGCAGAAGTTCAGCCCCCAGAAAAGATGCCTTTAATATTTTATATGACTTTCACATAAATCTAGGCAATTATCACATGGGGGTAAATTTGGACAATGTTTCTCAATTCTTCTGGTGCTATAGTCTGTTAAAAGGATGTCAGCATGGTCTTGATTATTCCCTGAAGTCTCATAGAACTTTTGGGAAAAAAACATCTTTTTATTATAGTCAAGTCTGTGTTTTTATTACTGGCCTTAGATATGAATCATATGGGGCTTGGCCCTGTGCAAAACCTAAGTGACTTTATACTGCACTTCTAGTAACACTGTCCCTGCCCACATTATCACTGAACTTTACTACTGGACCAATCTGCCTCCCTTTTTTCCGAAGATGCCTTTTCGTCCAAAAGATGCCTCAGTCCCTCCTGCAAATAGACTTTTAGAGGACCTGCCCCAAATTTGTCAAACTCATCAGGACATTTCTGAATTCCTCCTTAGACATAAGCATGCTCTCTCAGTTTTTGTAAATCTTAAAGCCTTTATTTCACCTTCATTTTTGAAAGAATTTTTTGCTAGGTATAGAATACTAGACTGATAGTTTATTTCTCTCAATAACGACAGATGTCTATTTTCTTTGGGCTTACAGTGTTTCTGATGAGAAATCTGTCATTCTTACCTTTGCTCCTTTGTATAATATATCTTTTTTCCCCCTTTGGGAGTTTTTCAGATTTTTTTAATCATTATTTTTAGTATTTTCAGTATGATGTACAGTTATGTTATATTCTTCATTTTTCTCCATTTTGGAGTCATAAACTTCTCTCAAAAGATTTAAATGGAATAAAGGCATTTTCAGACATCAAAACTGAGAGAATTTATTGCCGAATAAACCTGCACTATGTTGTGTGATGGTAAATGTTTAACAAATAGTTTTCCAGAAAAACAAATCTAGATTAGTAGCATTTTCTGATTTTCATGATACAAATACTCCTACAGTGGCTAATTTCATGCTGTCAGTCAGGTGTCTCTGAAGACAGAGTATGGAAGAGATGCACGCAATCTTGCAAGCCTATGTGAGCTGGCTCCTGCATGCTAAGAAACATTATAGGAAGCCCGTCAGGTAGAAGAAAAGATGATACCAGGTGGGAGTTTGGGTCAACACAAAGGAATGAAAAGCACTAGAAATTGAGAATGGGTAAATATAAAATAATTTTTTCTATTTAAGTGTTTTACTTTGAGAGATAACTGACTTCCTAAAGCAAAAATAGTAATATGGTATATGCTGTAAACCCTAGAGCAACCCCTAAAAACAAATGATGATGACAACAAAAAGGCACAGATAATAATAATGGAGAGAAATAGAAAATACATAGGAATGGAGAAAAAATAAATAAAATGATAAATAAATTACTTAATTCCCTTACCCCTCAAAAATGCAGGAAGAAAGAAACAAAAGAAATAGTGCAAGTAGGACAATGAAGCCAAACCTTGTTGATTATTACATGAAATGTAAATAGTCTAACCATTCCAACCACAAGGCAGAGATTGTCAGACAATTAAAAGGAAGACCCAACTGTATGCTGTTTTTAAGAAACCCACTTTGCAATAAAATCATAACATTTGAAGAAATTTTATAATCTAGTTTTTCAAATTCACAGTTACTCAACTCATACCACCTTTAAGGAGTTCAGCTAGGCATAGATGGAGGGACACAAAGGTTGATAGTGAATAATCCCTAAATTTGACAACAGATTATGTTCTAAATGGAATGCAGTCCATTTATAAAAAGGAGTTATGAATTTGGAATCAGAACATCTGGGTAGGGAGTCCCAGTTCTACATTTTATGACTTGTATTGGTTTTGCTACACCATACCGCTCTGGGACTCAATTTCTCTATCTCTAAAATAGTGGGTTTTCTAGTCACTTATCAGATTTACTTGGTGAACTTTGAAAACATTTGTGAGACCAGCTCACAACTCTCTCAGATTCTAATATACTCCGAGACTGAGTCAGGAGGCTCTAGGTAGCCCATATACATACTTTGAAAAAGCTCTCTGTGATTTCAATGAACAGTTCTCCAACCTGCAGCCTACCTTCCAGTTGAAAATCACTAAACTGGATCATTTCTATGGTCCCTACCATTTATGACATTGTATGATTCTCTATTTTGAGTCGAATTAATATTTGAATGTTTTTCAAATGACCTTAAAAATGACTGGGCCAGCACTTACAAGCCCCAGGCTTGGCTCCTTGGCATCTTGCCATTTCCTTTCAATTGATGGGATTATAAATGACACTCTGTAACTTTGCTGATTTACCTATGGATATTTCATTTCAGAGTGAATGTGTGGATATGATAAAGAATACACTGTAGAAGCCCATATGCATTTGTATATGCAGTTCAGTTCACTGTAGTGGAACTGTTTGGAGACTGACTTGCTCCAAGGTGACTGACATTGATCTGTCTGAAAAATCAATGAAGTCTGTGCTATTGAAAAGAGAGCACTAAATTAGCTTTACTGGTTCACAAAACTGGAAAGTAGGTCAGTGCCAACATTCCAGTAATTACCGCTGGTTCTGTGGAAGGCTCAGTGGCAGATACTGAGGGGCAGGATGGCCACCCAGAACTGTGGGGTCAGGGGAATAAGGCCCTGAGGTTCCAAGAGGGGCTGGTCCAGACGAACCCTCTTGGCCCAGACTGGGCCACCCCTTTCAGCCTTCATCCAGGGCTCTGGGAAATAACCCTTTGCCACAGCATATGGTTTGTTTTGATTTTAATATGTCAGAGATGTTTCCTTTAATTATTTTCTCATTACTTTTGCTGTTTTTAAAAGACTTTTCCCCATCCCTCCCCTGAGAGTGCTCAAGGACTCTGTGTTATTTCATTTCTAGCATGTTGCATTTCAAAAGACTTGTAGAATTAGATCTTGGCAGGAAAAAAGGGGGCTAATTAAGCAAGAGTGGGTCATGTTCTAATTTCCCATCCTTATTCAGAATGAAGGTCTTTTTAATTGTAAGGCTCAAGTTAAGGGACTAAAATTTTTATTCTAATAATTATGAACATCACCCTCTTAAACACAGGTCAAAAGAAAGACTTGTAAAAGTCCCACTGAGAGACACCATTGATGATTTCAGGGGGAAAGGGATGGAAAGAAAGTAGATTGGCAAGGAGTCATGGGCAGGAGGGTACACCTCTGGCTTTATCCTGTGGCATGTAGTGTATAACTCTAGTGGTCCTTGGTAGAGACCTAGACCTACATTTAACCAGGGCCATACCTTACTGAAATCAAGAAGTAAGTGAAATCTTTTCCCCTGACTTCACATTTTCATTTCCTTTTTCATTGCCCTGACTCCTAATGTCTCTCCTTCAATTCTCTTTTCCTCCACACAGAGAAGGAAGGTGCCTTTCTTACTCTCAGGTGCTTTACCACAAGCCTAAACTCTAGGCGGCCCCATTCTAAGATTCAAGTGGCAATGCTGCCTGGACTTAGGCAACACTATGACCCTGTTGCTTTCACTGAGAGATCAAACGGCCTTTAAGGGAAAAAAAGCCTTTGTCTCTAGTGGTGGAGCATCAGGAAACTTGGCAGGGGACAAGAGAGACATTTGAACTGGTAGCTTTCTAGTGTCTGTCTAGTATCACCACATTTGTAAGGGATTATGCACCCTAAGGCCCTGATAATGATCCTTGGAGCATGGCGCCGCCGCTGCATCACGTAGTATTAATACACTTGCCTGGAAATATCATGGGCGAAGAGAAGAGTTTGTTACTAGGGATCTTGCAATTTTGCACAGTGCTCTGCTGTACATTATGACGTACTCTTGATGTCATCATTATGGGGCTGGAAAAATCAGGCATTATTATGCCAGCTATATTAAATTAAAGACTAAATCTGAGAGACCAAGCCATGTTTCTAATATATACAGTGAATCACTGAGTTCCAGTAGAAGTCAAGTGTCCTGACCCATAATCCATGTTGCACTAAGCCTTTGTGTGTGTGTGTGTGTGTGTGTGTGTGTGGTATCAATGCTATACATTCCATTTATAGTACAGAGTTCCATTTTGGAGCAGGTCCATTGAAGGCTCTGAAGTAGAAGCCAAAATAAACATATATTAGGTCTGTTAGCACAGGTTCTCTAGGAAAACAGAGCCTGTGGCAAAATCTTACACATCCATGCTTTATTTGGGGTGCCATCCCAAGAAATTAAGAGTAAAAGAAAGAAGGAGTGAGGCAGGGAAGGAAGGAAAGTGGATGTTGTAATGCACCATCCAGGTCTCACTTCAGGAATGATGAGATCACTACCCCAGCTGCTGGAATTGCTGCTGGGAGACAATCCTCAGCTGTGAACCTTTTTCAGGAACTCCCTTGGCTGAAGAGCGATGCCTCGTGCCGGTTACATGCACTTTCCAGAACAGACCACAATCAATGTAGCAGCATGAAGGCCTGGCCCCTTGCCTCAATTGGAGACAACTTTGAAGTGCCATCTCCATCCCAGAGTTTTCTATGCAGTCAGCTGAGGACTTTGTTATGGCTTATCAGAGCCAACTTCTCCCTTTGCCCACCTCTCCTTCCATCCCTTCTCAAGATCACTCCTTGATAAACTTTCTGCGTGTTAATCTCTATCTGAGTCTGCTTCCCAGGGAGCTAAACTTGCAAAAATATACATTTACATTTGTACCAGGGCTATGTTAACTCTCCTGCCCTTTGTCATAATATAGTACAAAGAGATCTGGATCCTATGAACATCCTGTAGAACACTGTACTGGTCCAGCCTATTGAGGACATCATGCCAATTGGAGCAGAAAAACAAAAAGGGGTAAATATTTTGGAGGTTTTGACCCTACCAGGTGGAAGATAATCCCTACAAAGACTCAAGGGCCTATCACATCAATGGCATTTTGAAGGTCTAATGGTCTAAGAAATCCCTTTTAAATAAAGGAGAAATTATTATATCTTTCATCTTTCACTACAAAGAGAAAATAATTATGTCTGATAGGCCTCCTCACATTCTGAGGCAGCATATTTTATACCTGGGCATATTACTCTGACCTGTATACCAGGTGACATGACAGGCTGCCAGCTCTGGGTGGGACCGAAACAGGAAAGGGCTCTTCAGCTGCTTTAGGCAATTAGCCTTCTATATAGACCATACAAATTAGCAGACCCTCTGGTATTGAAGGCATTCATGGTGGGAAAGAAGGCCTATGGAGTTTATGGTAAGCCCCAATGGAAATGGTAATGCAGACTCCTAACGCCATGCTGTGTGCAGAGAAGAATTACACAATTACTTTATCAAAGTGTCATACTATCTGGGTAGAGGGAAACACCTGACCATGAGACATTGTGACTGTGTGGCTAGAACTGCCATCACGAGCTGGGCCCTGTCAAACCTCCTAAGAAATAGGTTCAGGAGGGCTCAACAGTAATCCATCATGAGAGAAGTGGTATATCCTGAATGGAGCCCAAGCAAGACCAGAGTATACAAGCAAGCTGCACAGCAGGTGATTGAAAACCACTGTTGCTCTAGTTGCCTCTCCCTGAGTTCACTCTTACAGCTTCAGAGCAAATCTCTTGCCCTGCTGGTAAAGGAGGAAAAATTCCAGAATTGGTTTATAGATGGAATGGCTCAGCTTGTAGGCATAAGTTAGAAGTGGATGGTGGCTGCTTCATAGCCTAACTTAGCTGTGGTCAATGGGTATCACTTTGGTTGGTGCAGCTAGTCACCAACTTTATGAGCAGAGAACTATCCCAACGGCACAAGACACATGGGTGTAGAAGATGTCTTGGCCAGCTGATAAGGTGTCCAGAAAGAGAAAGATTGTAAGATTGGAGACAAGGAGGCACGTGGGTGAATATATGGAGTAGGCACCATGTGGGAAGATTTTTCTATCATATGCAATATCCACTGGGGAGTACCCATTACAGAAGAGGTGCCAAATAGCCATGTAGACAAAAGCAGACAACTGACACCAACTAGCCTCTGTCATTGGCCATGTAACACTGGTATAATGAGCACAGGAGTTGGGTAGCTATGGCAGCAGGGCCTAACAACATGGGCCCAACAGCATCTACTCTTGCTTACCTTGGCTGGTCTATTATTGCCATTGCCAAATGTTCAACCTACCAGCAATAGAGAACAACTCTATGTCCCCAGTTTAGCATCATCACTAAACAAGCCACTTGGTGGCAAGGTGACTATCTTGGGTCCTTCAGTCTAGGCAGGCTAGCAATTCATTTTGACAGGAATAGACATATATTCCTGGTATGGGTTTATTTATCCTGCTTACACGATCTATCCAAGGTCTTTTAGCATAAGTTCCCAGAATATTGCATCAGACTGAGGGACCTATTATACTTTACAGCAAAAGAGGTGCAAGAGTGGGTGCATGGCCATATCATATACTTCCCCACCCACAAGGTGTTGGACTAAAAGAGCAATGGATCAGCCTGCTGAAATCACAGCTGAGGTACCAGCTCAGAGTGATACCATTCCAGGATGGAGAGCTATCCTCCAGGATACAGTGAAGACTCTAAATTACTAAGTGTGATATAATATTGTGTCCTCAACAGGTAAAGGACAAAGATCATGAACACAAGGGGTGAAAGCAGGAGTAGCCAGTTTCCCATCACTTCCCAGAGCCCATTTGAAGAATTTGTGCTTCCCATTCCCACAACTCTGAGCTCTGTGTGTCCAGAGGTCCTGGTTCCAAAGCCAGGGGAGGGAAGGGCATTTCTACCAGAGGACACATCGAGAGTCCCACTGAACTCTAAGCTATGACTTCTACCTGGGCACTTTGAAGGCATCATCTTACCAGAATTCACTAAGACTGAGGTCAGCTTACACAATGAGCACAGGAAGAAATATGTTTGGCTACCAGATGATTCATGTGGGTGTCTCCTCAGACACCGACCATGGTTTGCAAAGGGCATGGTGATCGTGGGGCTCAAGAGACTGAATTATGCTGCTGGGTGAGCCAGGAGGCCAGCAGACATGCTAGCTGAGAGTGAAAGGATCTATTAATAGAATGGACAATGAGGAGGGAGATGATGACTATCAATTGACCATCTGCAGCAGTGGTGGCTACAGCTCACCCTACTAATCTTCCCCTTTTGAAGTTTCCCCCAGAAAAAGAAGCCCACCAGAGACTTCTGAAAGAGCTGTTAACAAGACTCATACAAAGAATTAGATCTGAACTGTACAGGGGTACACTGGAATGCCCCCCACATCCTCCTTTGGGAATGGTGAACTTATTCCTTTCCCTTCTGGGATGGCTGTCAGGAAATAGCCCTCAACTGCCAATCCTTTTCAGCATTTGCCTTTCTCAGTGTCATGATCCCTTCCCAGGACAGCCCACATTCAATGACTGGTTGATGTAAAAGTACTTAGCCGCTGTGCACCAATTTGGTATAATTCTGGGGTGGGGGGCACACCACAACTTCCAAGCTCTCCGTGGGTATGGTCAGTGTCTTCATTGAGACTATATCACAGCCCTTCTTCTTTCTCTGCTCAAACTGCTTCTTTCCCTTGCCTTCTACAGATATTGATTCCAAAAGTATTCCTTAATACTACACACTGAACTTTGCTTTAGAGTCTGCTTCTCAGAGAGTACAATCTGTGAGAGAGCCACATCAATCACCAAACATGCCTGGTTGCTCTATTATCATAGGACATCTCAAGAGAGATTGTATGAAGGAACCACATCTCAGAATAGTCATGGAAGATGATACAGAAGAGGAAAACAGAGCACTAACTGCTAGGACTCTCTTCTCCCATTGGTCAAAATCTGCTCCATTGGGCAAGAGCACCTTCACACTCCTAAGTCGGACCATTCGGCCACTCCAGATGACTACTGGAGAAACCAAGTCCTTCTCTTTTCCAATCAGGCCAGTGCATAGGTGCAGAGAGTTCTCCTTGTCAGGCAAGAATTGAGGAGAGGGCTCCTAAGTGGTGATGGCAACAGCAGCCAGGATTTCTAACCACAGGAAGAACATGAGCAATTAACATTGTCACTCCAGTCAAAAAGAAAAGCAAGCTACTGAATAGACAGGGCTGAATAGAGATGGAATGGAACATAAACTACAATCAGTACAATTAGCAGGGATGTATATATGCATATACTATTCTTTCTGATGTAACTAGTTACACATCTATCCTAATATGACGTATTTTACTTCTCTGATCCAATTGTGGGAGAGGAAGAAAACTGAATAGTGAGAAGGGTATTAATGATCATAGTATTAATAAATTGTATGATCGTACAGTACTTTGCAGTAATAGAAAATGGAAAAATATGCTTTCATAAAGTAGGATTCTGAGGCATTTTCCTTCTAGTCACCTAAAAGCATTTCAACTTATTCTCTCTTTTAGCAAAGGAAGGAATTTGATGGCTAGGATGAACTGTATTTTCCCAGGCCAACAGAGAACTAGGAAGAAGACACAGAAGCCTTCATCTTGATGAACTGTATTTTCCCAGGCCAACAGAGAACTAGGAAGAAGACACAGAAGCCTTGATCTTGAAGACATTGGAAGGGAAACATAAACCATCCACCTCACTTTACAAATTAGGAAGCAGATCCAGAGAGGGGAAATAAGAGTTCTGTGTCAGCTTTTGATTTAGGAATAAATGATTAAGAAAGAAGTGATTGTACTAACATTAAAATTAAGTGGTGTCCTTACTAAAACTCCATCTCTTAGGAGAGGATAGGCATGGGTAGAACCTCACATTTACTGAATACCTATCATGTCCCATGTATTTCACATTCATTATTTCTTATAATTAACTTAATAATTTTCATAAAATCCTAGAAGGTAGATATCATTTTACATATTAATTAAGAAATTTAAGGCAAAGCTACAAAACTAATTTACCTACAAGTATCGAGGTACTATATTCTTGGGTTTTGTGGTAGACTTGTAGCAAATATAAGCATCATTAACATTTAAGCTAAGGGAATTTTAGAGACTTTTATTGACTATTCATCTCAGAAAGTGGTTCTTTCTGGCTAAGTCCAAAGTTGGCTTTTTCAAGTAAAGGTCATGGAAAGGACTGACAAATCCACTTGAATACTGGTTTCTGATAACTTTGGAGATTATATACCACTGGACTAAAACAAAACAAACTTCCAGGACTTTAATTTTAATTTAAAAACTGATATGACCATGAGTATAGCTAACTCAAACCTCATGAGACGGAACTAAATTTTCATAAAAAGACTCTTTATTTAAAACATTACTAATTCTTTTGTTTTGTTTTACAGAGTCCTGACAAATTTTAAGTAAATAGCAAGTTTACCTGATTCCTGGGACCTTAAAACTATGGAATCTACCAAAGCCCTGCTCAAATATCCTCCCTCTAGGCCCAGGGTATATCACGGAAGAGGGGGCATGTCAGATTGTAAGGGCCAATTCTGAGGGATGGAATTAGTTTAGACCCTCCAGATCAAGGAGAGACACACAAAAGCCTAAAGGAATAGTAAATAAAATACTTTGCCTTTTCAGGCCACATGCTGCAGATATCCATCTCAATCATAAAAGTATTTTTCCTGCTTCCTATAGACTTAGAACTTATGAGTGTAATTTTTATTAGTTATGGATTGATACAAAAGGAAATTTTAGAGTATTAATGAGTGCCTGTCTACCTCCTGTCCTGTTTGGCTTATTTAATTGGCTATAAGCCCCATTTGGCTCTTCAGTCCTCTTGGCCACAAGGGTCCCACCGCGGGACTGGATGGACCCAGGGCAGGTAGCTATACCACCCTGGCAATGGATGGGACAAAATGAAAGTTTGGCCATAGATGCTGCCTCTGACAGATCCTGGCCAAAAGGAGGGAATTGTAAACTAAAATATAATTTTAAGGCTCACCCTCCACTGGCTGACTAAATGGACCCCCTTGTGGCCAAAGGAATATCCTAAAACTAAATTGCCTGCCAGGAGGAAGGAGGTCAGACATGACTTATCATGCTTCCCTCCCTTCTTGGGGACATCCTTTGTAACCCATTAACAGGCCTAAGGATATGCAAGACAAACCTGCAGGTTCTCAACAAATCTATGTCCAGTGGCTTATCTCTGATAACAGCTCCTTATGTTGAAACATTCCAAGCCTTTAGAGAAAGCTTCATGTCTTTAACCAATTACAAGCCAAAGAATCTTTAAACCCACCTATAACTTGTAAGCCCTGCCCCCCCCCGCTTCGAGATGTCCCACCTTTTTGGGCCAAACCAATGTATGCCTCTCACGTATTGATTTATGACTTTACCTGTAACCCCTGTCTCCCTGAAATGTATAAAACCAAACTGAAACCTAACCACATTGAGTCCACTAGCTCAAGGCCTCTTGGCAGTGGCTCTGGGTCATGGTACTCAAATTTGGCTCAAAATAAATCTCTTTAAAATTAAAAAAAAAGAAAAGTTTAGTGGCCAGTACAAGGCCAGACTAATAATTGGAATATCCTGGAATCAAACCCTGTTTTATGATTCCCAATATCATATTCATACAATGGCATCACACTGACTTCCAAAGCAAAGCAGTTACAGAACATTGAAGCCAAGAAGAATAAAATCATATTTTCACTTTAATATGCTGTTTCCATTTCATTTTCATCTTAAATGAATTAAAACATCAATTATTATGGAATAATGGCTTACCCAAGTAAATAAAAGCTCAACTTTCTCTTTGAATTAATAGAAGATTGACATATATGAGCAAAAACATCCAGGAAAGACACATTTCTAAAACTCCTCTCCACTGCCTGGGTCAGAGGTGCCAAAGACCTCCTGCTCATCATGAGTTGATTTTTGTGAGTGGTGTGAGGTGCAGATCCTGTTTCAGTCTTCTATGTGTGGCTACCCAGTTTCCCCAGTACCATTTATTGAATAGGGATTCTTTTCCCCAGTGTATGTTTTTGTCTTTGTCAAAGATCAGATGGCACTATGAGGATTGATTTATATCTGGGTTCTGGGTTCTGATCCATTGGTCTATGTCTCTGTTCTTGTGCCAGTACAATGCTGTTGCTGTTTTGGTTACTACAGCCTTATAGTATAGCTTGAAGTCTGATAAACTGATGGATAACAGACTTAAGCTTAAGGCATGAAACCATAAAAATTCTAGAAAAAAATGTTGGAAAAACTCTTATAGGCACCAGCCTAGGCAAAGAATTTACAAAGACGACCCTAAAGGCAATCACAGCAACAACAAAAATAAATAAATGGGACCTGATCAAGTTGAAAAGTTTCTGCATAGCCAAGGAAACAATCATTAAAGTGAATAGACAAGCTACAGAATGGGAGAAAATATTTGCATGCTATGTATCAGAAAAAGGGCTGATTACTAGAATCTATACAAAACGCAAGCAAATCAGCAAGAAAAAAATCAAACAACCCCATTAAAAAGTGGCAAAAGACATGAACAGAAACTTTCGAAAGAAGATAGACTAATGGTAAACAAACATATGAAAAAATGCTCAACATCTCTAATAATCAGGGATATGCAAATCAAAACCACAACGAGATATCACTTAACTCCAGTGAGAATGACTTTTATCAAATAGTTCCAAAACAACAAATGTTGGTGTGGATGCAGAGAGACAGAACACTCATACACTGTTGGTAGGACTGCAAACTTGTACAACTTCTATGGAAAGTAGTATGGAGATACCTCAAAGAAGTAAAAGTAGAACTACCATTTGATCCAGCAATCCAACTACTGGGTATTTACTCAAAGGAAAAAAAGACATTCTTTAAAAAAGACCATTCTATAAAAAAGACACTTGCACGCAAATGTTTATAGCAGCACAATTCACAATTGCAAAGATGTGGAAACAACCCAAGTATCCATCAATCATGAGTGGATTAATAAAATGTAGTATATGTATACCATGGAGTACCACTTAGCTATAAAATGAAATGGTGAACTCATACCTCTGGTATTAATCTGGATTGAACTGGAGACCATTCTTCTAAGTGAAGTATCACAAGAATGGAAAAACAAACACCACATGTACTCACCATTAAACTGAAACTAATCAATCAACACTTATATGCACATATGGAAATAACATTCATCGAAAATCAAGCAGGTGAGAGGGGAGGAGGGGATGGGTATATTCACACCCAACAGGTACAATGCACACTATCTGGGCTATGGGCACACTCATAACTTAGACTCAAATAGTACAAAAGCAATTTATATAACCAAAACATTTATACCCATGTAATGTTCTGAAATAAAAAAATGAATTTAGGACATTAAAAAAAAAAAAAGACCTCCTTCCCCAGTATCTCCCTGGGTCAAATGAGGGCATTCTGTTCCTTGGTCTTTAGGGATTCTCCCAGCTATAAAAAGTAAAAACAAACATAAAAAACCCAACAAAACCAAAAAAACCCACTATAGGCCTTCATAGCGCTCTCTCTCTCTCTCTCTCTCTCTCTCTGTCTCTTCCTCTCTCTCTCTCTCTGTCTCTCCCTCTTAACACAACTTTTACAACATCTAAGAATAGAAACACAAAAAACCCACTATAGGCCTGTGCAGTTCTCTCTTTCTTTCTCCTCCCTCTCCCTCCCTCCCCCCATCTCTCTCTCTCCATTGTCTCTCCCTCTTAACACAACTTTTAAAATGTCTAAGAATAGAAACACAAATAGAGTGGGGCCAGACTCACTGGATTACTGACCCAATTCAGAGACAGGAAATACAGTTGCTTCAGTGGATTGGAGGAAGCCACAGGGAGCATTCTGAGCTGCCTGCCTGCAGTGGTTTAGATTAATTGGGGTATGCTGGGCAGTTGCATTGCCCATGGGGAGCTTGGATGCTACTGTTCAGCAGTTATAACCCAGGTATTCCTTGGAAAAAGGGTGAAGTGATGCCTTTAGACACAACTGTCTGATCATTCACAGAGAATATTTAATTTTTCTCTAACATATTGGCTTCTCCCTTCCTTCTTCCTCCCTCCCTTTCTCCTTCCACCCACCTCTTTCCCTCGCTTTCTCTCATGCTTAATATGTACCAGGCACAGTTCAAAGTATTTCATACATATTAACTTATTTAGTCCTTATGAAAACCTTGAGATAGGTATATTGTTACCTTCATTTTACAGATGAGTAGCCTGTTATACAAATAAGTTAAATAAATATTCTTGGTCATACAGTGAGTACATATGGGGGCCAGGATTTGAATCCAAACAGCCTGCTCTAGAGTCCATGCCCATAACAACAAATGCTATTCAGGTATCAGTTAAAATCATAAACTGCACATGCTTCTTATTTCGGTCTTGGTTAACCATGTATTTATTTGTTTACAAAGGTCACTGAACATACGTGGCCCAACCCAAAGCACCTTAATCAGCTTTTAGCTGATTTATTATACAAATCTGAAAGACAGTTGCAGTGAAATTGCTAGTTCCTAACAGCACTACTTTACTTGGGACTGGGTTTTGTTTGTGGTTGTCACTATCTACCTATTTTATTGACTCATTTATTCTTCCTCTTCAGCCTCAAGCTCATCTATAGCCTTTCAATACCTCATGTTCCAGCCACACCATATGACCTATGGCACTGTCCTGCCTCTGTGTTTTGGCCATGCTATTCCTACTGCCCATAACACCCTTTCCTCCCTTCTACCCCTTGGAAACATTCCTATCCTTCTAGCCCTGCCATTCTAGCTATAGAATAGTAACATTGTAATATTTTATGTATCCATTGTCCCCTCCAGAATAGTGTCATTTCCCATAAGACTTAATATATTAAAGATACCAAGTATAAATATTTTCCCCAAAGAAATTTAAATGTGAGAAAAATCCTTTTAAATGTATCTGGTATTAAAACATGTTAACCCTTTTTAGGAAAGAGTTGTTCTAAGCTGAGATCTGAATCTTCTTACTTTTACTCTAGGACCTTCAACCAGCAAGGCAGATAAATGCATAAAGGCAATACAATGAAAAAGTGTACAATGAAAATAAACTTATATTCTTGTTTGTAGCCCAATGTGATTTGTTGCAAACTGTCAAGTACCTAAGGGTCATTCCTCCCTGTTAGCATGAAGCCTAGCATAAGCTTCTAGCTGGAAGAGATGCACATTCCTAATATTTTTAGAATTTGTAGGAGCTAAGAGAATAAGGTAGTTTATCTAGGACATAAGGAAATGCCACAGAGGGCTTGCTCAAAACTTACCTGGTGAAAAGTATCTATTTTACTTGTGTTCTTTTCAGAGAAAAAAGGCTTGGGATATGAGGAGATTCTACAGGTAAGACTGGATTGAGGATGGTCTGGCTTGAGTATTTGCACTACTTTATAAACCATGAGTGGAGATTTGAGGACACATATGTTACAGCTATACTCATCTGACACTTTTTTGTACCCAGAGAAGTACATGATGAGGATTCAGATGGAGCCTGGCTAAGATACATGGGAGCTCTGGGTACTTCTTGATGTTCTCCCCATCATCTGTAAAGCAAAACTGACAAGGGAGGCAGGCCAGGTGAATGCACACTAAATAATAATGTCTAATGTGCACAATTGAATCTGTAGCCTAGTGTAAAAGGCAGGTCAATACCAACATTTAATTTTATTATGTTTATTTTATTTACTAGAAACCAATAAGAATAGAACTAATGTGATTCATGGCCAGATAATAATAAAAAAGACAAAAAAATAACATTCTTAAACTGTTGGTTGACTTTTAGACTTCCACTATAGCCTACCCAGAATACATTGAGGGTATTTTTAGGATAAGAAGAGAATTAATATTCTATGATAGGAGATTCAATGACTAAAGTTTGCTCAAACAGAAGAAAGTGTTAACTCTCTTCACTCCTGTTTCCCTGAAGGTAATACACGTCCATAATCCTATATCCACAGTTTTGAAAACCAAAAGTTTTTCATAACTCATTTGATGGCAATACCTGATCTGAACTCTCTTGGCAGCAGAATCAGGTCTGGATGAATATGAAGCTGTTTATAGCCTTTCTTTATCCCACTCAGTGTGAATTATTTATACATTTCTTAGCAGGAAATATGACTGTGTTTAATTTGGGGACATTGCCCCAAATCTGGAAGAAGAATCTGCTCTATGTTCATTTTACCTTTTCTAATATTGACAACCTTGGCATTCCAAACACATCTGGTTCCATGGGCTTCAGGTATCAGACTGTGGGCTTGGAAATAGATAACTGTCCTTCCCTGAATACCAGTCTTCTTGTCCTCCAGTAGACAGACCAAAATGCATTTCAAGTGGCGACCAGCCATCTGCTTAATGTTTTATCTCTTATTGTCTACACATGGAATAAAACTGTTAAATTTCTTATTGATGTCCAAATCATGATAGTGTTTTTTAATATGGAGAAAGATTTTATTTTCCATTTTTATTGCTAAAATCATCGTGATAAAAGAACAATTATCTTCTTTTATACCTGGGATGCTGCTCATTCTATCTAATGACTGACGAAGGAGAGTGGTTATTTTGCATTTTCCACTTACACCAACCAATTCTAGGAAAAGAGCACAGATATAAAGTTATGAGATTCTCAGAGATAGACAGTATATGCTGGTCAGGCATAGCTCTCTTCGAAAGATAGTTAAGTCTGAGACAAAGCCATATAGATTTTCTTTCCTAGAAGCTAGTTGTGATCAAGACATATTGCAGAGGATGACATTTGTATTTCTTTTTATCATTTTGCTTTTGTCCCCCTACTCTATTATTTAGCCCACTGCTCTATACATAGCAGATATGCTGTTGGATGCCAGTTATAAATCAGAAGTTAAGTTGCTGTAGGTGGGCTGGGGGTCAGGTTGGAGGAACAGGAATCCATTTGGAGCTAAGTAAGGTTAAAAGGAAAAGGGTAGAAGTACTTCCTTGGATGCAGACAAGTTCCAGAAAGGGTCAGTTTCCCTTTAGTCAAGAGTAAACTGATAGAAGGTGATTGCTCTGCCCCTTCAGTAATGCCCTGGGAATTTCTACTTAATTTCTACTAAATTTCTGCTTTGACATGCTTTTCTTTTATTCCCAGAACAACTCCCCTTGCCCCAGGCCAGCTTCTCCTTCTCTGTATGTTCACCACTGGTTCACATGTCACCGATTCCAGGAAGCTTCCCCCAATCTATGCTGCCTTAGTATTCTATGCAAATCTAGCAACATTGACTATGTAGCATTATGATCAGTTACAGTGCAGAACTTTTATTCAGAACTATTCATTGTTCCCAATTTATATAAACAAATTGTTATAACTAATTTTTGTATTTGGACATGATCTTCAATAGCAGTTTGGTGATATATCCACATACATCCTGATTAAATAGTTTCTATTTGATGTTAGGAGACAGCTCATTTAATAAGTATTTAAAATATTACACCATGCTGTATATGTGGAAAATCAAGAAGATAATTCTGTATGTGTGGCCCAACTGATAAATCCCACTTTCCATGGATCAACTATTTGTTTCACTTAGAGACAGGTGACTATCTTTTTTCCTTATTTCAAAGTATTATGGGGTTTTTGGTTACATGGATAGCTTTTGTAATGCTTGAGTCAGGGTTAAAAGTGTGCTCATCACCCAGATAGTGTTCATTGTACCAGTTAGGTAGGTTTTCACCCATTCCCTCCTACCCACCTTCCCCTCTGCTTGATTTCCACTGAGTTTTACTTTCCTCTGTGTACATGTGTGCTCATCAAGGTGACTATTTTCTAAGGGAAAAAAATAAAGGCATTTGTAGAAGTGAGTGTACAAAAAATTATTTCTTCAAATCAAGTATTTACAAATTATATGAATGTAATGTGAGCTAGTATCTTATTTTATTAAAAAGTCTAAAGTTAGTAACTATCTCTAGCCTTTTTCAAAACAAGACAAGGATTCTAGTATCCAACAAAACTTCCTTCTCACAGATTATATGAGGATTATCTAGAATTTTAGTTCAGGCCCATTTTCACCCTTCGGAAATTATTTTTGTCAGTATGTTTTTTGAGTCAATATTTATTTGAATTTATATCCTTGAACAAATTTTTTCAAGAACTGAAGAAAGACATTAGTTCTCAGATTGAAAAAACATCCCACCAAATGTTGAACAGGGTAAATACATTTTTTAAAATTACAATGCTTATGATACACTGAATATCAAGGATAAAATGTATATATGAAAAGCTAGTACAGAGAAACTATAGATTATCTACAATGCAGGGACACTAGACTGAACACATACTTCCTCTCAACTGCAATAAATAAATGCCCCAAAATGATGAAATAATATATTCAAAGTGCTAAAGGAGAGTAACCCTTATTCAAGACAGGGACAAAAAATACATTTTCAGGCATATAAAGACTGAGACCTCTCACCAAAAGAGTTAGTAACAAAAGCAACAACAACAACATGAATTCAGGAAGAAGGATTACAGGTGTGAGCCACAGCACCCAGCCTAATGTTGTTTGGCTCAATTAGGCTATTGGTTAGGGTGGATTGTTAACCTGTTGTTGTTGTTAAATGATCCCTTTGAAAATTTGATAATGTCCCTGTTTTCTTTTCCCCAAGAAATGCATGTACACATACCATTTTATTTATAACTTTAGGAAGTTAATGGGTCCCCCAAAGCCCAGTTATAGTTCTGTAGCAGTATTTAGACCTTTGGTTAAGAACTCTGAGTTAGGAGTTTGAAGATTTTGCTCTATGTGGGTAGAAAAATTCTAGATGTTCAGCCCTCTTGTAGTATAGCTCCAGTTACAATTATCTTGAAGAGTTTCTGTTTGGGCCAAAGGTAAGTGGCACATTTTAATTTCAGCCATCCTGATAGGTGTGTAGTGGCAGCTCATTGTGATTTAAATTAGCATTTTCTAACAACTAATAATATCGAGCATCTTTTCATTTGCTCACTTGCATTCCGTACACTTTTTTTAAGCATTGGGTTATTTATTTTCTTATTAAAATTTTAGAGTTCTTTTACATTCTAGATGCTAGTCCATTATCAACTATATAATTTGGAAATATTTTCCAAATATTGGCATGTCTTTTTATTCTTTTAAAAATATCTTTCAAAGAGCAAAATTTTAAAATTTTTATGAAGTCCAATTTTTTCGATTTTTTTCTTTTATGGATTATGCTTTTAATGTTGTACCTAAGAAATCTTTGCCTAATTCAAGATCACAAAATTTTTCTTTTTCTTTTGTTATAATTTTAGGTCTATGATCCATTTTGAGTTGATTTTTGATATGATGTGAGATTACTATATATTTTTAATAATTTAAAAAATATTTTCTCTCTCCTTTTTAATTTGGAGTTGAGAGTGGCTGGTTATGAGCTTGTTTACACCAGCAGATTGATCCTGACTGGTCCTACATTATATAGTGTTTTCATTCAATAATTAATTTGCTTCATATGCAAACTAATTATATATAGGCTAACTGGCTAGTTTCCAATTAAGAGAAGGAAATGACTGGCCATGTATAAAGTACTGGTTAATGTAGAACAGTTATGTAAATCATTCATCCTGACTCTCAGCAGACTGCTCCCCTCTCCTAAACAACTGCGTTGGAAAGGTTATTTGCATAATGAGATAGAATCCACATATTATCAAATGTCTATTTGTAATTAAGTAGTAAGTATCACTGAGGTCTAAATAAATTAGTGCAAATGCGATTAGTAAATTGAAAATATACTCTCAGTTCATGAAAGCATCACTTCAAAATATAATATTTATGGAAAATATTTAATTAATATGCATGTTATGATGGAAACTGATGGGTAACGGGTTTTCTAATAGCTTTGAATCTTAATTATTTTCCCACCAAGGTTTTAATATTGAGAAATGCAGCACTTCATTCCCACTTTTTAAAAGAGAAAATAAAAAATAAGTTGCTCTGTGACCTAGAAAAAAAGAGCTGCTTTTATAACTAACAAATATTTTTAGAAGAGAAAGGAAAAAAAAGGAAAACAAAGGACTTCCGAATGAGGCAGTAAAATCTAGAATATGTATTATGCCCAGTTTGAAAAATGTAGGTCATTTAATGCCACTTTATCCTTTATATAAAAATTCCAAAAATCATGAAATGTAAATCACAAGGAAAAAATCTCAGCATCATCACCTTTTTTGGAAAACCACAGCTAATGAATTAAACTAGTGTTAAAAGGTGGTTTTAATCAACATTTTAATCAAACTATGTTTGATTGGGAAAGTGCTACAGGTAGAATGTCAGACCTTGCACATGTTGATAATAGTGAAAACTTTTATGCAGAACAAGAGCAAGAATTTACTCGTTTTTAGAGAAAGAAGGAGGATGAGGGAGAAAGAGAACAGAGATCAGCTAGGTTGCAGAAAACCGTCCATCCTGACATGAACTTCCCCTCTCAGGCTAGGTATCCTCACATTTTTAGTAAAATGCACACAAAAGACATAAAACGTATATTACTCTTTATCTTCTGGAACTGAGGAAGGAGCTGAGACCTTTGTCTTGGACTAATATAGTACAAACAGAATCAGTCATCCCATGCAATGGCATATGCATGGCAGTAGAGGAGCCTGAAGAAGACAGGACAGAAACCAGCAGAAACCATGGAATTTCTCTCACAGGACTGTGGAATTGGGGTTTGGACCAAGTTTAATCAGATCTCTAGGGGGTCAGCGGACTGCCAATGGGGATGTCTAGGCGACATATAGATTTTACTGCCATATAAAAGAACAGGGCAGATTTATTTTTACTGATATAAAAACATGTTCTCAAAACACTATTAAATAGACAAAGCAAGTTTTATAACAGTATCCGATTTTTCCAAATGAGCCCACTGGAAGTTGAATTCCACAGGGAGAATTTATTATACAAACCAGATCTATATTAAGGATGTGTTCAGACACAAGAAACAGGCCCTGGTAGTGGGGCCCAGGAGGAAAGAGGGCAGGAGAGGGTGAGGAAAGTCAGAGTTGTGGAGGAGAGAGGCAGAACAGACCTTGCTAAGAGAAGCAGGGGCAGGGAAGGTTACATAATTTGCAGGGCCCCGTGAAAAACAAAAATCAGGGACCTCTTGTTAAAAAATTATTAAGGAAACCAAAATGGCAACTGCAGAGCATTAAATCATGCGTGGGCCCTTCCAGCGCTGGATCCTGTGTGACTGCACAGATTACATGCCCATGGCTAGGAGGACACAATCTACAGCTTCTGTGTCTTATTGTACATTTTTCTCTTTTCTTTTAATGCTGATTTTTTGGGGGAAAATGTCTCTTTTCTTCCAAAGGAAACATAAGGCAAGACAGTAAAGGTTTACTGCCCCAGATCTCTTTGCTTATTACCATCTATCTTTGCCTTATTTTAGCCAGGCAGTATTGAAGGCAGCCCCTGCAAATTCTCTTCTTGAGAATCACCATTAACAAGACTTTCTCATTGATGGAGATCTGAAATCTCTCACACACTGGACTCGCATTGCCCCCTTAGCTTATTATTTCACATTTGTTAATAAAAAGATAATCCTACCTGATTGTTATACTGTAGTGAAAACAGTAAAAATTGCTGACATGCAGGTTCTTAATATCTCTTTATATATCAATGAATTAATAAAAATTTGATTCTAATCCCAGTTTTAAATGTTCCTAGGGAAGTCATTTAACGTTGGGAAGCCTCAATTTCTTTTCTGAAAAATAATGGGTTGAGGTAATCATCAAGTCTGGAAATGTTTGTGTGATTTGATGTGTAGAAAGATTTTAAAAGAGAAGCTGAGAGGGTGGTTAGGGCTTATAGTAAGTAGGTGTTCTCTGCTTTGGAAAAGTAACATACAAACTGTAACAACAGGAAAATTACATACATGGGACTTCTCAATTTCCAATATAATTAGTGTATGCATTTATAATGTCCACATTAATATACTCACAGCTGCATTATTTATTATTTATTTATTCTATATATCCAAATCTGCCACTATGCTATTTCCTGTACAGAAGATATAGCTAAATAGTTTACGAAGTGACTTCATCTGGTTTCACATCCAGACTATTAATTGGACAATAATTTAGGTCAAGGTTTGTAACTCTGTGTCTTGGTCTTTGGGTAGAACAAAATTCATTGTTCTCATGAGCCATCACTCTTTTTTTTTTTTTTTTTTTTGAGACAGAGTCTCACTCTGTTGCTCAGGCGAGTGCCATGGCATCAGCCTAGTTCACAGCAACCTCAAACTCCTTGGCTTAAGCAATCCTCCTGCCTCAGCCTTCCGAATAGCTGGTACTATAGGCACACACCACAACGCCCAGCTAATTTTTTCTATTTTTAGTAGCAACCGGGTCTTGCTCTTGCTCAGGCTGATCTTAAACTCCTGAGTTCACGCAGTCCTCTCGCCTTGGCTTCTCAGAGTACTAGGATTATAGGCCTGAGCCACCATGCCTGGCCAAGCCATCTCTTTACTTTCACCCCCAAAGCATACAAACTACTGTTATTTCTAAGAGAAATGGCAATGAAAGCAAACAAATGGCCAAAAAAGCAAATGGCACGGAACAGAATTTAGTATAGAGCTTAAATACAAAGTTTCCCTTGCAATGAGGCTTTATGTATCAGATCCATAAGAATGAATATATTAATCACTATTACCTATATCAGCTGATTCAGATTCTCTTAGAAATTTTAAAATTTATTTTTGGACCAGAGCCAAGGAAATAATACAGTGACTTTCTTATTTGCAGTTAAATATCTGTTTTATCCCCTTTCCTTTTTAAAGTGGAGAAATTAACAATAAAACCTTTTCCCAACAAAGTCTCATACATTTAAAGCAGCCTAGCAGCAAATTTAGAATATTAGTTAATGAGCTGGTCAGATTACATTTAATTAGCAGATATTTTTCAAATCAAAGATGATAGCACTTTTCTCTCATTCTATCAGTGAAACAGATGATTTGAAGAGAAGAATTTTATCTGGGAAAATTAACTGTTTTGAAAAGCCCTGTGCAATTCAGTGAAGTGAAAAAAAAAAGTTTAGATACTTCAGCAGGAGAGAAGCATAAATTCAGAGCCCATTATGAAGTAGTAGAAAGACAACAGGACCTGAAGTTTTAAAGGTTTGAATTTAGCTTTGCTGCTTACTACCTTTGAGGCTTTAGATGAGTTTTAAAACTACTCCAAACATTATTTTCCTCTGTAAGGGAAATAATAGTTTCTAGCTTGCCAGGAATGTTGTAAGATCCATACAGTAGAGTAGCATCATGTTCACATTTAAATGATACAAATCATGTGCATTCTCCCATGAAATTAAAATATATAACTATATGTCCTCTTTTATGCAATTAATATTTTGAGAAGTGAATTTTGCATACTAATCTTTATTGTATATACACTTTCTTTACACTATAGAAATTAATCTTCATACATATTTATATTTTAAAAGGTTGTTTATATAAAACCTTGCATGCTATTCTTTATGGGCTATGGGTAATTTTATCCATATGTGCTTTTCAACTTATGAAATGACTTTAGAATACAACCCCCATATAGGATGTAACTTTCCTGCATATGAAAGTATTTTACAAACCATGAAGACCATGCAGGTATAAGATATTAATATTTTTATTTTTATTTAGATGGAAAAATGAAATAAAAAGAAAAAAGGATGAAAAACAAACAAATGCCTTAAATAAAGATTTTCTCATGTTATTTTTCTTAATTGCCCTTGGTTTAGGTTATTTAGGTTAATTTAGGTTATTAGGTTAGAGTGTGCTGTCTTTAATCCTCATAAAAGCAGATTTATATTCAGGTAAATCTGTATGCACATAAAATGATGCCTTAATTTTAAGGCAATGTTATAAATTTAATAGCCATAGAAGTTAAATTTTAAATAACTGAGTTCAAATCCATCAAATAACCATTTTTTTGATAATTGATGAATAACCAAATTGAGAATCTTTACAGTTATTCCATGGTTGCTGAAATTTCACTAATGATTTTTAAAATAACTGGTTATTTAACTGAAATTAATACAAAAATACTTGTTTTATAAAAATACAAAGAGAACTTTGAGTTATAATCTATGAAATGTTAGAACTGCAGAAATTTTAAAGATGATTTCCATTTTCTTTTACAATTTAGAAACTGAAATAATAAAAGGGTTAAGTGATTTGTGTAAAGCCACACACATGTCACAGAGAAGATGGAACTCAAGGCAGGAAATTCAAAAGCCAGTCAGAACAGGAGCCCACGGCACAGCAAGGATAGCTGGAACACAGCCTGCTTGTGAATTTCAGCCTTGCCAAACTCCTGGGAAACATCACAAACATCAGGGCTCTTTAGCTAGTCCTGAAAGGGTTCCAGAATAAATACATAAGGCCACAGGAAACTATAGGAGGTTGTGAACACCACACCTCAACATATTAGCCACATAAGAAACATAATAATGCTTTACAATATTTTCATATGCATCAAATTATTGTATACATGCAAGCCATTCCATTGGTTTTATTTCCAGTTTTGGTAGACTGAATGATTTTCTTTGATTCTTTAATTTATGCTCCCCCATGGTTGTATCTTACTCCCATTATAATCACTTAGAAAAGGCAATGCTGCTAGAGTTCTGATTTGGAAGAATACTCTTCCTGGCAAGGCAGGTTTTAGGTTTAGCTGTTGTCTTGAAGGGTTTCTGTGGCATGGTGGCCTTTGTAAACATGCATAGGTTTTGGGTGAGACGGGTTGAGTGGCTTCTCCAACACTTACAAGCTGTGCACCCTGAATCAAGACACGCATTCTCTGAGCCTCTATTTTCTTACCTGTAAAACGAGGATAATATAGCACAGTAGATGTAACGATTAAATGAAGTACACAAAGTGCTGAGTATAAAGTAGGCACTCAATAAAAAGTAGCTCCTTATCTCTATGACATTCAAAGTTTCTCATTTTCCTCAAAGAGAAGAAATACCAACTTCAGAAAGAAGAAGAATAACCCTTCCATGGTGAAAAAACAATCCTGGGTGAATAGTTATGGTGATCGGCCTTGTTTTGTGATTTCTCTGCCTTTCTGAAATTTTCTGCAGCATCTCTCAGACCACATTGTATATTTTTCCTATGAGACACTTTAATCTCCCAGTTTATTGGCATGAATATTGAGTGAGGATCTGAACAAGGTCCAGAGAAACCATGTTATTGTTACTCTGGAAAGATCATTGTACTGGATTCTTTCTTCTGCCATTTTTTTTCCTGTTAAAAAGGTCTAAAAAAGAGTTTTTTTAAGGGAGAAAAAATTGTAACTACCAAATACTTGATATGCAGTCTGTGTCACCATCTTTGGGGGTCTCAGTTTTATCATGTCCTATCCTCATCCAGATGCTCAGTAGCTAAATAATTTCCTTTGTCCCTCACACCATCATAGGTGAAATCTGGACTCTTGTCATTTTGGTACCCAACATGACCCTAAGGAACAACTAATGCAGGTGGAAAGTACCATTAGCCTTTTAAGTTTGCTTCCAAACAAGATTCCGGTAGGGAACGAGAAGTAATTAAACATCCAGATCTAAAAAGGTAGCAATCCGACCCTCTGTGTCAGAGGAAACGCTTGTCTATTGCGGCATATTTAGGAGAACTGAAGACTGACTTCACAAAACAGAGACCAGCCAAGAGGACAGAATGTTTTTGCTGCTTGGAAGAAGCGGAGATATTCTGAGACATGGTGCTGTCATACCCATTTATCTTAATTTCAGCATTACTCAATTTATTGGTGTAAGAGGTAATACGTTTTTTCAGCAGTGTTGGGAAATAGCATGAGTCAGATGGAAACAACCCTCTTCAAAAGGCTTCCTTGATCATAGTAGCTGGATATGGATCATTTTCCTTTTCCCTATGTTCTTGTATTAGTTTTTATCATACTTCTTTAAATAGGAGTGATTTGTGTGTATGTCTTCATCTGTTCTAAGAACAGGTGACTATGTCATATGTTTTTCTATCACACACAACATCTAGCATAGTTTATGTACAGTAAATAATAAAAATGTATGAAATGAGTACATAAATGGGTAAGTGAAGGTGGTGGTTTGGTCTAATCAAAAGAGTGGGCATGGGAGCATGAGGGGGGGATGAGAACAACCAAGAGGAAAGTAGCCCAGAGTTACTGAACTTCAGCTCAAAGCACGGAATTATTCATTACAAGCCTGCAAACCATTATTACTAGGTCAATCTCAATTCTCCACTTCCCCTGTCAAATATTTTATGTCTTTAACTTTTCCTCATACAGATATTTTTAACTCCTTCATCATCTTCACTTCTCAATTTTATTTGCTTTATAAGTTAGGTCTTTGAAGTTAAAAATTTCAGGGAAATTGGGTAATTGTTACTTCCTTTAAATTAGATCATACTAACAGAGGCAGCAAGTTTTTTTCTGAATTCTACATAGACATCTGGCTCCCTGTCAACCATCAATTATCATTAACAGAGACAACACTAATTGTATTTCCTTGTGGAGTCTAGGTTGACAATACTTGATACAATTCATCAAAAGCAAAATGAAAGCAAATTGAGGACAGGTTATTTCTTTTTCATAATAAATGATATACTTTGATAGATGATTTTGTTAAATAAGTTCAAATTACCTTGTAAATTTGACTTTCCTGTCCTTGTAAGCAGCTGGTAAGGATTAGTTTTGCTATTTTTGGAGAATTTGAAGTTCAAGATTGCACAGGGATAGATTCAGGACAGGGCCAAGCTTGCAGACTTCTAAATTAATGTAATCTATCTGTGGTATCATTTGTCTTCCTGTAGAATGCTATTAAGTGCCTCTGGTATAAAGACAGGCACTCATCAACCACATGACAAATGTGATAACAAGCTTATAGTGCAGTTATGTGGAAAACAGGGACTAAATGAACTCTGTCCTGTGCCTGTAAACTCAACTCATGTACTATTTAGAAGGACCCAGAGGATACCTTCTTCTCCCCTTCCCCCACTTCTTGTCAGTACAGCATACAATGAAGACTGCCACCAAAGTGTCTTCAAATGCCAATTCAGACCTGAATTATCTGGGGGGTCTCGAAGACCACTGATTCCTTTTTAATAATTTTCTGCTCCAAATATAGAAAAGAGAGTCTAATATGTATTGTTAAGGGCATAACAGAATACTAAAGAGATGTTGTCATTTTAAAAGTTGTGTTATATCTTCTCTTTTGTTCTTAAGATTGTAATCTGAACTCTGGGGGTGGGGGGAATTATAAACAAGATGACTAATAGTCCACCAATGGACTTTCAAAACGGAATATTGTTTCCCATAAATATTCCAGAAGTATCTGAAATAGCATTATGTTATTGAAGAAGAGCAATGCTTGCCAGCATAATTTTCGTTTGATTGTTAGGATTCTGTTGTCATTGTTGTTTCTTTTAAAATCAAGACCCTTTTCAACAGAAACGAAAAAACACAGTGTTTCCAGTTGGGAAAGAATGCCTACCATTTTACCTGTTCCATTTATGTATCTATAAAATTGGTTGAGGCTACAAGCTGTGATCTAATAATTCTTATTTTGCTAGGAAACAATTTAATCTTAAACCATGTTTATCTTGCCTCCCTCAGGACTGACAGGCCTCATACCCCTTTCAGTGTTTGTGGGCCATATGAAGAAACTGGAAGAACATTTATAGTGCCCTAAAGCTATCAGTACCAGATGAAAGAATGGTCCTTAATTTTGAGAGCTAGCTACAGTGCAATTTCTATTGATTTCTGAGGTAATAGTCATTGGATTATTTTTCTTAAGTCAATAAATGAAAAATGAAGTAACTTCAACCAATTTTGTGTTCCTGTAATAACAGGATCACTATGTCTTCTGCTGGCATTGCAGAGGCAGTTTGTTAAGAAGGCTAACTCCCCAAGTTCTGCTGTCAGAAGAGGAGGTTATACAAGCACATAAACAAAGCTGTTCTGTCAGACAAAATACCAGTTAAGCTGTGTTTGCTATGGCATAAATAAACGTTCCCTTCAAATCCAGTCAATGTGAGAAAAACAAGGAAATTAAAAAGGGTAGTTTTAATGTTAAGAAGACAGGAGGTTAGGAGGCATGAAGAAAGTTTTGTTTTACAAATGTTTCCAGTAAAACACCCTAAACAGCTGGGCCTACATAATCACCACCAGGACATTTCAGAGGAAAGTGTCTTAGACTTGAAACAAAAGCAGCAGGCTTCACAGTCCTCCCAGAATGTATTTAGAGAAATTGCCAGAACAATGCAGACTCTACCAATGCATACAAACTTTCCTTCTTTTTCCCAGCAGATGAATTTATGCAAGCAACATACTGTTCTCAAAATAAGCCATTTCTCTTTAAAATGACATTTTGACTAAATAGAGAGCCATAACAAAGGTGTCAATATAAAAGGTGACATAATCTTCCTACGACTCTACAAGCAATACCTACAGATGTAGAAAATCCATAAATCCTGTACATTTATAACCTTCTCTGAAAACTATAGTTATATTAGTATATCTCTGAATTAAGGGAGGCATTTCTTTTTCCTCTCTCTAAATAATATAAATATTTTATGTAATATCTCTGTGTTTTGTCTTTTCCAGCAGAGGGTCTTTGACACTGAGATGAAGGGCTCTATTAGGTCTATACATTAAATTCAAAAATGAGTAGAAAGCCATGAATCTATCTATATTAGTATTTATCATTTATGTATCTATGCATGTGTTTATACCCTGGTTTATTCTGTAAAGACTTTAGGTGGTAACAGTAAATACGTGCAATAAATTGGCAAAGCAAAAATAAGAAAATAAAACAATAGAACATGGAAAATCTAAATTAGCATAGATGATGTAAATAGTGTTAGGGAGGATATATTATGCCTAAAAAGATTACAAATTTCTATTTAGTTCCTAGAGTTAAGCCAAGCACTTAGATCTGAGTTTTATGACTGACAAAGTAACAATGAAAACAGACCATTAAATTATTTTCATTACATACAAATGTCAAGAAAAAGGCACAGAAGTTCCTCAGGAGAATCACAGCTTCTAGATAATAGTTAGCTCCTAAAATATTCTCTCCCAGGTCTTTGTGTTGGACACACTGGTAGAGGCAATGGACAATGTCCTCAGGAACATTGCCACAACAAATCCCTGTCGGGTAGCGTGTCCTGAGGAAGTCCGTGCACAAAAAGTCTACATGGGTGGTTTTATCCAAGGATAAAACATACTATGCTTGTACTTAAGGAGATGGACTGCATGCACATATATATAGATAATTCTAGTTTTAAAAGTGATCTTACAGAAAATATTAGCTATGACCTATTGAGCAATTACTGTGGACTGGGTGTTTTGTTTATATGCATTACTTCATTTATCCATCCTTTAAAATAATTACCATTACTTTCCTCTTCTGTATTTTATAAAATGAGGACATAGAAGTTGAAGAGAATTTAACATACCTGCCAAGGGTGTTTGGCATGTGTGTGTATAAATGTGTGTGTATACACACAGATACACAAATCTTTATCTATGACAAAATTAAAAGAAAAAATGAAAAATCCATCATATTGAAAGATTTGAACATAATTCTCTCAATAAATGATAGATCAAATAGACATCAATCAGTACAAACAAGGAAGATTTGGGTGGAACAATAAAATTGCTTGGTTTACTGTAGGATTTTCTAAACCTCCCAGCTGGGCTAATACATGACCTACTGAATGAGAATCTCCAGGAAAGAGACTCAGAAAGCTGTATTTTAAAAAGCTGCCTTAAGATGATTGTCATCATACAGGAGGTTTGGTAAACACCGATCTTATGAATACATAAAAAATCCTGGACCCAGCTCAAGTTACTAGACACATTTACACAAATTTTGAAATATTTATCAAAACATAACAATGCTCTAGGCCATATAGCAAGTTCAAGTATATTCCAAAGAATTAATTGTTCATAGAATTCCATCTCTGACCAAAATTAAATTAAAATAAAGCAAATTTTACATTCATGTATACATGTGCAGACAAAAACAAATTTTGGAACTCTAAAAATATATTTTTTAATAAGTCATGGTTTAAAAAATAGAAAATTGAACAATACTCAGAATTGAACAGTACAGAAAATACTGTAACTCAAAACTTTAGACATGTAGGTGAGTGACATTTTTAAATTTAAATGTTTTCTTAGAAAAGAAGAAAGGGAAAATTAGTAAGCTAGGCATCTACCTTAAAAAATTGGTAAAGAACAATAGAATAACTCTATTTAGAGATGATTCTAAACTTGGGATAGAAAAAAGAGAACATTCCACAACTCATCTTATGAAGCTAAGTTCGATGACCAAATCAGGTAAGGACAATACTTGAAAAGGCTCTTAGGTGCCTGTCTCACGAATATTGATCCACTGGTTGTTTTTTTTTTTTTTTTGACTGCCAAGTTATGTTTACTTATCTTATTTTATTAATGGTATAATACAATGAGTTTTTTAGTGGTATATATATATATTTTATTAGTGGTACAATATAATTCAAGTTATATTATTATTGTTAAAAGCTTAGAATTGTTACATCTTTCTGGTGAATTGAAAATTTGATTATTATGCAGTAAACCTCTTTATCTCTAGTAATGCTTTTTGCCTTAAACTATATTTGTGTATCAAAATTTTACTGCATCAATTTTCTTTTATTCAGCACTTTTTGTATATATCTTTTTCCCATTCTTTCCAACTTTTCTGTGCCTTTTTAAGTATGGCTCTTATACATGACATCTGGCTATTTTTTTAAAAGTCCAGTCTGACAACCTATGTATTTAACAGGAGAGGAATCAGTCCATTTACATTTATTTTTATTAATTTCTACCGACAGTTTAGGCTTTCTCTTTGTATTTTTTTTTCTTCTTCCTTTCTTTTTGAGTTGATAGAATTTTATTATTCAGTTTTTCTCCTCTACTGGTTTGGATGTTCCTGATGCTATTTTTATTCTTAGTCAAACCCTTGAAGTTGTACTGTGCTTACTTAATAAAACTTGAGTTAATAATTATGTTTATCCTTCTCCTGAATAGTTCCAGGACCTATGAATATTTAACTCTATCACATACACTACCTTTTAGACTCCATGCTATT
Source organism: Cheirogaleus medius (assembly GCA_008086735.1). Classification (NCBI taxonomy): domain Eukaryota; kingdom Metazoa; phylum Chordata; class Mammalia; order Primates; family Cheirogaleidae; genus Cheirogaleus; species Cheirogaleus medius. Next base: position 24,464,928 of record VBSM01003176.1, on the reverse strand, counting down.
TTGTTCATTATTTTATAGTTCTTTGCAACTTTCAATTGTTTTTATTCTCCAAATCAAACATAGCTATTATTGTTTTGTTTGATGTTTATTTGGATTTATTCTCATTTTAACATTTTCTTGATTCACTAATTCTTCTTGCATCTCAGATCTTTTACTTGGAAAATTTTATCTTTTTAAAATTCATCCTTTAGATTTTCCTTCACCGAGAATCTGTTGGTACTAAACTCACAGTTTGTCTGAAAATTTCTTTATTTTAATCTCCTTCTTGAGTATTTTGAGTATATAAACCCAAATTCATGGTTATTTTCTCTCAGCAAATTGGTACTAATTCCCCTGTCTTCCCCCTTCCATTTTTGCTGCTGAGAAGGCAGCCATTAGATTAAATATTGTTTATTTTTAGCTAGCCTGTTTTCGCTCTCTGGCTGCTTTTAAGATCTTTTATTTTCTCTTTGGATTTCACTGTAATATGTTTTAATATTGATTTTTAAATTTATCCTGTTTTGAATTTGTTAGGTTTACTCTATCTGAATGAAGATAGTATGTTTTCAATTCTGGAAAGTGCTAGGTCATTATCTTTTAAAATGTTTTCTCTTCCCTTTTTATTCTTTCCTTCTGGAACTCCAGTGGAACATATTTTAGACATTTATCCTCCATGTCTCAAGTTCTTTGTCATAGTTTTTATCTCTTTTTCTGTCTGTGCTGCATTCTGGGAAAAATTTTAGAATCTGTCTTACAGTTTGTGATTTTCCTTTTCAACTAAATCTGATTGCTGTTTAGCCATCCAGGCTTTAAAATTTCAATGATTTTATTTTTCATTTCAAAAAGTTCTATTTGATTTTTTCAAATATGACTGTTTTCTAAAACAAAAATATCTTTTGCTCTATTACATGCCTTAAGCATATTAAATATGCTTATTTTATGTGCTTTGTCCAATAACTTCAATATTGGAAGTCTAAAAATATCTAGTTCTGATGTTTCTTTTTTTTGCCGATTTTTAGTTATGACGCTATTACCCGATATGCCTTAGCATTTTGTATTTTATTATGAGTTTAATTCATTGTAATTTATGTATGGAAATACTTTGAGGCCTGGATGGAGGCGACATTCTTCCGGAAAGGATTTGCGTTTGTTTCTGGGCATATGAAGGCACTGCAAACTCTGGTGTACTTTGATACAATTATTGAATTCAGGTTGTAGAGTATAAATAGTGTGATATCAGGCCCCAACCGCCATAAGTGCTGTCCCTTAGCTATGAATTCTTAAGGGTGAAGTGTTTTCTCCTTTCTCCAAAGCCAAGGCAGACAAGTCTCCATGGGCAGGGTTTGTTTTCTTCCTAACTCACACTTTCCCGAAGGATAGAGTCCTTCTTGAGTCTCTACTCTATGTAATGTACCTTCACCTTCAGCTGGACTCTCCAGCACATGTGCATTCAAGGCCTTGTCTCTGGTCCCTGTGCACGACTACTAATTCCAAGATCCATCCATCCATCTTACTCCTGAGGGTAGCATGGACTTAGGGCTCTCTTACTTCTCTTGCCATATACACCTGTTTCACTTTCCTGCTTCAGAGGATTTTCCTTACTTTCTTGAAAATTCATATATAACTTTTAAAGGATGTTTATAAAATATTTTATCCATCTCAGCGTTTTGTACTGGCAGATTTTCAAGATCTCTAGTCCATCCTACTGTTGAAAATAGAAGCCCAGGTATGTTTCTTAATGGTACCTAATAGTGGAGGGGGTTCAACTCTGGGCTTGATAAGTATAAGAAGATTAAGAATCATAATTTCTTTTCTAAATATTTAGTTTAAATATAAACATACATACAAACTACTGAAAATGTGCAAATAAAGCTAAAGAGTAATGAATCCCATAGTGAACTCTTACCCAGGAATGACTGAAAGATTCTTTAGTTGTCATCATGATTCTATAGTGTCCCCTGATTTTTCTCTTTTAATAGTTATGGCCTATGCTAGAGGATATTTTAGTTGCTGAGAACTTGTAGTCTTTATGTCTGCAATGGGTCTGATTTTGGTCTCCATTGATTGTAGGCCAGAGCTCAGCTGTTCTATTGCTTTTGTTAATTCACGTATTATACACATGCTCAAAGTGTATTCATTTACAGCTGCCTCATCCTCATGGTTCACATTATTCAAAATACTTTCCATGTATTGTTATAGTGAGAAGAATTATAACAGCCTCTTGGGTTTTGTTGGAAAAGAAACAAGGTCATGATCTGATTCTGGGGCAATGTAACAAGGATGCTCTTGGTAAGTTTCGGGTTAAAACCTCAGAGCTTTTTTCTCCATTTACACTTCTTTCTCTGTCTTAATTACATGACATTTGTATTAGTTAGCATAAAGGTTTATTTGCTTGATTGGAAGACTGCTGAGAGGCCATGTGCCAGACAGAAGTCTAGGTTCTATTATAATACTAACAGAGTAGGGGGGAATGGATATTGAGAAGAACTAATGGTCTCTCTGGAGGGTAGAGGCATGAAGTCGTGTAACACATGTAGGTCTTGGACAGACCATGAAGAAAATGTTCAATATTTTAGCCTTTGTCTGATAGGTAAGAGGAAACCATGGAGGTGTTTAATGAATGGAACAGAATGTTCATATCATATGAGGAAGATAAAGTACGACCACCTTTCAGAGAAGCCAGGCATAGAAGCAATACCAACGACAATTTGAAAATTTCAGAACTAAGTTCAAGTCAATGTTTCATAATCACATAATCATCTTTATATGATATATATATAATTAATCATTTATGTATCAAAATAGGCCTGCTTTTAATATAAATATATTAATCACTAAAACATTCAGTGTGGAAAATATATGTTAATATTTTTAGAGCACTTAGTGAATGGGACAAAAAGGTCCTCGTGTCATATTGGCCTCCATTCTCTGCCTGTTGATGTCCCTTAAAAGGGATTTTCTGACACTTACTGCAGAATGATAGCTTAAATTCAATTTCATACTCATCCTTGTCCTTAATATTCCCTTGGGTCATTTCTCAAATGATAGATTTAGTTAATTGAGTTGACACAAGAAATTAGGAGTAATTTTATATGTACTTTTCTCTTTGTGAAATACGAAAATTGTTATTCATTAGCTCCCTGATGCCCCAGAAGAAAATTTTGACCTAACTACAAAGTGTTATTGAAAACTTTGAAAGACACTGTTTCAATTAAAACTGTGAGTTTCTCTCAACATTTTTTGGTATTTTGACACAGGCTTTTTACAGAAAGATTTTAAGAGACATCACTGATGTCTTGATAAAGTGCCACTTTGCTTATTTAATGGCAAAGAAATTAAGATGTAGGTGAGATGTATACAGCATTCCACACGACCAAGTAAACTACTTTTCTGTTTACTTTGTTTTTGTTTTTAATAAATATTAGCCAATTAGGGACATGACACTGCCACAGACTTGATAGTTTTTGTCATTGCTTTACTAAAATAATAAGATCGAATTACATTGCTTGATTTCCATGAGGACCAACGTGGCTGGGCACAATTCCATTATTTGCTGGAAAGGAAATCATCATTGGACCATGTCCTATAGTAATAATTGGCACAACTTTGTGAAGAAGAATTCATATTCAACCAATTTTATTTCTTGCTATTTCTGAGTGATGAGCCATTGAACCTGCAAGTAATTTAATTCCAGTCCCTGTTACTTTCAAATCAATTGGTTAGAAGATGTGATCTGGCCAAGAGTTTCCCAAACTGTGAGGCTGTGAGCTCTCAGCATTCTTCTTTTATTTAACATCTGATTTCTTTTTCACTGACTTCTTTCCAGACTATTTCCATGTTAGCACAATATTCTTTATCCTTTGTTTTCAGGCATCATGCTCTTGCCCTCTCCCAAACAGAATTTAGTTTTTGAAAGAAAAAAAAAAAACATAATTTAGGTTGAGAACCTGTACACTAGAAAATATGACAAAGATAGACTTCACTTGTTAACAAAATGAAAATCTAAAAGGTTTTGGTATTGTTGTTCAGTGATATGAAGCACTGTACCAAGAAAATTAGAAGAACCATTTAAGGTTTGAGATGTTTAAAAAGATTTGAATATAAGTAGGTATAAAGCTAACTAAAGTGTTTAAACTGAAGCTGGAAAATTCTTTAAAAAGATTATAAGTAGAGGCTCTATGAGGATAATTTTGTTTTTTTGTATGTGAAAGGATGGTGAATTTGGGCCACTACAGATTCATGCATCTTATCTTAATGGGACAGTCTCTGTTATTTGGTATTCCTTTCAGGCCTCTCTTGAAGACTGCATGTGCTGTCTAGCTGTAAAAGCTATTCCAGATCTTCTCCAGTCTCAAACTTGAATCTTACCTACTTATCCAGGTTTTTGACAATTGGCATCTCCTCTTTTCTGACCAGATCAAAACCATCAGTTCTGAACTCTTTTACTCCTGCTCCATCTGACTTCACCTGTCTCCTCCTTCCTACCCTCATGAAGGGTCATGTGATTCTAGTTCAGCCCAACCTGAGGCTCTGGACTAGATCCTGTTCCAAGTCAAAGGAAGTACCTGAAGCTACTCACCTAGATAAATACACTGTTACTGCTACTCTGACTTTATGACTGGTTTTAATAATTAAGCTTCTGCTTTGTTCTTTTGACCCATGGCAAACATTGTCTTATTCAGCAATCACTTCTCCCTACCAGCTTTGATTATTAAAGGTTCTGTCTAAATCACTATCCTATTGCTAGAACCTTGTCATTTGCTATTAGGTACACCAATGCTGCCATTTAACACCTACCCCCTGACTCCCCACCAGAGTTCTCCATACACCTGAACTCCAATCTTGTCTCCCATGTGACACAGCCCTGATAGTGGCCATGTGCTGGGCCATCACCTTTTCCTGGTCACCATAGGTTAAGTACCATGCCCTCCTGTCCTGTGTAGACTTCTCCCTCTACTGGACCTGGCTCTGACTCATAGTCTTGCCCCACCCTGGTCATCATGTCCAATGTCCCACCTCTTGATGAGGCCAGGTCTCATCAAGATAATGAACTCTGTTCTGAAACATTATATGCTATAAGCTCATTTTTTCTTCCTTTTCATTATGTATCAGAGGAAAAAGTGGTTTCACATCATTCCAAAGCCAACGCTTAGAATCCTTGAAACTGGTGCCTTTAATCTCCTCCTATCTTACCTCTTTTATCTTACCCAAGGTTTTGATCTCCCAGTTATTCACTCTCTCCTTCTTACTTTTTCTATGGGACCTTTCAACTCTGCCTTCAAATATGTACTGCTTTCCCAGGCTTGAGAGAAAAGAAAAGCTTCTCTTGATCTTGCTGCTAGTGCTTGACTATTATTCTGTTTTCTCCTTCCTTATCTAAATAAACTTTTAGAATAAATGGCCTACAGTAGCTGCCTTTCATTTCTTACCATCTATTCTGTTCTTTACATCTTAGATTGTAACCTCTCCCCTACACACATTGCTGAACTATTTAGTACCCTAATCTATATATTCATTGATATTTTATCATTTCCCATTCCTGATTTCTCTCTACAATAACACTAATAGCCACCATCCACTAAGTAGCTATTGTGTGCTAAACAAATATCCTTCCAAATAGTGGCAGATTTAACTATCTTAGGAATGAATGAATGTTTCAGATGTGGAATCCCTCATGAGTCCAAAAAGTGATGAAAATTTGGCTTTGGCTTCTACCCTGTTCACATCAAATCATCATTTGGAAATGTGACTTTTTCTAATAATCTTTGCACAGCAGTTAGAGGCACCATTATAAACCATGCCATGATATGACTGGACATTTGTATGCCCTAATTACATGGGCCCCCTGTCTTGTGCATCTCAAGTTTTATGTATGATAGGCTCTCTCCTCTCCGGTGTAAAATGGAAATGTACTTAACTAGAAGATTTTTTCAGGACTCCATGTATTATTGATGCATCATGAAAACAGAATAAAAATAATCTTATCATCAACAAAGGCATACTTATATCCCATTGCTCACATCTCCCTAGAATTGCACATTTCCTTTGCTTTTGAAAGTCAGTTGCATTATCCCCATCCGCACTCTTTCCCTCTGACACACACGCACACACACTTAGAGAAATGAACCATTCAAAACACAATCTTCTATATAGAAGCAGTCAGAGGATTAAAGATCTAAAGATATATTTTCAAATGTAAGTAACTGCTGCATAAATTAAACCTAACATGTGACGAAGCTCCTTTTGTGCAAATAATGATTTCTTTCAAAGTACTTGTGCTTTACCTATATAAATGACTGCATTTCCGGTTTTTCCCGTATGGTTTTAAGCTATGTCTCTGTAATGCCATATGAAAATAGGGAAAAAAGTATTAGTTGATGGTTCTGCCTCTAATCCTCAGAGAAATGAAGTGAGAGATTATCTCTTATTAAAAATTAACGTTGTATTTTTCAAATGTTTTAAACTATAATTAAGAGATTATTATCTACATGTGAAACCCTGTGTGTCAGTCCTGAACCTGTTTGTGCTCATATCAATTCCCTGGCCTCTTCCTGCTCAGCAATGTGTCATAGATGTGCGAATATTTGCCAGCTTCCTGTCTCCACTGGCTTATGCATGGATCTGGGCAACGGGAGGCAGTGACAAGAACATAGAGAGTGGGAGGAAGGAAGAAGCCAGGGCATTTCCTTTTCCCTCCTTATTCTGCTGTGAGTATAGGTTGGACAGAAGTCACTTTCCTTTCATGGTTCTAGTTTCTGCTGGGCAGACCACCATAGATAGTCCCAGTGTCCGCTGGGTGGCCCCTGCCTTTGGACTTTGCAAACGCTGTGGCTTTCCCCTGGCCCCTCAGGGGTGAAAGTGGCTTCCTGAGGTTGTTAGTCCCTGGGTTGCCTCAGTGGTCCTGCCCAGTCTTATCCCCTATGGAACTAATTCCCTGTGTTTAATTCCATCTGTTTTAAATATTCAAAGTGGTTTCTATTTCATGGTTGGATCATGACAGACACATTCTAGATATTCAGAAAAACCTAAAGAATACAATGACTCTGTTTCTTCCACACACAAACACACACACACACGTACATTTTATGGACAAAGAAAAAATCTGAGTGTACCCTTAAAAAAAATTCCAACATCATTTGTTTGTTTAATCTGGTAAATTTGAAATTAAAATCACCTCAAAATTTTCCCCCTTTTGTCATCTATGGTTTAATGTTTCTGATATTGCTCTCTCTCAACAGTATGTCCACAACACTGAAAGTTTATACTAGCTTTTTTATTACTCTCTAGGTACAAAAATTAACATTGTATTTTTCAAATGTTTTAAACTATCGTCATGGCCCTCTCCTCTTTGGCTCAAGCTTCTCTTCCTCATTTTGCTGGCAAGTCCTCTTTCCCTACGTCAATCTCAAAGAAAAGCAGTTTTTTGGACTATGTTAGGCTTTACTTAACTCAGTCAAGCCAAGGCACACTCTTGACTCATTACATGAACTATCACTGTAAGGGGATCAACAATATTTATTTGGTGCCTACAGTCTACATTTCTGCAATACATATTATGGGAAAATAATCACAAAGGAGCACATGCAGCCCCTACCTGGTGACTGGGGAGAGTAGGACCAGTTGGGCTTCAAGGGACAAAGATACAGAAAGACATGAGTAATAATCACAGGAGAAAATGCAGTCACATAGAGGGATTTACACTTAAATGTGGTGTGAGCACATGACATCCTGAGATGAGAATGTGAGCCGACCTATGAGAATCACTTCATGGAAGAAGTGACCTTTAAAAGCAGAAGAAAGGGACCAAACAGCTTTAGAGGAGAGAGAGGGGTAAAATGGTATTTCCAGGCAGGGGAAAAGCACACACAGAGGCTTAAAGTTATAGGAAGTAGAGAGAAAATGAACTTACCAGGCAGGATAGAGTCATTATGAAGCAGAGGGGAAAGAGGAGGAGAAACAGCAACCTAGGGCAGAGTCCTGAGTGAAAGAAGAGATTTGATTTGGAAGACAAAGAGAGGATTCCGAGGATGAAGAGAAATAGCTTCCTTCTAACCTTATCTCATTTGTGCATTTAGACCAGGAGACCTTCTTAATGTGTTAGGGGCTTTTGGGAAATGTCCTTAATATTTGAGAATAAAATAGAAACTTGTGTACAGAGGCCTGTGTATATTGAGGATGCTTAGCTACTTGGGTGATTTGTACTTGATTTGTACAAGTTCCAATGGCCTATAAAGGCTGAAAGCTCTGTCGCCACACTTGAGACTGATGTTTTCCTTACCATGTCATTCTTTTTTTATAAAGCATTGCTTGTCACTACTGGCAGATAGAGTATTGCACTGAATAGATAACTATTCTGATCTGAAGTGGCATATTTTTTGGTGTGTCTTTTCAGTGAAGTTCTTCATTTTTTTAATTTTATTTCCCCAAGATCTTCCACATTATCATTAGGCTCTTACTCCTCTGATCGACCTTCCCCTCTGCTGGCAGAATGCTCAGGTTTAGTCATGACATCCTCTTGTTTAAAATCCTCCAATGCTTCCTCACAACTTGCAGGAGAGCTCCATGCCCTTGGTATGGCATATGGTAAGGTTGGCAGATTAGCAAGTAAAAAATACAGGATTCCCAGTTAAATTTTTATTTTTAAACAATGGATTTTCAAAATTATAAGTATGCCTAGTACTATATTTAGGACATACTTATGCTAACAAATTATTCATTGTTTATCTGAAATTCAAATTTAACTTGGCATCCTGTATTTCATCTGGCAGTCCTGTATATGGAGCACGTCCCCTGTCTTCCTCCCTAGGCTCTTCCTGTACCACGCCCCATATGCCAGCCATCTCCGGCTGCTCCAGTTCCCAGGACCGCCTGTGTTACCTGCCCCTGGGACATTACTCATATTCTGTTCTCTGCCTGAACTAAAGTTCCTTTACTTAAACCTAGGCTGTGAGGATTGTGGAACTCCACATGGAGGAAATCTAAGAGTGGAATGTGCCGTTGCTACTGGACGCCCCACCCCTGCCAGTGGGGCAAGGGGTCCGGGTGAAGAGGTTGCAGCTGTGCTGTTGGAGAGTCGCAATCCATGTCTCAGGCCTGGCTTTTTCAGCCTGAAGAGGCTCTGCCTGTTTCCAAATAACAAAGTCTCACTTGCTGCTGAAATAACCTCCCTTACAGCTGCATGAGTCTGACCTTGACTCGGGGCTCCCCGCCGAGGTCCTCGTCCTTCTGCAGGCTGCCCACCCCGCCTTCCAGACTGGCCACTCCCCTGGGATCCCTTTATGTGGTGAGTGGCATCCAGCTCTACCCACCCCTGACAGAACTCTCCGGCAAAGTCGCTTTCATAAATTATGCCTCATGGTGCTAATGCTTTTGCTGCACTGGCTTCCTTCACTTTTAATAGTGTCTGTCATAACCTCAGAAAACCCGACCCTTGGATAAACAACTTTTGAACTAAAAATCTACATATGGCATTGAAATACTTTGAACTAGGACGTGTCGAACTCTGAACCAAGAATCAAGCATATTTTCTATCCTGTTATGAGAAGTAAGAATGATGGGTTTGATCAAGTTTGTGAGAATAGACTGACCCTGAAGCCTCAAAAGAGGAGCTCATTCTTGACGTCAAATGGAACATTTCTTAATCAGTGTTTTTTAATCAGGGTTTCTAGCAGGATTTCTCTGGATGAATAAGCAACTGTTACAAAGTTTTCACCAGAGAACCACTAGAAGTGTCTGGAAATTGCATTAAAATAATCTGTATATGTACTTAGGCTCTTGCTTCCTTAGGCAAGGAACAACATAGACGGTCCTATGCTAATCCTCAAAGCACGCTGCACTGAAATCCTCACAGAAAAACAGCGGCAAGACCCTTCCTGTTTGAATTTACGAAGCATTTAAGCATCAGAATAATTATCAGGAGGCTGAAGAAGCTGTGTGGGGTCAAGCTGTTCTCTCCTGAAGTGGAGGTACACAGCAGAATGTGAACAGCAGCTGATTAGGGCAAGTAGGCCAGGCCTGGGGACAGGAGAGTAGGTAGGGCACTGCAACAGGAGATGAATTGTCTCACACCATCTTTAAGTACCAGCACTGAATAACTTTATCAAGAATTACTTTATGTTCTTTAGAAGCACTTCAGAGCTAGCATAATGAAACAGCTGCTTATTCATTTGCTTCCTTAAATCTTAAACTTTTTGAGGTTTACAAATTAAGTAATAATAATATAGAACAAATACGATAAGAACAGCCACATCAGGCTAATTAGCACTGCTGTTATATAAACCTCCTTAGAGAAATCTAGGTTTGATGTTAAAACAAAAAAAAAAAAAAGGAAGACCTGATTTTTACAAAAAGGAGGACAACTGAATCTTGAAGATGCCTTTTGTTTTCTTTTAGCCCTTCATGCCTCATTCTGTGCATGAAATAACTGAATATATTTCCTGTGGTCCATGAAACTGCTTTCCACAGCTTGCAAAAATTAAGGGATATTATTGGATTAAAAGCAAGCAAACACTGTGCTCATTCTGTCAAACAGCCGTGCTGTTCTAAGCATGATGTGCCATGCTCAGAAAATCGGCTGTGCTCATTTTTATTGATTTATTTCAAAACTTCTCTCAAAGGGTCCTTGGAGGTTTAATAACTTTTTGCTATAGACTGTAGCAGAGACATATGAGGCAGGATTGGTGAAATATAGCCATTAACATATAAATCCAATGCCTTATCAAGAATACATTTTAAAGTTGGTGACAGCACCTAAAAATCATCATTTAATACCATTACATTCAGCTGCCTTTTCATTTGACATGATGCTTTAGTGATTTAGTGCCATGACTATAAAATGTCAGGAGGATTTATTGGCATGAAGCAGATCAATTCATATTAGAAAATAAGAACAAGAACTAAAACATAGTTTTTTCTGACCTATTACATTCTGTTCTAAGCAGAGAGGATTGAAATAATACATAATTAGAACCCTCAATATTAGCATTAGAATTTTTTTCTTAAATTACATTCTAAAGTAAAATACCAATTGTGTCTAGGAGTCAGGGCAGAAAATGAAAGCTATTTTATCCATAGACAGCAATAGTTTCCACTTCCTTTAAGCTAAAGTATTAATTCTATCAATCATCATATGAGTAGATTTCTAAGTGAATCTTACATCTTTTTAGAGAAAGAAATGGGAAAGAAATGCCGGTTTATTGAACTGTATCAAATATAGACACAATGAATCCCTCCTGTCATGTTGATGTTTGTGTCCATGGAAACAGGGTTTACAAAAATAACTAATGTTCTATTTTGCTTTGGAAATCAAGTTTATTTGTTTCCTCCAGAACAATTACTATGATTAGTTATGAGAATTATCATTGGATTTAATATCACTTCTAAGCAAGTATGATAAATGCTGTAGTAGACTATGCTGAGAGCACAGAGGAAGGTCAGCTAGCTCAGGCAATCCAGGAAAACTTCCTGGGAGAGTTGATGTCCGAGCTGTCTTCAAGGATACGTAAGAGTTAGGTGAAGAATGAAGAAAGGGTTGATTGTCCAGGAAGAGGATACTAAAGAGGAATAACAGTAGAGAAAGAAGAAAGAACCAAATCATAGGTACCAGTGACTGTCCCACTGAGAATCCTTACCTGGAAGACAAAGAGGGTCTGTAAAGGTTACTTTTACACGTCATGCACCTGTTTGCTATGAAGGTAACTGCACCCTGATTTTCCTTAAAGAACAATCCATCCCCCACATTGACTATCAGGTTTGGATGAATCAAATAATACTATCTCCACGGGCACATGATTTAGGCCTAGGCAGTCAAAGAATTCCATTATCATAACCACAGTAATTGGTTCAAGGGTTGTATTATTTCCCTATTGCTGCTCTAACAAATTACTACAAACTTATCATCTTACAGTCCTGAAGGTCAGAAGTCCAAAAATCAAGGTGTCGACAGCACTGCATTCCTTCTGGGAGCTCTATTTATCTCCTTGTCTTTTCCAGCTTCTCAAGGGTTGGAAATGTGAACAGCAGCTGATTAGGGCAAGTAGGCCAGGCACGGGGATGGGAGAGAAGGTCGGGCATTGTAACAGGAGGCGAATTACCGTATTCCATCTTTAGGCAGCAGCACTGAATAACTGTGTTCCTTGGCTGGTGGCTCCTACCTCCATCTTTAAGACTAGCAGCACAGTGTCCTTCAAATTCTTCTCTGACCCCTGCTCTGTCATCACATCTCCTGCTATGACTGTGACCCCTCCCTAACTTCTTCTTAAAAGGACTACATTGGGCCTGTCTGAATAATCTAGGATAAGCTCTGCATCTCACAGTCCTTAATCACATCTGCAAAGTTCCTTTTGCCATGTGAGGTAATATCTTCATAGCTTCTGGGGATTTAAACGTCAGTATCTTTGGGAGCCATTATTCTTTCTACCACGTGGTGTTCATTGGATTTAATTGGATTTAATTGGCCCACCATAGGCCAACAAGACTCAGCCCCTACATTTAATTAGAAATATTAGGAAGGAGGTGCCCTCTTTCTGCCAGAGAGATAAAATGGTTGAAATTTTAATTTTAGAACTGCATGTACTCATTTTGCTATCACTTGGGAGTGCTTGCCTAAGAATAAAGTCAACAGAAAGCAAGGCAATGCGTACGGAAGGAGAGAATCCTGATGTCATTGTAGGAGTGGGTGGATATGACTGTGCTTCTCCCTATGGACTTCCAGGTACTTGAGCCCAGCAAATTCCCACTTTTGAATAAGCCAGTCGGAACTGCATTTCTCTTGATATAACTAAGAGTCTTGAGTCTTGAGAGGTACAGGAACAATGAAAGCTTTTAAAAAAGGAACTTACACCATTCAATTTTCACTTAATATATGAATAATTGGCACTGTCATGTAAAATGTTTTGGAAACAGAGCAAGTCTGGAAGTACAAAGACAAATTAGGGGGGAACTTCAGTAGATAAGGTGAGAAATGATGACGACTTTAAGCAAGTCATTGGCAGTAGCAACAGAGGAAGTAATGACTCCAAACTATCATTAGAAGATAAATTGCCAGCATTTGGTGATTGATTACATGTACGGAGTAAGTCTTGTTTGAGTTCCAGGTCTCTGGTTGGTGACCGGGTGAAGACTCAGGTCATGAATGGAGAAGTCAGCTAGGCTAGGCATATAGATTTGAGAATCATGGCATAGTGTTAGGTAAGTCTACAGTTTTAGATGAAATTATTTTGAAATAATATGAATTTAGAAGAGAATTGCAGATGGAATTTAGCAACATGCTTATAAGACATACTGGCATCATAAAAACTAACAGAGGAAAGATCGTCAAGTAGTGGAAAGATGGAAAGTGAAATAAGCCATAACAAATGCTGTCATGAAGACAAGAATGATGAGCAAATGAAGAGAGAACACTAAATTTTCAACCAGGAGTTCAATAGCAAACAGATAATTATATTTTATGTTCTGCCCCAAGCATTCCTCCTTTCTTTTGACTCCCACTGATTTGAATATGAACTTTATTTCATAAATTCTTGGAAACAAGAATATCACATTGCTTTATTTTTCTACATCCAAATTAAATTGTTAAATTTCCTTTGAAGCTCCCTACTGGCAGAGTGGTTTAAAAAAAAAAAGTTAATTTAAGGAATGCTGAATACTCCCAGTGTGTCAAAAGAATTTTTAGAGGTTTACAATGTGTTCAGAAATTGGTGGAAGTTCCTCTGGTATTTTGTTCATCATGATTCCCACTGAGGTGGTCATTTTTCAGGTCCCCATGACTCCTTCAAAGGCGGAAGCCTCTCCTTTCATTCCACCCCACAATGGAACAGAATACAGAACGGAATGAGTTAAGAAGTCAATTCAAATGGAAAAAGTGAGTATAAATCATTCTTTCTGAAAGCTTGGGTAGGAAGGAGATTGGGATTGAGGGAAGGAGATTGGGATTGAGGGGGAGGAGAGAGGAAGGTCAAGAGAATGTTGGAATAGTTTCCTACTATAGACTGACTTGCTAAAAAATGTACCGGTGCTTTGGGTTTTCAGTTTCATTTCTGTAGTTATTGTTCATTTGTTTGCTACCATATACACATCATAGAAAAACTGCAATGTCTTCCTTTTTCCCGTGCCCATATTGAATATTCCAAGACAGTCTGGCCCATGTTGAGGACTTTTTGCCCATACAAAAGAAACATGTGAATGTGAGCATTTGAGAATGGAAGAATAATTGGAGATTGTGGAGAAGCAGAGCAAGGATAGGCTTTGGTGTTAAGATTATAGGTCAGTGGATCCTTAAGAATCACCAGGAGAAATCTAAGTTTGCTCAGACTCCACAGAGAGATGCTGAAGGAGCAGACCCAAGGTGATCGTGGTATCTTCATGTAACAAGCACTCCTCATAATTCTGATTCAGGTGGTTCGATGACCACATTTGAAAGGTTTGTACTTTGAGGATTAAGTGAAGGCAAGGACGCTAGGGAGGTATTGGATCTTGAAGGTCAGGAAGAGAGCTGCAGTGTCCTAAGAAGGTGGAGCCTATGTCAAGGATGAGCACGAAGAACTGAGGCCTTGAGAACCTCTGAGCTTTCAGTGGCCAAGCTGAGCAAGGAAAGTGCAGCCATTTGTGGAGGCACTGGCCTGTGGATGGACCACCAGGTCCCTGGGCCTGAGGTGAGGTGAGAGCTACACCTAATGGCTGGGAGTGGACTTCTTCCCAGCTTAGATGAGGCCTCCAACTGAAATGAATTTTGTTTAAAAAATAAAGAAACTTGGCATTTTTTATACTTTAAGTGCCAGGGAAAGATTTATATGTGATATTTATTTTATTTTTAAAGATGAGAGATACTTGAGCATGATTGGGTCATGAGAGGAAAGAGCCAATCATAAAAAGGAGAAGTCAAAGAGATGAGACATTTTCTAAAACGTGTGAATGGACTTCTGGACATTACTAAAATAGTATTGATGGGTTTTCTATGACAAGACAGACTGCCCTCTGTTGGCAAGCAAGCCGCTGATCCACAACACCCTGCCCTTTGCCCATTCTTGCCATCATCTGCTTAGGTGTCACCTCCTTTGGGAACTTTCCCAAACTCAGGTTCTTTTGGCCCCTCCAATATTTGTGCTGTCCTTGGTCTTCCTGAATACCCTATCATTCCTGATGTTCCTGGCATCATCTATGTGCTCTTTAATATACCTATGTGTTCCCAAGTATAGAGGTGTGTCTCATTCTTTTTTCTTTTTTGAGACAGAGTCTCACTCTGTTGTCCAGGCTAGAGTGTCGTAGTATCAGCCTAGCTCACAGCAACCTCAAACTCCTGGGCTCATGCGATCCTTCTGCTTCAGCCTCCTGAGTAGCTGGGACTACAAGCATGCACAACCAAGCCTGGCTAATTTTTTCTATATATTTTTAGTTGTCCAGCTAGTTTATTTCTATTTTTTTAGTAGAAACAGGGTCTCACTCTTGCTCAGGCTGGTCTAGAACTCCTGAGCTCAAACGATCCTCCCACCTCGACCTCCCAGAGTGCTAGGATTACAGGCATTGAGCCACCGCGCCTGGCCCTCATTTGTCTTTGTTGCCCCAGTACCCACTGCAATGTCTGACATATAACATATAATAAGGATTTAATACATATTTGTTGAATTGAATAAAACTTCTGATAATAAACTTACATACCGTATCTGAACATTTAATTTTAGACTAAGAACAAAATGAGAAAATTTGCCACCAATGATAAACCTACTGTAAAAGTTTATCTAGCATGTCCTGAAAATATACAAATTAATTTCCATTATTCACTATCCTAGCTAATTCATGGTTTTCCTTTTTTACTTATTTATTGTGATATTTGCATATATAAGATATACTAGGCAGTAGATATTTAAAAAATGAACAATACCTAATACCCGTCTTCAGTGAGTACATGGTCTAGTAATGTCATTACAGTGAAATTACATTAGAGTGAAAAATACTCTCATAGACATAGGCACAAGATGTTATAGAAATACAAACGAGAATCTGAGAAGTCAACCATCTTACTGGAAGGGACATAAAGGGAAAGGGAAGGCTTCCAGAAGAACCTGAGCCATGAACCATGTCTAAAGGACAAACAGAAGTGATCCTGGAGGATGGGGCAGAATGGGGACAGGAGGCAGAGTCCCTTTCAAGTTCCTCTCCCTTTAATGTTTAGGAAATAGCATTTCAGTGTGGCTGGAATACAGGGTTTGTGTGAGGATGTGGATAAAATCCTACTATCTCAGCCATTGGAGTACTGGAGTTATTTATGGAGATTTATTCCTTAGAGTCACACAATTGATTGAATATGACAACTGGACCCAAATTCAGGTCTTGATTCCAAATCTGAAAAGAATATTTATCATACCAATAGAGTAGATTAGTACAGAGCTCAGGTGAGAAAAATAATTTGCGAGTTCACTGCAGTAGAAAATTTTGGATATTGCATTGCCAGCAAAGGACAAACAATTATTGAAAGTTTCCCTTTTCCCTTTCCTGCTCTCTCTCTCTCCCCCCACAGAATGGCCCATTGGCTTGAAGAAACTAAAGAGGCAAGTACTCAGATATTGATTAATTCATTTTGTCAGTTTCACTTAGTGTACTTGCACTTTGGTTTCGTTTAGACATGCAGGAGGGAACATGGGTAGGACCCATTCACACCATTGATTTGGATGTATCTTTGTGGTAGTTGACAGTTTGAGCTCCTTTGTCTTTCTCCTTGTATGTCTCTCATCCTAGTAAAGATCATTTCCATTCTCCAAGGCTTCTCCAATAAATCATATCTGAGAGGTTCAGAATCCCACAAAATGAATGCAGTTTTTCAGTAACACTTCCTTCAGAAATTTTATTGGCATTGAAGGCAAAGAGAGGAGAGGCACTTTGGGAGGATTCCAGAGCTCAGATGTAGGAGAGTGGATTGAAAGGACTCCCAAGACCGAGGGTGGGAGACTCCCCTCACGTCCCTCCACCCCAAGCATTACTTTCACTCATCTTTCCTTCTGGCATCCTCAGTTTAAGATGCAAATGTCATCTGGGTATTAAGAGATGGAGATCTAGAAAAGATTGTTTTAAAGTCCTAATTTTAGGTCTAGAGATGTCCAAATTCTCCCCACAATTTATATTCATCCCTGAGGACTTATATTTTTAAGGTATTGGGTGCCTTGTGCTCCTGTGTTTCCAATAGGAACCCACACAGGAAAGATTTTGTGAGCTCAACTGATTCTACCAGAGATTTGGGGTGAGGGTAGGGGTCACATGAGTAGTTCGCACAGCACAGAGAACAGCCTCTGCCCCCACGTGGGATTCATCCTCTCTTTCCCCTTCTTTCTTCTCTTACTTCCTTTTCTGGAACCACATAAAATTCTCTCTTTGTCTAATGCGTAGCACTTTAGCATTCAATATTTGAGGATCTCACATTCTACCCCATACATTTTCTACCAAATATAGTGTACTAAGAGGAATTTTGTTGATAATATTTTCTCCTTACAATAGGAATTTTGTTCAGCCTCAAAGTAAGTTTCTTTCCCATACTCTTGAGTTTATTATTTCACATCTTTTCCTAAAACCTCACTTTTCTCATACTTTCACTGAGAAAAACAGAGCCATAACAAGGAAGCTCTGTATCTTCCAATGACCCATGTTATAAACCTATCCGTGATGGCACTGATCTTTGCCTTCGTTCTTATTACAATGAGGAAGTTTCCCTTTGTTCACAGAAGCTGAAAGTTCATCATGTTGTCTGGACCCCTCCTCCTGGGCTTTCCTAAGCTTTTTACCCTTATTTGTCTCTCCAGCATCATTAATTTCTCCCTGCCAACTGATGTTTCCCATCAGCACATAAATGTTCTTGTATCTCTCATTTTAAACAAAAATTGTTTTCTAACTTATATCCTTCTCTAGCTGCCACCTGGCTTCTTTATTCCTTTTTACAAAGTTTTTTTAAAAAGGCTTGTTTATGCTGTCTCCATTTCCCCAACTTCAAGTAATTCTCCATTATAATCTCCCTTTCCCCTTCTATTTACCACTGAAAAAATTTCCCAAGGGCACTGATGATCTCCACGTTATAAAATCCAATGGACACTTTTCCCTCATCTTCCATGACTCCTTTTATTTTTCTTTTTTTGAGACAGTTTCACTCTATTGCCTGGGATAGAGTGCAGTGGTGTCATCATAGCTCCCATTGCAACCTCAAATGCCTGGGCTCGAGAGATCCTCCGCCTCAGCCTTCAGAGTAGCTGGGACTACAGGCGTGCATCACCATGCCTGGCTGATTTTTCATTTTTTTGTAGTGATGGAGTCTAACTCTTGCTTAGGCTTGTCTCAAACTCCTGGCCTCAAGCTGTCCTTCAGCCTTGACCTCCCAAAGTGCTAGGATTATAGGCATGAGCCACCATGCCTGGCCTCATCTTCCATGACCTCTTAGCAGCATCTGTCAAGTTGATCATTTTCCTCTTTATTGATTTTATTTCCTCTTGGTTTCTGACTCTATGTTTGCCTGGTCTTCCTCTTAGCTCCCATGCTTCTATTTTTCTATCTCTAGGCCTCCTTCTCTACTTTCTTCCTATATAATGATCACCCAATCCCATGGCTATAAAAACTGATGATTCAAGCGAGCCCATCCCCCATATAGTGCTGGGCGAGGCAAAGGCATTATATGTAACCAAAACGTTTATACCCCCATAATATTCTGAAATTAAAAAAAAATAAATTAAAAAAAAACCCCTGATGATTCTCAACTTTTTTTTTCCATTTACAAATTCCCATCTCTGTTCCAGGCTCAAGTAACAAAATGATTTTTTAATATTTCTATTTCAAGGTCTGTCAGGCAACCAATTTAATATGTCCAAAACAAAAATTTTGATTTTTCTTCTAAAACCTACCCTTGCCCTCAAACAAATAAACAGTATCACCATTTTCTCAGATGCCAAAGCCAGAGATCTGTGAATCATTCTTGATTATTCTGTTTCTCTTATACTCTATGTTCTATCTCTTATCAGATTCTGTTAATTCTACGTCTAACACAAATTAAAATCTACCCATTCTTCTCCATCTCTGCAGCTACCCCACCCAGGCCAGCATCACCTTGTGAGGTAAAGTAACAAATGTTAAGAAGCCATGTTTGCTCATTCCTGCTCGCCAGCTTAATTTTACAAAGCCCCAGCTCTGTGATGACGTACAGCTCTCTGGGGAGATGGTTTGAAGACAAAACAGGATAGAGCACATGGCTCTCTGTGTCTCTTGCCTGAGTCACTGTATTGCTTAAAAGATAAATGACCCTAGTCCTTGCCTTCTATGATGCCCCTGTAATCCATGACCAGGTGTACTCTTATACACAAACCCTGATGTGAATCTGCCTGTGTGTAATTTCTGAGCAAGTTTGATGAGATTTTGCACATACTGAACCCCTACCACCTATATATAGGCAATGAATTGAAACACTGGTTTGGAGCCGTCTGACAGAACCTGCCTGAAGGACTCCTCCTAGACCATAGGCCTACGTCTATAGTCCTCAGTAAGACTTCTGAATAAAACTAACTTCAATTCTATAAAAGCTTGACTTTTTTCTCCTTTAGTTGGCAACCTTGTGGCTGGTGAACTCCCACAGGGTCCTAATTAGTATCCCTCATGTCTATCATCACCTTTCCAACCTACTTATAGAAGCCAGAATGATCTTTTATATGTAAATCTGATTAGTCCACAGCTTCCCATTCTTCCCCAAAGTTTAGTCTTGCCTACAAGTCTCCACATCACTGCTTACTTCTATAGCTACAACACATCAACTCTGCTGCTCGCCCCATATGATTCAGCCTGTGCAAGCCCTTTCTCAATCTCTTAAGTATGCAAATTTTCTGCCATCTCAGGGCCTTTGCACTTGCTGGTTCTTCCACCTGAAATATTTATTCCATGGTTCATTACAGTTTTGTTTGCCTTTCCTTCAGGTCATCAGAATGGTGTTCCCTAATCAATCTAGGCTCCTATTCCCATTCTCTGCCATTGCCCTTTCATTCCTTTATAACTACCAGCTGGTTTTCTGGTTTGTCATCTTTCCCACGGGGCTGCTAGTTCTCAGAGCCCTTAGAAATGAGATATCTAGGTCCTACTCAAGATATTTTGATTTTTGTGGTCTGGAGTTTTAAATTAGGCATCAAGATTTTTAATAGCCCTCTGGGTGATTTTCATGGGCAGCCAAGATTGAGAACCACTGCTCTGGTTCTCAAAGTGTGGTTCCCAGTCAACACCATCAGCATCATCTGCAAATGTGTTAGAAATGCAAATTATTTGGCCCCACCTCAGGCCTTACTGAATAAGACTCTCTCCAGGTGATTCTGAGCCATGCTAAAGTTTAAAAACTGCTACTCTAAATTCCATGAGGGTTATTTCTTGTTATCTAGATATTATGCAGCATCTTTGATCTACTAGGCATAATAGGTAACCGAATCAACAAATGAATAATCAATAATAATTGTAACCAATAAATTAATAAATTACATAAATGATACAATGAATGATTGGCTTTTTCTTACAGAATCAAATGTAAGTTATCTGATTTCAATGTACTTCTTTGTGTTATACTAAGATCTAAGGAAAAATTTATTCTACCAGCCCTCCCTGAAAAAATATGTCATAGCAGAGACAGAAGAGCAGAAAGTAGTGTGATTTCCTGAATTGCAGCCTCTTTCTCAGCCTCATTAATATTGCTAACACCGTAGCACCAAGTGTTTTGACAAGTGTGCTATTTTCACTTGTATGACTTCCACCTCTAATTCAAAGGTGGCAAAATGGAGAGGCTATTTATTAGATTTCATTGGTAACAGATTAGCTCATATATTTATTTTCCTTTAATTTCCCAGTGAGTGGGTCACTACTAACTTGCCCAATCAAATTAGGGGATACCTGCCTTTTCTTGGCCCAGCTTCCACATATTGCATCTGAACAGTCTTCTGCTAGAAGCTCAGTGTTGCTATTATCTGCATCTCCTCCCCCAGTACCATCTGGAAACCTAACCATTTTCAGAATGCAAGGTACATCCTTCTTCATTCTTAGACATTTTATCAGGTTGAGAACGCTCAGGCACTGGGAGACTTGATTGGGAGACAAATGATTGGCGTGCCAGAGAAAAAAGAAAAGATTATCTACTCCAATTCTGGTGTGAAGTTGATACATATGCTAGAGAGAAACAATGATATTAGTTCAAGCCCCTCAGATGTGAATTATGCTTCCCCTTGGATGGTGCCTCTAACAAATAAACCAAAAGCTGCTACTGGAGGTGGCTGCTAATTCTGTAGCTCAGACTTGTTTCTGGTATTATTCTCTATAACAAATCACTCTCCCAGACCCCAGAGAGAAATAATGCTCTATATTGGCCAAAATGGCTGTGCTTGCAAGCTCCTCCCTGCCAGGGGTGCCCTGGAGAGCTTTCCTTCCAGATTGCAGGGGCCTAATTGGTGCACATTTCAATGATTTTCCTGTAGGGGCAGCAGCAGCAGCAACAGCTTTGAAGGGCACAGTAAGGACTTGCTCAACAAAGATGCTCTCCTCTCTCCCTTCCTGTGCTTTAGTGGTTGAAATTCTCAGCTACAGTCCCTCCTTTAAAAGACAGGAGGATGATACCATTTGGGTAGATTTCTTCCTGACCATCTCCTTCTTTGATCTCTATTTTCCATCTTTCCAATGTTACTGAGGATTAGCTTAATACAGATAAATCATTGCAAAACCTTGAGGGGGAGGGGGGAAGATCCAGAGAGAGAAAATGAGATCAGAAATACAATCAGGGGCTCTCTTTACTTCTCTCCAAGAATCAGTCAAGGCATATGCCCTTATGCAGCAGGACAAATGAAATTTGCACATGCCCTGGAACGCCCCCAGGCCTTCTACATGCTGCAAGGACTGGGTAGCCAGCTGTGTGATGAGCATCCACTGTGGAACTGGTCCTGCCACTAGAACCTTCCTGAAATGATAAACAAATGTATTCTAGGATGGTAAGTACGTAGATTAAATACGTTATCTGTTTATTTTGAAAGAATTTATGGCATGAGGAACATCTTGACCACCTATATGCAAAATATCTTTCCAGCTAGGCTTGATGACTAAAGTTTCCTATCTTCTTACCCCTTGTACTGAGGTAAGAAGATTCTTATTATATTTGGGGCAGAGGAAAAGAGGTAGAGGATAAGGTAACACCTTAATGTACTCTCTGCCCTTAGAGCCTTAGCTCAAAACTGCTTAAGGACACTTTAGGTCACTTCACCTGGACAGGCTCTGATGCAGAAGAATCAGAGTAGCCCCAGGAGGGCAAGCCCCAGTCGGTGGGCTGTGGTAGTATGAAGACAATGGGTTCCTGGCCCTGCGTGTGGTGGCATGTGGCAATGAAAAGTGATGCCCAGAAAGTTTCCAAAACAATCCTTCCTTTACTTTCTAGGTTTCCATTCTGGCTGCAGAGTGAAAGTCCAGCTCTAATCGGGCTGTTCCCCTGTTTATGCCAGCGCCCTCTCACTGCTGTGAGGGTGAAGACAAGCCTGCTCAAACTGCCTCCTGCCCACCTCTCAAGGCTTATTCCATGGTAATACTGTAATTCCATAGTATTCCTGTAATACTATCTTTTAACATCCTATACTTTGTGAGCTTATTAAAAATTTATTTGAGAATTGTGTAATTAGCTGCATAACATGTATGTCCATTAAATTACAAGCTTCATGATGGAAGAGACTTTATCCATCTTTCATCAGTGCTTTATTTCCAGGATGTGCTACAGAGTCTTGCTCATAGTAGATACTCAAAAATTATTTGTTGAATAAAGTGGGTAAGGAATAGTTTTGGTTAGAAAACATAGGGTGTCTATAGCCAAAATATGGGAAAGTACAGAAATAAATATTTCGAACTAAAAACATTGTATTAATATTTCTGTTCTTTGATAGGGGAAGGTGGGTATTGTCTCATTAAAGGTTTGAATGGAATAAAAAATTTTCCTTTCAGCTCAATTCAGAACTGATAATTTCTCTTTCTAATGTACAAACCTTATTCAATTTAGCTAAAGTGGCAAATAGTTGTTATTGCGGATAAGGGAAATGGTGGTCGACTCTCATGCATCCATATATATTATCTTTGACAAATTTTGATCTTGGGCCAACTTTTTTCATACTAAATAAAATACAAGATGGTATCCAATAGATCTCCTCCAGGCTTGGATTAGAGAAAATAAACACTTTGAGAAAGTTCCCAACCCAAATTATTTAGAATTTTTGGCCACTTTTAACTACATGACTTTTTGGTATATATAAACATACTAGTACAGATAATTGAGAGGTAGCTATATGTCCATATTATTAGTAATATTCCTTTTATTTAAATCATATTAGATCCAGAAATTCTATTCCTAGGGTATATCTCCATAAAAAATGGATACATATTTCTACAAAAAGATTTGTATGAGAATGTTCTTGGTGAACCTGTTCACAATGGCCCCAAACTGGAAACAACTCGAATGTCCATCAACAGAAGAATGACAATAAAGAACATATTTATATAATAGAACATGACTCAGTAATAAAAAGGAATTACTGATATGAGCAGTAACATGGTTGAATCTCATAGACATTATGTTGAGCAAAAGAATCCATACTCTATGGTTCCACTTAAATGAAGTTCAAGAACAGGCAAAACTAATCTATGGTGCTAAACTAAGTATCAGGACAGTGGTTGTCTCTGGACAGGAGTGTGGATGGAGGAGTGACTGGCAAAGGCCATGAAGAAACATTTTGAGGTTAAGGAAGTGTTTTAGATCTTGGTTTGAGTGATTGCAACGTGGGTATATACATTTGTGAAATGCGCTGAGGGAACACTTAAGATCTGTAGGCAACTTATGTCTCAAGAAAATGTCAAAAATACAAACCAATAATTTACACTTTCAAGAAAATACTTTAAAACATCAGAAGTAAAACATACCTTATTTCTTCCAATGTACTTGACATAACAATTGGGGAAAAAAGTAAAGATGAAAAATAAAAATGGCTATTAATATACATAATTGGATACATGAATTAAATTATGCCCTTAAATTATAAGAAACCTCATATGTGGTTAGTCAACACATCTACCTGTGAGTGCCATGGTGAAATCACAGCTCTACAAGGTAGGGATGTTGTTTTGTTCATTTGTGTCTCAAGCATCTAGCTCAGGGCCTGAACTAATTCTTGAGGGACACTGAAGGAGCTTTAATTTCTACAGGCCTCAGTTTCTTCATCAACGTAATGAAATACCACCTGATTTTCCCTGTGTTGTATAAACAACATAATAGACTTAGTCTGTTGGTGCTGCTATAGCAACATACCTGAGCCTGGGTAATTTATAAACAATGGAAATTTATTTCTCACATTTCTGGAGGCTGGGAAGTTCAAGATCAAGGCTCTGGCAGGGTTGATATCCGATGAGGGCCCTGTCTCTGCTGCCAAGGTGGCCCCTTGAAAGCTGTGTCCTCACATGGTGGAAGGCACAGAAAGGCAAAAGGGGCACTAGTGTGTTCCTCTGAACCTCTTTTATGAGAGTGCTAATTCTTTCAGAAGGGCAGAACCCTCAGACTTAATTATTTCCCAAAAGGCCCCACCTCTTACACAGCTGCACTGGAGATTAAGTTTCCATGTGAGATTTGGAGGGGACACAAGCATTCAAACCATAGCATGGGCCAAAAATAATTTAAAATGAAAAGTCCCAAACAAACGGTCATTTTGATATTTTCAGTAGGTTGCTTTACATGTTAGCTTTTCCCTTTTCCCATAAACTGATGTAGATAATGATTGCAGGACTCTAGCCTTTGGAGACGTATAGTCAAAATCACTTACATCAATAGCAACTTTATAGCACCTCCCCCCTCAACGTATTTAACCCAAGTAAGATTGACCAGACTCTCTTCAATACCTTAAGGGAGGGAAGTTATTAACTTTAGTATTTTAAGTGTCTAGAACAATAGTCTTCACAGGGTAGATGTTTAATATTTTTTAAATAAATGAATAAACCTCAATTTACTAATAGTAATAACATATAGCAATATATAGCAATAGAGTGATTTGACTTTCTAGGGAACATAGAATGTGTGCTGTCTTTCTATATGAATAGGTTTTATTTATATCCTCTATTTATGAATGATAAAATTGAGCCTGGAGAGATTGAGTACTTACTTGCTCAAGGTCACTCAGCTAGAAGGTAGCTGATTTGGGGATTCAATCCCATGTTTGTCTCCTCTCAATGATCATAACCAGTTTGTCATACTGCCAGGTTATTGAAGTCGCTTTTCCTCTATGCATTATATTTCAGATCTAACCTAAGTAAAGTCTATTTGATGTAAAATAATCTAATGGAGTGATTCTTCCTTTCGTGATCAAGCTTGTATTGTTGGATAGATACCAGGATAGAAATTAACAGATTTCTGTTACAGGGTTAGGCAAGTCTCTTTTGAGCTTTTTGAGCTGGAGCAAATCACTGGATCTCTCTGGACCTTTATTTTCTTATCTTTAATTAGAGAAAATACTATCTACCCTGTTTTACCTCACAGGCTAGAGAGAAATGAGAATTATGTAACAATATGTGAAAGTGTTCCATGAAATGTAAAATGCCATACAAAAGTTAATTAAAAAAAGATCATATCATCATGAATCATTGCATTATAGAGATTGGGCTGAATTCAGAGATATATTTGAATGGCTTTTGAATTTTTGTGTGTATGTTTCTCTCCCTCTCTTTCCCTAAATACATACATACACACACACACACAGACACACGGGCTATTTTCTTACAAATCTTTTAAAAATGAAGATAACTTTTGGGTAATTTATAGGGTCCTTTTAATTTTTTTTTTATTAATTCCAACCAAGTAGACCCCATGGATTGGCTCACCAGCCTGACAAGAGAGGCCTGTGCCCAGGCAGCCTGCTCCTTTAAGCAGATGGAATATCATATTCGGTGCTAATTAAAATCTTCAAAGGGTCTTCAAAGGGTAGCAGTAAATACTACATATTTCCCTTATTTAAAACACTGGCAGATGAAGAGTTTTTTCCTCCTTAATGAATATAGGATTCCCATCTGTTATCTTTACAAAAATGCAGCATGCGATGCAGAAGAAAAAATAGAATTGGAAAAGTTGTGTCATTCTCTTTCACAGTAAGCCGTTCTTTTCTAGAACCAGACGATGCCTTTTTTGCCACCAGATCTCAAAGCCATGTGAAACTACTGGTCAGTCCTGGAAAAACATAACTAAATAGAACTCTTGGTCCCCCGATTTTAAAGACACGGTGATAGGTACAATATGTTGGCTCGTTCAACACCCACCCCAACCCCTGATTAGTTTGGCTCCGTGTAGCAGAGAGGCTGGACAGCGAAGGACTAAACTGTAGTCCCACCTGCAGTCCCACCTGGGAGAGGCCTGGCCGTGGAAGTGAGCAACCTGAGGAGAGAGTGGCTGTTCACGCAGGCAGGTAGCGGGTACTCACTTTCTCTGTGGCAGCTGTGGTGGAGTTTCTGGTGTCTGGTCCCAGTGTGTTAGGTGGCAGGTAGAGAACAGTGGGGACAGCAGTGATGTTTAACAATAAAAATCCTGTGAGGCAACTGAGCTGCTTTCATACATGCAGTTTCGATGGCTGATTGCATACAAGGTTGCTTTTCTGGCCCTCCCAGAGAAGTCTGTGAACCACCTAACATCCTTTTATCAACTCTCCTCTGCTTAACCAGGCCAGAGCTGATTAGGCTGCCTGTGAGACTCTGGACATTCATAATTAACACTACACAGGCTTTTCGTAGGGAGGACATACATGTATTGATGCACTTTGGCAAAGCCTATTGCCCACTCGATAGCCATTTCACCTCTTTCTTATTAACAGAATCCCATTTTGTAGGGGGTAGCAATGTCCCCAGCTTAAAAGGAAAAATTACATTTCTTAGCTTCTCTGGCAATTAAGCATGGCTGTGGACGTAATTCTAGCCAAACAGGTGTCCACTGAGGCTATATCTGGGTAAGCTTTGCTTTCTTGATATAATCTCCACCTCCTTTATGCTTCTGTTCTGCCTGAAATAAAGACGAAGCAGTTGGAGCTTCAGCATCCATCTCGAGCATCACCATGGAAAGACCCAGATAGTGGCAGAGACCCTGTCCTGACAACCACCAGCCTCAGAGTCTGTGCCAGTAGCAAACACCTGCATTACCTCTGGACTTGTGTTGAGAAAAAATAAATTCTTATGTGCTTTAAGCATCATAGTCATAGCCTAACTTTAAGTCCCTAACTTAACTCATTTCTAACTCAACTAAAAGTAAACATAACACAGGTTAGAAAATGTTCCAACAAAGCAGCTGTTTTAGTCTTAGCAGTTTGGGTTGCTATCACAAAAATACCCAAGGCTGGGTGGCTTGAACAACAAACATTTCTTTCTCACAGTTCTGGAGGCTGGAAGTCCAAAACTACAGTGCCTGCACTGTCAGGCTCTTGATGAGGGCTCTCTTCCTGGCTTAAAGATGGCTGACTTCTTGCTGTGTCTGCACATGGTATAGAACAGAGAGAGATGCGAAGCAGGTTCTCCAGTATCTGCCTTTGTAAGGACACTTATATTGTCACGAGGGCCTCATCTCAAAATACCATCACAGTGGGCATTAGAGCTTCAACGTAAGAATTTTGTGGGGACGCAAACATTCATCCCATAGCAGCAGTAATTTTAATAACATGCACCTATGGTAAAAGGTAGCCCACCCCCGTCATATAACAGGAGTCTGAGCTAGATTCTCAAAGAAACTCTCAATTCCTTTCCTCGATAGTTGGCCTTCATTTATTTAATTTCTACACTTGATCTTAGCCAAAAGGCCGAGAAGCGATCATTTATTTAATTTCTAAAGAAGGTTCCAACTCCTACCCCCAGTGAGTAGGGAAAGAGATCCTATCCCTTCTCTAGGATCCCACACTCAACTCCCAAAGACCAAAAGTTGGAAGCCATGGGGAGACAGATTTCAGCTCTCACTATAAAAGACTATTCTTCCAGAGGTATACAAATATCAAATAAGCTTAAGGGAAGATGAGTTTCCAGTCACTTAGGGTGTTCTAGCATAGGCTAAATGGCCTTTGGGAGGGGACAAAGAGAAGGGTCAAATATTAGACTATGGTTAGGAAAGACAATTTAATTCTCTTCCAGTTCTACAGTCCTTGGGTTCATGTCAACATCTCATTCATAAACACTTTGCACTTGACCACCAAGAACTGGTTTGTTCCATGTACCCCCCGCCATCTTTGTCATGGGTATCCCACCCCTCCAATGTCTGTGTGTTGTGGGTGTTCTCTTTTTCATAAGGAAAGGCTATGGGTAAGAATTGAAAGCATGAGGTATAATATGCTGACCTGTTTGCAGTCTGATACCCTGGGATTTCTCCCCTGTACAAAAGCAGTTTCTTGCATTCTAAATAGTATGACTGAGTGTGAGGTTCCTGATGACTCACTGCACAGACATGGTCCTAAGGGAGATTAGGTGGCAGTGTGCTGTGTTCCCAGGCCCTCTGGTCAGGAAAGTAAGACCAGGTGTTAACATAGGGATCCTCCTGAGTAGACAGACCCTGTTTATAACATGTTCTTCTTTACCTGATCAACTCAGCTGTCTCCAGCAACAGTCCTTTTGGCCCAGAGATGTGCCACATTTCTGCCTGCTCAGCCTGGGTGTCTTAAGGAAAAAGGTGCCATGATTGTGTTAAGTAGATAGCACTGGTAGGTAGATAGTAAGGGCTTCTGGGCCTCTGAAAGACGAAAGCGAGTGCTGCTGCAATTCACCACCCCCAAATGGGCTTTCAGAGAGGCTCATGGGAGATCTGCCCATGCAGTAAGACTCATGTCATGCAACTCCCAACTGTCCAATCAAAGTGGTTCCATGGTGATGTCTGAGCCATGAGGGAGGTCCCACTTGGAGCATTATAAAACAAGACACAGGCCATAACCAGGCCTTTCTGCGCCCTTCCTTTTGCTCTCCCTTTGCTGCAACAGTGGGTCCAGTTGTCATCCGTGGAGTATCATGCTCTGTAAACCTACTTATATCTCTCTCTCCTTTGTGCTTGCCTTACTTTGGTGTGTCTAGTCATTCTTTGGCCATGAGTGCACCAAGAATGGACATTTCAGATTAAAACCTGACAATTTTATTTCATGTTCCTTCACCTTCGGTTCCTAAGCACTTGGAACTGACTAATGTTTCAGGTGGTTGCAAAGAGGCATCATTCCTTAGAAATGCTAATGATACTTCTCAAGCAACAAAATCACAAATCTCCAGAACCGGGTCCCCAGCCTGGCTTGCTTTCAACAAAGTAAGTAATTACAAGGAAACAGAAAACACTCTCCGCTTTGACTTAGCTTCCTCTTGGCTGGCTTTGAGACTTGCCAGGTCTGTTTCTCACCCCCACATGGTTCCTGGTTCCCTATCACGGCTCAAGCTGCTGAGGAAGTGACTAGCAGCGGCTCAGTCTGGTCTGGAGCGCCCTTCTCTCTGCAGCCCACCTCCGTGGAGAGGCATCCTTCCTTCTGCGGCAGATGCTACAGGAAAATGCTCTCCTAAAGTACTTCAGGAGCCATTTTCAGACATGAAAAGCCTCTTTGCTTCCTCTACTTGGCATTCTTACCTCCCAACTCTACCAGCATTTAACATCAAGTAGTCCCACAACTCAGAGAAAAGTGTGTGACCATGTATCAAAGTAGCCTTCAGAAAGGTCAGATTCCACTTCCCAGGAGCTGTAGGAACAGTCAGTTGTTTCCTAGGGTGGCTGAATTCTTGTAAAACTTACTTCAGTGTTTGGTTTCCATATAACATGTAGATTTCTCATCCCCACCCCCAAAGAAAATCAGTATCTGTAATAGGAAGGATCAAAACAACAGAGGACATTTTTGATTTGTATTTGCATCCCAACTTGAAGTTGAAAATGTGCTAAACATCACAAGATCAAGGACTGGTCAGTCAGATCTTCCTATAGGAGCCTCCAGGCCTCCTCCTGGGCACTACCCTCCCCCAACACATTCCTTTCCTCCTCTTAGCCAAGGAGTGTTTCTTGCTTCATTCAGGTATGGCTGCAAGCCCCATTTCATCTTAGAATCCCTCACAGACTATAAAAAAAAGAAGTGATCATAATGAACATTTAAGCAAGACAAATTCCATGCGTGTTTGCAACTTAGGGCTCTGAAAACACATTCACTCCATGTTAAATTCATAATGTAAATATTGATATTATTCATGCTATGTTAGATGAATTCATTTATACTAGATCTCTAGAAAGCAGGAATGGACAGGACAGGGGAACAAGATTTAATTCAATTTAATAGATGGTGAGGGCTATACTCAGTAACATCTTTGCACCAAATCATGCAAGAATGATAGTTAATAAGTGCTTTGATGACAACTCTATTTTATATTATGCTGGAATGCCTTTAATTCTTGTTATGGGATTTTTTTTCTTAAAAGAGAGGAAAATGGAATCATTAGTATCCCATTGCAAATCAGGATTTTACTGAAATTTTAGAACTATTTCAGAGAACTTCCAGAGACCCTTCAAGTAAAGTGTTGTGTTTTATTTTGTTTTCAATTGGAACAAAAGATAGAAGAAAGCATTATTTGTGGAAGAGCATATTTCATGCTAACATTCCTTTTTAAAGTTTCAATAAATTAAAGAGAAAGGTCAAGTGGGGTAGCTCACACCTGTAATCCTGGCACTTTGGGAGGCTGAGGCAGGAGGATTGTTTAAGGCCAGGAGTTTGAGATTAGCCTAAGCAACAGAGAGA
The DNA here is from genome assembly GCA_008086735.1 of Cheirogaleus medius. Lineage (NCBI taxonomy): Eukaryota > Metazoa > Chordata > Mammalia > Primates > Cheirogaleidae > Cheirogaleus > Cheirogaleus medius. The sequence goes on along the minus strand of VBSM01003176.1, from coordinate 24,434,182 downwards.
CCCCCATCTCTCCAAAAAATAGAAAAATTATCTGGGCATGGTGGCATGCACCTGTAGTTCCAGTTACTGAGGAAGCTGAGGCAGGAGGATCTCTTGAGCCCAGGAGTTTGAGGTTGCAGTGAGCTATGATGATGCCACTGCACTCTAGCCCAGGTGACAAAGTGAGACTGTGTCTCAAAAAAGAAACAAATAAAGAGAGAAAGAGAATAACCAAGTAAAATCCATGCAAGTGATTATTCCAATTCCTATCCAAAATGTAAACAGTTGGTTCTAAGGACAGAACCTTGGGATGACTGGAGACATGTTCTGTTTGTTCTCTTTTTTTTTTTGTATTTTTATTTATTTATTTATTTATTTATTATTTCAGCATCTTATAGGGGTACAAATATTATGGCCCTTAATCCATCAATCTTAGTCACGATTGATTATTTTTCACATCATGGCGGAGGCTTATTTTCTAATAGAATGGACCAACATGAAGAACATACTGTCTGCAATTCTGCACCTTCAGGTGCCAAAGAAGTCTAAGAAAGCTCTTGAACCATGCCTCCTAAGGGAGGAAAAGCTGTGGTAGGAGGCTTTAGTTCCTCTTGTACTTCTTCAAACAAAAACTTGACCTTGAGACAAACTTCAAAAATAGTATGAAGCAAGCAATTGCTTTACAACCTTCTTTGAATCATAATTCAGTGCACTTGTAGTGAGTCTTGGGGGAGGGAGGGAAGACGACGGTGTCCATGATAAGGACAATACTGATAAGAATAATAACCCTGTCCTCATATTACCAGAGCAGGACTGGTTGTTGTCTCCATGTGTAATATGAGCCATGCTGAGAAAGGTCACCCACTCCAAAGTAATTCTACTTCCTGGTGTCAGAGTACCTGCTGTAGGATGGACTTTAGATTTCTGTTTTGCTTCTTAGTAACTACATGACTTTGGTAACAACAAGGATGATGACAACAGCAGCCACCATCCCTGGATCTTCCTAAGTACCAGGCACTGTCACAAGCACTTTACATTTATTCTCCTATTTGATTCTTACAACTAATCTGAAAGACACATAGCAGTATTGTCCCAATTTACAGATGAAGAATATGAAGGACAGAAAGGCCAGGAAATTTGTCAAATATGACAAAGGCAGTAAATTGTTTAGTCTCTGAGTATTGGCTTCCTTTTCCATAAAATGGGCATCATTTGACTTACATTGTGGGGCTATGGTAAGGATTAAAGAAATAGTAAAAGGTAAAGAATCTGGCACAGAATAGATGCACATTAAGTAGAGATATTATTTATAACTCCTTTAGATTAAAACCCCTTCTCCTAACACTGTCCTGATATGAACCCATAATGACTTTTCATTTTATTTAGAAGTTGCTTATTACCAAACTGAAAAGCCTAGAAGCACAAAGCAATCAAAATAATCCAGTTGAAATAAGCAATCAGACAATCCTCTTGCCCATTATCCTAGTAGAGCCTCTGGGAGCCTTGCTAAGAGCCTAATTACTCCAAGGTAGCCCAGGTTCTAAGGAGCTTGGTTAAAGGCTTTCCAACTAGCAGATGATTACAAATGCAAATTACAAGGGGAAGAGGCAGCTAGGAGGGAGCACATCCTCAGGAGTAAGTCATGACAGCTGACAGTCTGGCTGCAGGAGGGGAAAATGGAATCACCATAATGGCCAGACGGAAGAACTCAAACTGCAGACCATCTGGACTCCCCGAGGAGGGCAGACTCCCTAATAAAGATTACCAGCCCTCTGCAACGCCTACCCTGGCACCTCCTCACTCATTTTGGCAGAGTAGATACTCCTCCTGTGTCTCCTAGACGTCCCATCCCTGCCCTGTTCACAGCTCACGTACTGGACTGTAGTAATTTGTCTTTGGCTTCCTCATTCTAATTAGACTACAAGCCCTTAAATGGAAGGGCATTATCGTATTCATGTTTGTGTGTCTGAGTCTCTTACATGATAGACACTCAATATGTTTGTTAAATAAATGGTTATTGATTTAATATAAGAGAAAAGGACAGGAATTTAAATTCCTGTTTTCAAAGGTAAGAAACAATGCAAAGGATTTTGAGAAACTTTCCATTCAAAGCCATTACAACTTTTTAAAGTTTTCACTTAAACAGGTAAGCTTCAATAGCCTGGAAAATTAATGTCGGTGTGGAGCACACATCGTTACCTGAGGGTTCTTTATAAAGTAGGCCTTGTTCTGTGCAGTAAGCCATGGATGAGCAGAGGAGAGGAGCCACAAGAAGAAAGGGAACTAGGTCTTAATGGGAGCCTGAGAAATCCAGTAAGGAAGGAGAAAGAGGGTTTGGGGAAGATGAGTACTTAAGATAAGTATGATCAATGTCATCATTGTACTGATGGTAAGCCCTTGTTCTGTTCTTTTCCCAGAAAATGGAGTGGCATTTTAGAGGAAACTTAGAAGATTGATTTGAGTTACTTTTGAAGGTGGCATCTACCTTAGCCATTTGAAAGAATTTGAACATAAAGCAGGATAATGAGACAATAATTCATCTTATAAATCATGAAGCATCCATGTTTCAGGGAAGGGTGCTCTTAAAAAAAGGGAAAAAGCCTTTGCCTGACAAAGCACTAGAGTACAGACAGACTCAGGAATGGAGATCCCTTGAATATCAAGACAGGGTTGTTTTCCAGGTTTGAGGGCAAGGAGAGACCAAGAGGAGGCAGATCATGATGGATATCATGCATTGCTGAGGATGGTGGTTACAGGTGGGGTTATGAACCGCAAGTCCAGAGATGGGGCAGAGAGAGAAGACGTATCAGATTGGTTTCTAGGATCTGAATTCAGAGAGGACACATGTCCATCTTCCAGTGTAGAATCAGAGAAGCTCAAAACCCTGGAGTAGAATTATTCTGGTCATGGGCCCTGGCACACAGGCCTGAGCAGGCCCATGGAGCCCTCCACCCAACCCAAGAGCAGGAGCATACTTCCTGTGTGCTAGGCATAGCAGGGAGGTGATGAAGGGCTATAAAGGACCAAGCCGTGCATGGTCCTGCACTTCATGGGCCCAGCAGCATAAGCCACACCCCTGAGAGGGTTGAGACAGTGAGCCCAGAGAAACACAGACCAAGCAGAATGGGTTCACGTGGACACTACTGAAAATCACATGGGAAAGAGCAACCTGAGCACTGATAAAGAAGAGTGTCCTGTACCAGATACCAGTCCCCGAAATCATGCCTTGGCAGTGAAGGTGGTCCGGGAATTAGACACCACCTCAGAGAAGGGGACTGTATCAACCTTGTGGTGCAATGGGAACCTAGGTTATGGACTAAGTTTCATACCTGCAAAAACATTCACCTTTTGCCGCATCATAATTGACCCCAACCTAAAACATACCATTAGGAATATCTCCCCAAGCTGGGAGCCAAAGGTCTCTTGCTTTGCTTTAAGAGGATGAAAATAGCACGCTATTGATCTGTTTTAAATTTTAGACACAATCTGAACCCAAGCTGAAAGATCACTGTCAGTCAAATTGTTTGTAATGAAGTGGATTGAAACGTGTTAAAGGTGAGAGGCAAGGGGTGTTGAGAGCTTCAGGGCTGTTTGTCTTCCAAGAGCGCATTGGCCCTCCCCCCCCTCCACAAAGGTTCCTGTGGTTTCTGCTCTGAAGACAACTCTCTGATAGCCCTGAAACAGCCCCACAGCAGGATAAAAGGTCAATTAAACCTGTGACAACCTCTCCATGAAAGCAGACAGAAGAGCATGCCCCATGCTTGTGTTCTTCCAATTTCCATAATCATGAATTTCATTCTGCTGTTCAGACAGACACCTGGGAATGTAATAAGGAGAATTTAAATAAGCTGAAAGCTCTGGTGCAGCCCATTTTCTTTTCTTTTACAATTTGGTTTCCGTTGCTATTCATTCACATTTCATAGCCTTGACAGATTATATTTAGACTCCATAGTTTATAGTTTTTAGGGGCATGAATTTCACATGCAAAATGAAACCTGTGAAATTTCTCTTCTCCCTAGGTGAAAGAACTCACCTGGCACCTGCAGCAATTTTGCAAATTGTGCCAAAAACAAGAATCAGGTTTCGCCAGTGAATACAGGTTTTTGCAGCCTAGAAATTGTACTGCAAATACCATTCTGGAGGTCAATTGGAGCACAGCTTCTTGCCTTCATAAAAGAATTTGGAATAAAACCAAACCAGGGAAAATTATCATACCATCATCCATACTGTCAACTTAGAAGCCTGTCGCTAGACAAAAGTGTGTTGAAGAAATGAAAGTAAGAGAAAATAGTGCAAGTCAAAAGTAATTTTGTTTAACACTGTATTAGTCAGCTTGGGCTGCCATAGAAAATACCACAGACCGGGTGGCTTAAACATTTATTTTCTCACAGTTCTGGAGGCTGGAAGTCTGAGAGCGGGATGCCAACAGGGTTGGTTTCTGGTGAGGACCCTCATTCTGGCTTGCTGGCAGTCACTTTCATGTTGTGCACTCACATTGTTGGGGGAGAAAAAGAGCTCTCTCTCTCTTCTGCTTTTTATAAGGCCACCAATCCTATCAGATTAGGGCTCTTATTAACATTACCTCCTAAGGGCGCTATCTCCAGATACAGTCACACTGGGGATTAGGGTTTCAATATATGAGTGTGGACGGGCACAATTCAGTTCATAGCAGACACCTTGTGAGTGATCTTCTCTGGTTATTCAGCAGAGATAGCTCCTTAGTGTAAGAACCCTGGATTGAGAATAGTGCTTTAGTATTCTTATTTGTTTTAAAACTTTCTACCCATGCTAGAGAAGGAAATTAGTAAAGGGCCACTAGGACAAACATTCTCTCATAAGGGTATTCCAGGTTAGTTCAGTCTAATAAATGCAAATCCTTTCTTGTCATATCAGGGATGCTCCCTTCAACACAAGGGGTTTCCCCTAAAATAGGCTGCTTATGAATCCGCCAGAGCCATGGGCTCACCATCTCACAAGGTGAGGAAACCTAAATCCTTTATGCACTTTATTAAGATACTCTCCTAGAAATATAATTCTTTCCCAACATCACATTGTCCTACATTCTCTTTACTCTCATATAAACTGTATATGCTATTTAAGACATTCATAGATTAAAGATTAAGATCTGTAAGTAGATGCACCTTCCATCACCCACACATTTACCTCCAAGAGCATGCCTAAATGTATCTTATACCACAATAATAATCAGATTCTAAGGTCTTGTCTCATCCATAAGCCCTAGCTCATTTATCATATGACTACAAAACAATCTTTGAGTTTCTATAACACTTATAGTTCCTGTTTGTAAAATCCACTTGGAAAGTAACTGTTTACTATGGTCTTTTGCAACCTCAAATCTATTCTCAGTTACCATTAGTTCTCTATGAGAATTTTCAAGTGACTATAGGTGTGTGTTTCATTTCAACGATAATCTAAAAATTATCAGAGGCATGCTGTGGATCATCTGATGAATATATTGTAACTTAGAACTGCCTAATATCTTCAGTGCCCATTTGTGTTTATTACCATTTTGGTTCTAAGAAGTACCACTTTAATTATAACAAGCTAATACAAAAAAAAGCATAGGCAGACTTAATATGCAAATGATGCTTTTACATTAAGTGAAAGCTAAATGAAAGCAAGGTATTCTACATGCAGAAAAATGTCCATTAGTGTAAAAAGAAAAAGTGCTTGAAGAACTGTCATCACTCAGCATAGTCACGAAAGAATGTCAAATTCAAAAGAACCCGTGCCCTGGAGTAAACACTGCATTCATGCTGAAAGTGGCAGTTTAGTCTAAGTAAAATAATATTACTAACCACATTAAATGGATAATGGTTAATTGGAGTATGTGGCTTTATTCTGTTCATATTTATAAATTTGTTTTGGCTTTATAGCTACGTAAGACCTGTAAGCATATGGAGTATACCTGGTTTACAGTTGTGCATATTTAAGTTACATCACAATATAAATAATTTAACACTGGAATTCTACAACCTTTTTTAAAGTATGACTACAAAATGCTAATATACTATATTGTGACATTTTATTGTGGTCCATAAATGGTTTAGTCTTTGACCATTTAACTATTTCCATCTATTATTGTATTTTAGCCCCCAAAACAATACAAATTTCTGCAGGACAGAAATGAGCCTTCTGTCCTGAGGGCCTTTGCATCCTCCTTAGCATCTAGTGCAGTGCTGAGGATGTGAGTGCGCAATGACATTTATGCTCCTTTAGCTCCTTGATCCACCATTCTAGACTTTACTTCCATTCCAGAACATTGTCTATTTGTTTTTTAAAAATTTTCTTCCAAGAAAGGTACTTTTATCTATTTAGTCAAATGTTTCTGTCATCTGCCAAGATTCCAGGTAAATAGTAGCTTGACTATACTGAACGTATCCTGAGTGCAAAGGAATACTTCTGAGCATTTTAGACGTACCATCTCACTTCATCCTAATAACCGTGGGAAGGTAGGTGGGATAATAAACAGATTACTTCTGCTTATTAATGAAGAAACTAAGGCATAGAGAGCTTAAGTACTTTGCCCAAGGGTCACACAACTAGTAAGTGGTGGAAGTAGGGTTCTAACCAAGGCATACTAAACTCATTTTCCATCCCCATACTGTGTGCAATTCAAGTTTGTAATAGGAGTGTAAAAGTTACTGCTCTATTTCCACACTGATGCCTCCTTATCACCAGCTGTTTCATCTGAAGAGTGCAGAACAAATATGGAAAATGTCCATGTTCACTCTTCAGGGAGGTATATAGCTACTGTATCATTCACTGAACACCTACTGTATAATGTCTACTGTAAAAGTGCAAACGACAAGGTTTAAGTTATTAAAATTTCCAATTTCCTAAATGGACACATCATTGAAAGACAAACTATTTTGATGTTTATTTGGCCTCTTACTCGTATTTTATTTTGCCCTTCATTTTGCTTGGAATAGTGTTTGGCACACATATAACATTCAAGAATTTGTTGAATGAACGAAATTCTTTCTCTTTCAAGCTATGAAATAGTTAACTGTCCCATAGTTTAGGTTCATTATCCACGTGCAAAAATCACTTTACTTTCATTGTCAATTCATTTTTTACCATTTAAGAAATCCACTAATTCTCAGATCACATCTGGATGCCTGATAAAATGAGTTGTGGCCAAGATGACTTGATACTTTTGTGCTCTTAATGATGCAATCTATTTGGACATAATGATTACTGGAATGACAAATGTGTTGAATGCAAGAGATCAAATCAGTGGTGGTCAGTAGACACAGTCTTCAAAGCACATCATTTTCACTCTATTATTTTTGTCTGCCCTTTTTCCTTAGCTTCCAGAAAAGTGGATGATCCTCTGACAGGGTCATTTCTCCCAGTGAGTCTGCAAGATGTACAGTTCTTTAATGTAACAAATCTGATTTCCTTGGTTATTTGATGGAGATTTGATTTCCCAGGAGACTCTCCTTGTTTTCCACCCAGAAGAAGAGAATTGTTTCCTTGTAATTCAGCAACAGGGAGTGTCACATTGGAGCATGATCAGTCCCATCCTACGCTAAACATGAGGGTAACCCCAGGGTCAATATCAGAGTACATGAGTGCATGTATGAATTGTGGTCTGTCCTGGAGAGTTCCTAAGACTCATTCATGCATTCATTCATTCGCCCACTCCCTCGACACACATTTTATTAAATGCTCTGTGACAGGAGCTAGGAGCTGGGGATAGAAAAAGGATTAGGGCAGAAGGGGGGCACCCAACGTGCTCACAGGCACTGACACTTTGGAGAGACATGAAAACAACTGTCATGCGGTGTGATAACTTCACTGTATCCTCACAGGCGCTCAGCCCCTGTGATGAGAGGGAGGTAAGAGGAAGGTGGTGAAGATAGAAAGGAGTGCTCCTTGTGCTGTAGTAAAATCTTCTGGAAGCCTGTTTAGAACAGCGCCCAGAGTGACGGGTATAAACGCCCCGTGTGTGAGACCAGCTTTAGAAAGCAGGAGATCTCACCCGGTGATGGAAGGAGAAGCTGAAAACCCTGGCAGATAGCATCACTGCTATTTGAAGCCTTATGTTGCTGTTCTTTTTTAGTGTGTATAAATTCACGTGAATTTTCATTCTAGCATAATACAGCATATTTATTTTAATACAAAAATGTGTTAAATTATTTAGTCCTCCCTTCCCCCACCCCTTTTTCAACCCTCAAGTTCCTCAAAATGTATGCTCTCTGGCACAGCAATGAGTACTCCCATGCCAAGCTGGGAGGAAAAAAAAAAAAATACTATAAGAAAGAAGGAGTAACAGAACATTTCATTCAATATGAGGAAATTATGATAAGCCCCAAATATCTTTGGCTAAGCTAACTAACAAAACAGTATAAAATCCAATTAGAAACCAATGGTCATAATCATTTTGACAAAAAAATTAAGAGAAAGTTTACGGAGATGTCGATGAAAGTAATTTTGACAATGCAAGAGCATTGGCTTATCAATTAGCCTTTGTTTGGATAGATGAGAAAAGATTTGAGAATATTTACATACCAGTTACCATAAATGTATCTTAAATTTACACTTACTCTGTATCTTGTCATATGAAATTAGGTTTTGATCTAAGTCTGTTTTCTTTCTTCTTATACTGAACATTTTGTGTAGGTGGTTCTGAGTTCTGCTGACTTATCATCTTGGGACTATGAATGTTCATTATAGTAAACTATAGAAAATATTTGTTACAGAAAAAAAGTTTACTTAAATGTTTACGCCATTTGCCCTGGGATGCTGATGTTACTCACCAACCTTCACATGTTTAACCCACTGACTCAGACCTCTCTCTCTCTCTTAGTTTTTAGTAAACTAAGTTGACATAAAAAGATTGAACAGACTCTCTCAGAATTAGGAGAAACGCCTTTGCATTTGTGTTCATAATAAGCTACATTTACAAGTATGATAAAGCGATTCTTACAGATTAATTTTAAAACACAATGTAAAAATCTTGGTTTTCCTCTATGTTCCCCAACTGGAATTCAACGAAATTTGTTTATTATCTGCCACCTGCTCCTCCTTCCTCCTGCTGTACATTCCGACGGCAGCCCCGGCAAGCTGCTGCTCTTCCTCCTCCTTCCTTCCCTGACCTGTGAATGTGTCGACGCTCAGCCAATTACGCAAATCAGACTTTTTTGATTCTCCCTCCTCATCCCTCTGCTCACCCATCTTTCCTTACACTTAACTGCAAGCCACACCCAGAGTAAATGGCCATCAGGGCCACAAGCTGCTCAGCGTGGGGGATTTCGTCAGTCCTCACTCCCTGACCTCCTCCTATTCTTGGTCTTCCTGTGCCTCCACTCCATATTCTGGAACTCAGTAACCTAGATTCATTTGCTAGGCTGGCGACTCACTTAGAAATCCCATAGGATGTTACTATTCAACATCTGTCTCCTTTCTCCTCCCTCCCCCCTCCCGGCCCATAACCAGCTGCAGGTTGGGGTGCTCCACTCTCTGCCCACTGTGACTGCTCCACTCAGAGATGGAGGGATACCAAGGACATGTCTCCCAGCTGTTAGTCACTCCCCGTCCCAACCTGCACCCAACCCTGCCCTACCAGTACCCCACCCGACCAAAGAGTCACTGAATCTCTGCTGCTCAGCACATGATAAAATCTGTAACCCCATTTAGCAGCCCACATAAGGCCCACTGCAACCTGGCTCAGACCCCCATGTCCCCTACATTCATATCGCATTAGATTATCTCAAATATTATTTTACTTAACTTTCCAGGAGTGGCTACCGAAGGTCAGGCATAGGGCTAGGGGTTTCACAACGAGTAATTCTGATCCTCTTGGAAAATACCTAGAGGGGATGTGGAGAAGTAAATAATTAAAACCAGGGATGAGAACTATGAATGACGGTTAAAAGACAGCCTAGGAGCGCACCTCATCCAGCTTGGAAGCCTCAGGTAGGGACAGATGTCCAGAAGACGTGTGGGAAAGGCAAGAGCTGAAGGATGAGCATGTACTATGCCAAGAATTTACCAATTAATTTCTCTCCTTTGAAAGATCTTTTCTCCTTTCCAAGAGAATTCTTATTCAACTTTCAGGGCTGGCCCCTGAGGCCTTTCCCTAACCGCCTCTGGCAGAGTCAAATGTTCTCTCACCTGCAACCCCCCAGAAGCACATCTTCCATCCCCATATTACCGCTCTCGCCCTAGTGCGTCACAGTGATTGGTAAGGGGGACTGGGCCTGCCCTCACCTGGTAGCTCCATTAGGGCAGAGAAAGTATCTTTATCTATCTCTGTGCCCAACCATACCTGACACCTAGTAGGTATTCAATAAAGTCTGAAAAATACTTGAATTTAACAAAGAATGATGAGTCAGCTTTAACTTTGGAAGTCCATTTTAAATTAAGACATCTGCAGGGACATACACCTTCAGGAGTATCATAATTATACAAAAATCCTTTTGTACTTTAGAAAATACATGAGGAAATTTTGAAAAATGAATTATTCCCTGTGGGAATGAACAAGGTCTCAGAAATACGTTCATAAGTTTGAATACATTTTGTAGCACTCGGCTGATTTAAGTGATGTTTATAATTGCTGCTTAATTGTGGGCTGTTAGATGCTTTATCATTTACATACAGGCTTCCACTGTAGGTGGGGACGCTATAGGCAGCTTACAGGAAGAACCTTAAAGTCCTCAGCCACGCCAGTCTGGAGCACCCTCACCCACAGGTGTTTGGGCCACTGGAACTACACTGATCTTCGCCCAGGGCCAAAGTGGCCACAGTGTATAGTTTTTGCACATGGCAAGAAAGACAACAGGGTTTGACAAACAAACATGCACACACACTCTTCCAGGATAATTAAACTAACACCAAAAGCTCAGTATCTATTTTGTCATCTGCAAAGGTCAAACACAATTAAATTGCTGGCAGAGTTCTTTACAATTTCTAACTTCACATCCCCTGGTAGAATGATATAATACATGGGCTATTTTGGTCACTAGGAAGCTTAGGATAGCTGAAAATATATAGCCATATACCTCACCACCACATGTTGTTTTAGAATTTCTTCTAAAATATTTAGAAGACATTTCTTGTGGAGACTGGCAGGCTATTGTTTGTTTTGCTTTTCCATCTGGTATTCAATTGATATACTAATAACCACTAATTTCTCTTGCTATGATATTGACCTTATTTTTTCTTGCGGCGTGTTTATTTTCACTTGGGGACTGAAAAGTACTGCAAATTAGAAGCAACAGTTCATTTGTAGCTACCACATGTAAAGCAACCTAAGTGCTGTTAATGTTCTATAATGGAAGCATGGCTAAATCTAACTCAGATTTCTCCACTTGCTTGGCATTCTCTTGGATGCTAATGTTCATTAACTTTATATTCTCAATTTAACATTTATAAACATTATGTTAATAAATATGAATGTTGCAAAGCACAAATGGAAGGCTAAAAGTTAGAGAGGTGGATTAGCAAACACAGATAAATGTTTTGTGGGGTATGTTTTTTTCTTTTTCCATTTTTTATTTTTCCTGTTAATTAGCTCTGTTGGTCCCTATGAAAGTCACTGAGCTTTGCTCTGAAATCTCAGGGGCATTGTGCAGGTGTGAAGCTGAAAATTTAAGGACAACTGAGTGAGAGGATAGGAATGCTCAAAGTCATTACCACTGCAGGTGAGTGAGCTAGAAATGTCCTCATTGCACTTGAGGAAATGCCTGTTAGTGGAGACAGAGTGCAGCTACCCAATAGAGAAGATGATAAAGGCACTAGCCATGAATGATACTTCTATTTCCTCTGGATCTTGTATGTGCTGGGCAATTAGTATGTACTCAATTAATCTTTGTGGACTGATACAGGTTAGCCTGATACATGGTTCACATGATGCCAACTCTGTGGGTTCATTCCTCGTTAAGTGGGTCTGTGACATATATCCCAAACTTCTCACATGGACAGCCTGCTCCAGATCTGAGCCATTGTTACAATAGACTTTGAAGTTCATCAATACTACTGAATGCATCCCTGAAAGGTAGGCTTTGCTAAGAGCAGGTCAGAGACTGCTCCTGTGTTCTAGTTTCCATTAGTTACCCTATCAAAATCTCTAAATAACTATCAGTGTTCTATCTTTGTTTGGCTAGAAAAATGCCTTTGAGCCAAGTCCTTCAGTTTTGTCCTCCATGTTCTCTAAATGTTGTGGATGAAATGCTGAAACAGATCTGGACTCCACTCTCCAGGAGTTTTGCACACTGCTAGAGAAGGTGGGGTACCTGGCCAAAGCACAGGTGCTCAACGAATGCCTGCAGGACTGACTTCGCTAAAGGAGACATCCACTTCCTGCCTCCTGAATATCACGATTATTTCCTTCTTAAAGATGCTTGGTCTTGAAGAATGTGCTTGAATCATTCCTTAAAATGACTGAGTTTTCATTAACTTCATAACATTTTGTTTTCTATATTTTCTAATTATAGAAATAGTTGCCATTTAAAGTAAATTTTCTTTTTAAACATAGTCAAAAGTCACTTAGACAAATCTAATAAATAAAATGTCTGATAAGTCTGGACAATAGCATTGTAAGAGCGAATAAAATATGGCTGTGAAATAATGAGGTCATTTTCTTGCTCATGAACTAATCTTGACTGATGTAATAGGAACTAACATTTTGAGCACTGAATCAGTATCAAGTGCTTTGCATGTATTACTTCACTTGATCCTCATAATTTATGTACTTTTAATGTGTATAAAGTAATTTATGCACTCCCCCCCCCCATTTTACAAATGGGAATAGAGAGGCTAAGAAATGCCCGAAGTGACATACAGGAAGGGCTAGGATTTGGATCCAGGTGCACCTGGCACCAGACTTGTGCTCTAAGCCACCAAACTGTCATCCACAAAATGAGGTCTAGAGATGTTTTGAATAAGGACACCATATTATCAAGGCATTCTGAGGAGTAACTTAAACTCTTCAAATCTGGATACAATGGCTGTGGTATCTTGGGTATAAAATGTAATGAAGGAGCAATGCATACACGGCGCCATGAGGTCAAGGTGACAATCTGTAACTATGAGTTGGGAGCCTATACTTAGTAAATAAGTGTGGAATGTTAACACATTGTCTTAGAGTCACTGAGGAAAGCAGCTTAATTTATCCCATTATATCAAAGAAACTTACACTAAGAATGCAACAAAAGATAGGGAGGAAAGAACAGAGCTCTCTGAGGAAAATATGCTCAGTATCAAGCATAGAGAATTAATCTGTCACATTTTTTAGTTTTCTCCTGTTTTTCATAGAACTTTATAGGGTAAAGCAGGAATGAGCAGTCAGCGTCCAGAAATGTTGACTTTCAGTTTTTATATTTATTTGTTCAGATTATCCTGAACACTGCAGGATCTCTCCAGTTCATGCCCTGTCAACAGGCTATTGTAGACCACTTATATCACACCCATCTTTAAAAGAATCAAATTTGAGAACCAGTGTAAAGTTAGTAAAAATGACAATAAAAAAAAAACGCAGCTCAAGAAATTTTGAAATATAGGTAAGAAAAATGTTACGTTGCCTCTTACTTTCAAAAATGAAATAAACACAACATGTAGCTCTTTGAAAGGTAGTTGTTAATGTAAGCTTTGAAAATATGCTAGGGATGATTGAAATGCAAGGGGAGTGAGAGAGAACAGGCAAGCAAGTGTATGCAGGAATTCTATGAATATAGATTTATTGTCTGCAGTGATATATTTCAAAGATGGCCACTAAATTCATAATGGATTCACATTCTTTTAAACATATTTTTAAATGAACAGATTAGTACTGGAACAAATAATCATATACTGCAGAATCCTTGAAGATGAGAAGCTTAAAGAGGGGAAGAAAGGGCACTTAGTTATTAAATGTGTAACTCCAGTCAAATCAAACAAAAAATCTGAGGGCATCAAAATACTCCTGGGTTCTTCTGACCCTTTTAGACTCAGAAATTTTAATTTTAACAGGCTCAGGATGTTATTTTGCATGTTTTTGCAACTTATTAAAGAAGATAAAAATCTTTCCTTCTCAATGGAACTCTTTATTTTAATAATAAAACCCCTAGCAAACTTCTTTGCTGAAAGGTGTAAAAAACGATCCAAAGCAGTATTTATGAAAAGAATATATAACCTTAACTTCCAACCCTTGGCTCTGATCACATGTCACCAGCATGCCTATTGGTTGTGGATTTCATATTAGCATATAATGAGAAAAATCAACCTGTTATTTGGCCTACATAACTCCCAAGTACTGCACTCTAATTTCTTTCCTCCTTAATTGACTATTTTTGACAGAATTGTTCAATTATTTCTCTGTATAGCTTTAGGCTTGTTTGTTCTCCAATTAGCCTGTCAAATAGTAAAATGCTTTCGTTTTAAAAGAAACAGTTATAAAACAGTACCTAATATTCTAAAACCTTTCTTAAAAGGTATATATATTAATATGTTCATAGTAAAAGATAAATATTAAACTGTATATTAAGTGCCATTATTTTCAGCAAGTAGGATTGTAAGAGATGTTTATTTTCTTCTTTGTGGGTTTAAAATTATTTTCTGAGTTTCCTACAAAAACAAGTGCTATTTTCACAAACAAGAAAAAAAGAAAGCCAAGTACTAAATATTTTAAAAAATTGGCATCAACATCTCTAATCATTAGAGAAATGCAAATCAAAACCACAATGAGATACCTACCACCTAACCCCAGTGAGAATGGCCTATATCAAGAAATCCCAAAACAACA
>VBSM01003176.1:24374596-24419354 GCA_008086735.1 Cheirogaleus medius | reverse complement strand
GATTATTAAAATTTGGTATATGTTCACAATGGAATATTACTCAATTCTAAAAAACGACAATGAGCTAGCACCACTTATACTATCCTGGATTAAGCTTGAGCCCATTATCCAAAGTGAGGCAACACAAGATCAGAAAAATGGGCTCCACATGCACTTGCCATCAAATTGGTACTGACTGATTAACACTATGGTGCTCAAATGGTGGTGGTGTTCACCAGGGATTCGGGGGTTAGGGGGGTAGTCCCACATCTGAGGGATGTGGTGAGCATTGTGGAGGGGAAGGGCATACCTCTAACCCTTGCTAGGGAGAGGCAAAGATATAAAATGTAACCAAAATGTTAAAAACAAAACAAAACAAAACAAAAACATTTATCAGGTGTCAGGCAGGTGGGAGGGGGGAGGAGGGGATGGGTATATACATACATAATGAGTGTGATGCGCACCTCCTGAGGGGTGGACATGCTTGAAGCTCTGACTCGAGGGGTGAGGGGAGGCAAGGGCAATATACGTAACCTTAACATTTGTACCCACATAATATGCTGAAATAAAAAAAAAATGGCATCAAGTGCAAAAGCCCAAATTAAATATGTTCCAAAAGTCTGTTAAGTTCTCATACATGGACTCTTCCTTCTACCATAAACCTAAAGGATCTGCTTGAATAATTTATATACTTATTGGGAAGACATGGTCTTTAATAGAAATTATCTGGTGGTGTTGCATTTTTGAATTTAGGTTGTTGGTGTAGGATGACATGGGTTTTTAAAGACGGAGTTCACCACAGCAAACTTTAAGCATGAAGGCACCAAATCAGCTCAGCTGACATATAAGAATTGAAAGATGAGGATAATGTCAGCCTAAGGTGAGCACATTCTATTTCCTCCCCATCAATGACCAGGTGCCGCCAGGTCCTTCCGTCAAGCTGAACTGTGTTTCCCTATCAAGTGATTCCTCCAATCTGCTCTGAAGGGCTAGCTTCAAAGTAGGTGAAGAATCAAAAAGATTACCAAGGAGGAGAGCTAGGATCAATGGGGGCAGATCAAACTTTAGCTTAAGAAAGAATATTCTGCATGTTATGGTCAAAATCTCTTTCCCCTGGGGGAGGAAGTAAGGTATTAGTGAGGGTCTGGTTCATCTGGGGCAGATTGAGGGAATCACTCCACCAAAACTGGGTAAGAGTGAAATTAAGGAACCACGAAGAACAGAGAGTGAAGCAGAAACTAAATCTGAAGCAGAAACCAATAGAAAGAGTGGAATTCTTCCAATGGAATGGTCAGAAGCAGTTGTCAGGAGGTGGGAAATTGACTCAGGGAGAGACAATGCTGGAGATGACGTAGGAACAAGGTTGGCAGCAAAGTTTGTGGAGCTCAGTGTGAAATGAAAATGCAGAATTGCTTGTTAAAAAATTAAGGATTTCAAGACTGCAACAGCTGAGAACTAAGTCAAGCATGAGGCTCTTCGAAGCTGGCCTTGCACAGGAAATGTTCGTCAGGGAGGAGAGGAATGTTTCTGAGTTTATCATACTTGGGTGGTTCTTACTCACTCACTAGCTCACTCGGGAGCAGTGTGGAGACATGGGATGCATTAAAATGACAAGGAGACCTGGGATGCATTAAAATATAAGATGGAGCTTTTCAAAATGGAATTGGAAAGTAAAGTCATAGGACACCTTCACATAAAGGCTGCATGAGACAGAGGATTCAAACATTGGCTGGGAATTTAGACTTGAGAACCTTTATGATCCCTTTCAACTCAGAGTCTAGAATTCTATGCTGGGTTGAAGGGACTAAAAACCATTTAAAAATGTTCTGCAGACTATGGGTTCTGTAAATTCTGAGTTTTCCATATATTCCTAATTCTAATTGTTTCTATTTGCATAAAATTATATAATCCTACTTGTCAGCCAGTTCTACCTTGGAAGCATAGATGCAGTAACACAGTGTTCCCTGCTGACTGCTTAGCCTTAAAATCCCTGCCCAGCAGGTAGATTTGCAGACAACAGTCCCAGAGATCTTTCAGACCTTCTCCTTCATCTATAAATATAAAAATTAGGAATAGAACATTAGATTTTGTTCTCTGCTCAACTGTTCTTTAACTAAAGTTCATGTGCCCTCTCTCTTTTCCTATACAAGCATTCACACAATGCAGAGAGCTCATTTCCTTAACTGCTTAACTCATGGTAGATTGTATAAATCGCTCCCATTCTTCATTCCTTCCTATATCCACATTTTTTGCCATGTGGCACTGCATTTCCTCCAACTAGAGAGAGTGCATTTTGCCACCTCATCGATGGTGGGCTTTACTATGTGGCTTTATTTTGTCCACAGAACATGAGTGGAAGTGACAGCGTGCGAGTTCTAAGTCTAGACAGACCTTAAGAGACATTGTGTGTTTTCACTTGCCGGTTTTTCACTTCTATTAGGACTGTGATAAGAACATGTCCCAGATAGCTTATTGGTCAAGGAGGATAGGATGAAAGATTTGTGGAAAAGATCCAGGCCCAATCTACAGCTGGGAACCAAGCCCAGCCAAGCCGAGCTTCAATCTGCCAAGCATGAGCCAACTCATAAGAGTGTGAGCAAGAATAACTATTGTTTCAAGCTACTGGTTGTTATGTAGCATTATTGTAACACAAACTAACTGATACACTCCTAACTGCCTAGCTCTTCAATGCTTTTAACCAATTAAGTGATGGTGAATGTTGAGCTCATTTATCAGCTATGAAGAATGCGGTGATTACAAGTTCAGGTTTTGGAGTAAGTGGACCTGGATTGGAATCCTAGCACCACAGTATCAGGTTAGAGGTAATAAATGCCCTACTTCTTGAGATTATTATGTAGATTGAATGAGATGATTCACTTAAAGTTCTCAGCATAGTATTATAATTGTCAACTGTGATTGAGGTTGGCCTTGAGTAAACACAGAATAGCCAAGCAAGTGTGTCTGCAGAAGTGTGGATATTTGAATAAGAATCACTTCATGAGGCTAAAACAATACCTTTTGTCTCAAACGCGATCAAAATGAATTACAATGAGAAAAATAGCATTATGTTAGAAGAATTAAACAAGAATATACCTAAGTATTTTTTGAAACCAAAACTCTGGTCTAACTGCTACAGCAATAGCTAGATCCTCTCAATGCACGGAATTCACCTGAAATGGGAAATAAAAGGGAAACTTGTTCTAGGATCCATTATTATTATCATGGTACAATGAGTAAAATGAACAGATGGCCAATTATTTCTATATCTACAATTTTTTTTTTTTTTTTACAGGGGGAAGAGTGCCTTTAGATTAACTGTCCTGTTTATATACTGATGGGAAGGCAAAAGAAAGCTTTGGCATGATAGAGGTCAGAACCAATCAACATCCACGGTCTATTCCTGGTTCACAAATTATAATTTTTATTTTGCAATAATGTCTATGTACTGATTTATCTGTGCATCTGTGCTTTAAACAAAGGTTCGATTTTTTTTTCTGTCAATCATTTCTTCCTAATTGAGTTTTTTGACAGTTAAATGAGATAATGCATATGATAAAGGGCTTTGCAAAGTATAAATGGTTGTACCTGCTGGCTAATTTAATTTAAATTGAATTTTGCAAGGAATTAAACATGCTGATCTGTTCCATTATGGCAAATTGTGAGATGTCAAACCTGGAATTAAAATTTGATGACAAAAGTCAAGGAAAAGAGCAGCTGGCTGGGGGGCTGGGAGTAGGGGAATAGCCTTTCCTTCCAGAACCATTCATTGAGGGACAGCGATGGGAACAGAGAGGAAAAGCATGCTTTAGATGTGTTTTTCTCTCCCAGGTATGCTTCTGCGTGGAAGAGTGACCAACAGCACTTTATTTTAATTGAATGAAAAGACAGTATAACTTGCCACTTGTCTACCAGAATTCCTATTATTTCTGCAGTTTAAATTCTCCTTGCAGAGCTCTATGTCTTAAAACTCTCTTAAGGATTTAGTTACCAAAAAAATGGCCTAAGCGCAGGGCACCATCTCTCCTCATTTTTTCTGGTCCCTCACCAGCACTATCCATGATCTATTACAAATAGTGTGCAGTCTCCAGAGAGGAAGCATGGGAGAAAAATCGCTTCAAAACTTTTCCCTTCTTGTGGTGCTGTTAGGAGATGGGGAAGAGCCAACAGATGGGGCTGAGAGGATGGGCTGTGGCCGCCACTTCTTATTGGTGCTGTGATCATAGGCAATTCAGGCTCCTGACCCACTAAAGATGGAACAATAATAGTATCTGCTTCATGGGGATGTTGTCAGCATTAAGCAAGATAATTTAAGAAAATAATTTAGCTCTGGGCTTGACTGATGGTGTTCACTTAATAATAGCCATTATTGTAGTTACTTGGTAATAAGAAGACAGGGAGGTGTCTGAGATGAATGGAGGGTGGAGAGATGGCAGAAAATTGTCAGCTGATACAAAGAAAGGACAAGAAACTCATTAATTTAAACTAATTCAAGTTTTATGATTTTTTTCAGTTTTTGGAGCTAGGGTCTTGTTCTGTTGCCTGGGCTAGAGTGCAATAGCATCATCATAGCTGACTGCAATGTCAACCTCAAATTCCTGGGCTTAAACAATCCTCCTGCTTCAGCCTCCTGAGTAGCTGGGACTACAGGTGTGGCCCACCAAGCCTGGCTAAGAATTTTGTGAAAATTGAATGTCAGGTCTAAGTTCTTTTGTGATAAAAGCAGCAAATATTTCAAAAAATTAATGGCATGGAGAAGATTATTATGCCAGTGGGGGGAAAATACTGTTTTTAAGGACATAAGAAGAATTTATCATTATGGAACATGTTCATTATATACAAGTCTTGTCTGTTTGATAATGTAGCCTAAGCTCTCCACCTAGTAAAATAACCACCGCATAAATTTAAAAGAGATAAAATTATCCTTCAAAACTTCAATCTAGGGTACCTTTTTACTAATTCAGAGATTTCCGTGATAGTTTCTTGTAAATGTGCCATCTTGTACAACTAAGCTACAGAAAACAGCATTTTTGAACACTTTCCACTCAAAAAATTTGGCACAGATCCCAAAAAATCTTTCTCAAATAATATTGTCAGTGACCACACTGTGTCTGTATGAACCCTTATCAAGTGATTTTGACAAACTATATATCATATCCATGCAAATAATTTTTAAATATATTTAGGATCATGGGTATCGGTTGGGCCAACAGAGCAAATTAACACCACTCCCATTCATTAAAAGAAAATGGGCACCCATCTTTGGTGTCAGATTACTCACACTGCATGCCAGAAAAACATAATCAGATCTGGCTTGGCCCTCTCTTTCATCTTCTACCCGAGTCGGCAAAGCCTTCAGCAATCATGGAAAGGTGCCACACTGAAACATGTTCATTAGCCTGCTCGCCTTGGGTGAGTTCTCTGAATTGGTGTCTGTGTTTTGCTGCTGCATATATTCCAAAGACAATAGTAACACACAGTGAAATCAGGCCCAGACCAAGGGATTCCGGTTACTCAGGCAGGGGATGAAGTTTACCCAGGCCTTGGCCATGATGCTAAGCACCCTCTGGATTCTCATTGAGTCAGAGGCAAAAGGCCAGGAATGTCATCATTTCTTAGCTCTAATAGACTTTGGGACGTAATAGTCATTGTGCTCTATTTGGGAAATCTCTTCACTCCCGCTGTGAAGATATGCCTCCTTTTTCTGCCATAAATATTTATTCAGGGCTTTCCAAAGTAGAGTTGAGGATTACAAAGGTTCTTTCATAGGGACCTTTTATCCCTTAGACAGTTTCTTTGAACTAGAGGATAAATTTGAAACAGGATAAAGGAGGAGTGGATAAAATAGAAACAGGAAAGATACCAGGGAATAGGCAGCCAAATAACTCAAATATAATTTTGAACTCCTTCACTTTAGCTGTTAGATGCAAAGGGGCATTATCTAGCATTTTTTATTCTTCAAAATGCAGGTTCTCCCTTGCAGGACATAAATTTTTGTCTGGATTATTTCATGGGGAGAGAAAGTCTCCATATGGCCAGTTTAGAGATAAAGTATATGGGCATGGAGGTGGGGGTAGGGGAAGAAAAGCAGAACTAAGGAGCCCTAAGGATCAATCTTTGAGTATTCTGGGCCTACTTCATGTCCCACATGTCACATTATTTGCAGTTAACATGCATTTACACGAAAATGCAGTTCCTCAAGGGATTTGTGGGTAACCTTTAATACTTCTATGTATTTAGATATGATATACTTAGACTATTCTTGGAATTAAATATAACAAGAATAAGACAACTACCTTCAGTGCAACTGTAGCAAAAGACTTAGGGAAACTCATTCCTAGAATAGCTGCATGCATTTCAGCAAGTTTAATTTGCAAAACTCCTACTAAATTGTCAAAATACAAGGTAACCAAAGCAGGGGTCACTTCTGTGGTTAGAGTCCTGTATGGTTGGTGAGATAAATCAATTCATTTCAAAATTTAGAAATTACAGTGTGTATATTTATTAGTGTGTGGACAAGAAGCCTTAAATCAATAGCCAAGAGGCTGCCTTCTACCTACAAATATGTTTTGTTCATCCTGTACAATGTTAAACATTTTTTCAGAAGCATTTAAAAATTGGGAGAGTTCACACAAAATTCATATTTCTGGCTTCCCCTGAAAAATTGGGTGATCTATTAATCCTAGAACCACAGTTCACAGGGAAAAATCTACAAGAAATTTAAGAATATACCCTCTGGGTACACCACAGCTCCATCACTTCCTATGCCATTACAGCTAGCCCAAGGTACTCGGTTATGTTACGCTCAGGGCTAGAGCAGCATTTGAATTTATGACCTCTGATGCAAATGCTCCATAAATAAATTAAAAATGAACTTCAATAAAGTTCTTATGTGGTGTGAATTATTTTCTGCATTTCTTAGCCTAGCTTAGTAGCCATCTGACACAAACACACAGCACAGTTAAAAGAACACTGAAATGAGAACTAAATGATTTGTCTTTTAGTCATGGCTCTGCCAGTAAACCAGTTGCATGATTTGGATAATTTTCTGTGTTCTTTCTAGGCCTAAGAGACTCATCTGTAAAATACTGAATGAGCTTAAACAGCTTCCTAGCTTCCCTCCTAATCTAATGTTTTTTGTTTGTGTTTTTGTTAAGAGGAAAACTTACTCATATTTTGGGATCTCAGTGATCCAGTTTGATTGTCTTCACCATTAAAATTAAATGGTTCATAGAACTAAGCAGAAAACAAAATTAAGATCCAGCCTCTCATTTTATAGATAGGAAAAACTGAAGAGGTCATACAAATAAGTAACAAAAAGTCATGGTGAGCCCAAACAGGTATATTCAAAATGCTATGTTGAAACCAAAGGAAATAGACATTTTCATTTTATCCAAAGTATCTATTTTCTCCAGCCAGCTATTTTATCCCTAGGAGAATATTCTATGAGCCACGTAGCTGAGAGGAGATTTAAAAGTAACCTCACCCAGACCACTGACCCACTTATCCAATATGGAATATTACAGTAGATTAATATTTCCCCAACTTTCAGAGTAAAGAAGGCTGGTATTACTTGGTTCAATGCCTTTCTTCACTACCACATAGTAAATCTGTGAGTGTTGGTACTACTTGTCTTTTTATTTCCCATCCCCAAGCCCCATTCCTAGCATGGTGCTTTATAGAAACTAGGTATTTAGTAAATGTTTGCTAAATCCAAAGAGAAACTTCCCTATCTCTAAACCTTAAGGATATTTTGATTGACCCAAATAATGATACCATGATGGACTTGAAACATAGACCAGCTTTGTCCTGAGTGATGTATCTCGTTTCGCTGCATTAGCAATTCAACTCAATAAATTTGTACTATGCCTCCACTATGAGCAAAATCTGATATATCTGGACTTAGGGGAGCTACATGTGTTTTAAGTTCTCTGTTTCTGACCATTACTCAGGTTTAGAAAATATTATAACTATTAATAATATAGGTAAGGAATATAACTGCTAATTACATACTTCATTTTGATTTACGTGATCTAAATTTCAGGACCTTAGCTACTTCTTTTCAAAAGAGAGTAAACATAAATTGTTAATTTCTTAAAACCAACCATAAATTAACATCTATGAAGTTTGAAATGAATGATTAAAAACATACACAAATTATGTGGAATGTTAAATATTGTCTATGAGGCAAAAGAAATTACTATTTTCTTCTCAAGATAACTCGAGAATCTTAGTAGCAGCAATTAAAGAGGACTGCTACCTTATTTTTTGACCAACCCCCCCCATGGTAACCATTGAGGTGGAACAAGATGCCTCCTAAGCGGCAGAGAATAGAACTGAGCATCAGTTGGGGAGAGGAGTCCTAACTACCCACAAGTGATATGTTTAGTTATATCTGTATAAACTCAGGTTGTTTTAGATAAGACTTCTAAATTAAGTAATTTCATATACTTGGCATAGTAGCTGCCTACATTAACTACCCATATGTGGGTTTTCTGTGTTCATATTAACTAATTTGAATGTTTTTATTAAACCACCTGGTCAAGAAAAATCAAACCAGTTTTGTCGTGTAGAACAAGAAATAGAAATGAAAGCTGATGGAATACTCTTTCTTTACAATAATAATTTTAACAATGACAAATTCCATTTAATGAGGACTTACTATACCAAATATTTTATGTATATTATGTCATTCATTCCTCATAGAAGTACCACAAAGTAGGTATTTTAGACAGGTTAAGTGATTTACTCACCATCATATAGCTAGCAAATAGTGTAGCTAAAAAGAAATCTTCCTGACTTTAACTCTTTTAATAAACTTGTCTCCCAAAATAAACATAATTTATCCTACAAGATATATATATAACTGTGGTTGTTATAGCCCAGTATTTTCTCTCAAATGACACTACAATCTCTTTGTGGAAAAAGATGGTTATTCCTTTACACTGCAGTGCATTGCCCTCAAAGGTTAGCCATATACAATCTTATCAGTCCTTTAACTTACTAATTTATTGATAATTCTCAACTATGTCATCCTGCAGTAAATACTATGGTATACCAAGCAAGTGCCAGGCACTATATTTGTTATTGGACATAAAAAGATATAAGGCAGCATCTATACTAAAGCAGCTCATAATCTAGTTATAAAGATAGAGAAGTACATAGATAATTTCAATACAATGTAATAGACTTACACAATAGAAAGATGTGTTCATAAAGGTGGGTATGGACAGGGAAGCCTTCAGGGAAGCAATACTTTGAGCAGGGTCTAGTAGTGAGTAGGACTAGCCAGGGAGATGGGAGAATGGTACTTTAATATGAGGGAAACACATATGTGGGAACACAGTCATAAAACAGCTTGATTTGGGGAGTTTACAATAGTTCAGCTGGGTGGGAGTTTAGTGGGCAATGGGAAGAGAGGGAAAAGTGAGATTGGAGAAGTAGGTAGCAGCCAGGCACTTATACACTATTGTTGCTGCAACCATTTATTTACTCAACAATATATACCTGGCACTGTGTCAAGTACTTTACAAACATTATTCCATGAGGAAGTTTACAGTTACAATTGCAGCTCAGATAGATGAAGTGATTTTCCTAGGTTATGTAACTCAGATAGAGGTACAATTTGAGCACAGATTTTATTGGTCTTCAAGTATCCACTTCTCTTCTATATACTACACATTGGTGTTTGGAGATTACTCTCCTATAAGCAATAAAAAGCCATTTGAGAACTTCAAACTGCTATGTAATATAATCAAGTCTGCATTTTGGAAGAATCTCTCTGGCAGCAACACGTATGATGAACTGAGAGTGATACAGGACTAAGACACCAATCAGGAAGCTACTATAGTGGTCCAAGTGAGAAAAAATAAATACCTTTTGTCAGCATTTCTCATAGTTGACTATCCATTGGAATCACCTGTGAAATGTTTACAAATACAGTGGTCCTTTAGTATCTGTGGGGGATTAGTTCCAGGGAGCCCCCCCCACCATAAATTATGGAAATCTGAGGATGCTCAAGTCCTTTACATAATATGGCATATTTGCATATAACCTACACACATCCTTCCACACATTTCAAATCATCCCTAGGTTACTTATGATACCTAATACAATGTAAATGCTATGTAAATAGTTGTTATACTGTATTGTTTTTATTTGTACTTTTATTATCATATTGTTTTTTTCAAATATTTTTCATCCACAATGCAGAGAGAAAGGAACACCTATACACTGTTGCTGGGACTGCAAATTAGTACAACCTCTATGAAAAACAGTATGGAGATTCCTCAAAGAAATAAATATAGACTTACCATTCAACCCAGAAATCCCACTACTAGATAAGATTTTAAGTGATTTGTATCAAAAAGATAACTGCACTTCAATGTTTATTGAAGCACAATTCACAATTGCAAAGATGTGGAGTCAACCTAAGTGCCCATCAATTCATGAGTGGATTAAGAAAATATGGTGTATACATATGCTGGAGTACTACTCAGACATAAAAAAGAATTAAATAATGTCTTTTGCAGCAACTTGGATGGAACTGGAGCCATTATTTTAAATGAAGTATCTTAGGAATGGAGAAACAAACACCACCTGTACACTCTAATAATTTGGAGCTAACTGATGGGCATGCATGGGCACAAAGAGAAGTAAAGGTCATTGGAAATCAAGAAGAGCAGACAGGGGAAGGAGACAAAGGGTAAAAACCTACCAGTCAGGTACGATAAACACTATTTGGGTGATGGGCGCACTAAAAGCCCTGACTTAAGCATTATAAAAGGTATCCATGTAATGAAAACTTTGTACACCCTTAATATTTTGAAATAAAAAATATTTTTGACCTATGGCAGTTGGATATGGAACCCCTGGATGTGGAGGGCCAACTGTATATAATGCCTGGGTCCCACTCTCAGTGATTCTGCTATAATTGGTCTGGGGTGTGTCTTGGGCATTAAGATTTTTATAACTCCGCAAGTGATTCTACTATACAGCCAGGATTGAGAACCACTGACCTTGGCCAAGTCAATGGGGACAGAAATGAAGAGATAGGCATGAGTATTATTTAGGAATTAAGCTCAGCAGGATTTAGGGTCAACAGGACTTGTTTGCTGATTGGATGTGCACGCAGTGGTGATGGGGGTAAACTCAGGTAAGGGAAGCTCTGAAATGGCTCCTAGGTTTCTAATTTAGAGAATTGGAAAGATGGTGGATTCATTAACAAGGGTAAAAAACACAGAAGTAAAAGAAGGGTTTCTAATCTCTGGAAGTAATATTAATAATGATGTTATATATCATAATGAATTTTTAAAATATTTGTAAGGTTCTAGATTCTAAAGTAAAACAACAGAAGTACTCACTTTTGATCAAAGTGAGAAAATATAATTTTTAAGTCTTTTGAAACTGAATCCCACCCTGGTCTCTCCTCTCTCTGGTGTTGACAACCTCATTGTATCTTCTTTCCAGGCAGCCTCACCATTGCTGGCAGCTGTGAAGATCAGAGACAATGGGTTGATGATGGTGGTGGGCTACCACAACTGCTACAACTGCAACAACTTCAATTCTACTCACAAGCACTATCAAGGGAGTAGGCTCCATTTGTCTCCTATGCCAAGAACCAGTCCTAATGACAATGCTGACTGGCAGATGAAAAAAGGAAGCAAATACCTGAATCAGCTAACACTGACTTATTTACACCCACCAGCACCTGGGTCAGCAGGAGAAACAACAACCTTTAACACTGTAGTTCTCATACTGGCTGCACCTAGAAAGCTTTAAAAAGTACTGATACCCAGGTTCCACTTTCAGGGTCTCTTATTTTAATTAGTCTGTGGTGCAATTCGGACATTGAAATTTTCTTAAATGCATGAATTTTCTTAAATTCATGTGATTTTCTTAATGCTTAGGTTATGCTAATGTGAAACCCAGGCTGAACCATTGCTTTTGTACCTTTATGTACCGCTTAAAAAATGGATTGCATTCACATTACCAAGCAGTTGTTCTGGGATAATTTAGAACGGCCAGAGAATGCCTTCCTTTTGTGAGAAGATTAGCAAAAACTACTGCACACATTAACACTTTTGCAAGCAATATACTCTTAGAGGTCAAAAGTTCATATATGAACTTGCAGTTATCAGTGCCAGATACCATGGTTTTTGACTTTTCAGACAGAAATTAATTGCCGGTGCTCTATGTCATGGTAACAGAGTCTACTTAGGGAAAGAGACCTATTCTCAGTAAAACAGCAAAAGGAATTTAATGTGGATACTAGTTTTAAAATGCTGGAAGAGCTGAAAGAGAAAACAGTCTGGGCAGGTAACTCAGATGAACAAAAAGAAGCTATACACCACCTGTAGCACTAGAGGGACAAAGGCAGAAAACATTTTTACAGTCATCCCTCAGTATCCACAGGGGCATTGGTTCTGGGACCTCCACAGATACCAAGATCTGTGCATACTGAAGTCCCACAGTTGGCCCTGTAGAATCTGCAGATATATGAGAAGTCAGTCTTCCGTATTTGTGGGTTTGGCATCCTGAGATTAGAGTGTTTTTGATCTACATTTGGTGCATCCATGGGTGTGGAACCCAAGGATACAAAAGGCCTACTATATTTGTTGGGAAAAAATCCAGGTATATGCAGACCTATGCGATCAAATTTATGTTGTTCAGGATTCAACTGTAATACTACAAGACCTGGGGCTGCCTTTGGAAGCTGGGACCTTGGAGGGAGCTGCTGCCCAATAGGAACCATAGAGATGCAGCCTCTGCTGGAGATGCTTTCTGAAGCTGAGAGGAGTGTAAGAAATCCTGGTTTCTCTCCTTCACTTGTCCACTAGTTTCCCACCTGTGACTTCCAATGGCTGAACCTAACAGGAAAACAGTTGGCACAGGGTCCTGGGATACATGATCTGCAGGATTTAGCATCCTGCAGAGCTGGAGGATGGGGATGGATCTGAAAGCAAACAGGCAAATGACTGGGACGAAGATGCTGAGCCAGATTTGTCCTAAATATGGCTGTAGATAAATTCCATACCTGCTGTTAAGTAGATGCAGAATTAAGATACAAAGCAACTGGAAAATTCTGAGTTTTCCTCTTTTTCCATGTACATAGGAATAATTATTCTAGAGACATATATTAGTAATTGTTCTGACACTATTAGTACCTCACCAGAGAAGTTCACACTTGCAGAATATATTCCAATATAAACATATGAAAAATTTGTGATGTGTATAAAAGGAAAAACAAATATGGATAGAGATATATAAAAGAACAGATACACAAAGAAGCAACCTTTGATTAGGTGTAGTCTCAGCATACAGAATTTCACTGATACTGAACAGTCAGTGGTAGAGTAACAGCGGCATTGAGGGTTCTATTTTCAGATAAAAGACAAGTCCTATCTCCACAAGCCAACTTA
Organism: Cheirogaleus medius; assembly: GCA_008086735.1. NCBI lineage: Eukaryota > Metazoa > Chordata > Mammalia > Primates > Cheirogaleidae > Cheirogaleus > Cheirogaleus medius. The sequence goes on along the minus strand of VBSM01003176.1, from coordinate 24,405,957 downwards.
GACAAATCATTTTTTCCCACTCAAAAACTACCTTGGTTATATGTACTGAAAAGCAATTAAGAGTGGGGTTGTTTTTATGCAAACCTCCCACAGAGGAGGCCATATGGGCTTCAAACTCTAAGACCAACTTTCTACCAGTTGGTGTTCATACTATACTGTCTAGAAAAGTCTTTCTTATTCTAAAATAATATTCTTGGTTAAGACAGATGAGTCTGGGCTCAGATGAACCATCTGGCTGGAACACTGGTGAGAGGTACACCTTGATGGATTTGAACTGAGCTATTGACACAGACCTAGCAACTCTATCACTTTGCTAAGGCACCATTGTTTCTATGTGAGGTAATAAAAAAAACACTATTTTCTCATCCTTCTTTGAACTGTGAAAAGGATTAGAAAAACAAGATAACTCTGGGAGGATTCCAGTTTAGTTTTGGGTATCTATTCTGATTGAGATGACTGTTACACTGGATTAAACCAATTAGTTTCCAGTGGTTTTTTTTTTAATTTCAAAATTAGATTTCTCCTCAACTTAGTGGTTGGCCTCCCTGCAGGACCACCTTGTAAGGTTTGGGGATCCCACTCAAGTGGGCAGCAGAAGGGAGGCTTCTAATTGCAGAGTGAGCAGAACAACACATTAGGCAATAGTCTGCTCTGAAAATATAAAGCAGGATGCTTGCTCTGAAAAATCTCAGGATGGGCCAACCAGTAACCATGACCACGATCACATTTGAGAATCAGGGCTTTGTGCATTTGAGGCAATACCTCATGATTGGGAACAACTTGTCTTGGAGGACCTGGTATTAGAAGACATATTGATAGAATAATACAGTAAATACAGTCAAGGCATTAAAATTCCTAACATCAAGATGAACATAGCCTTCTTCCAGTTTGTTCCACAAATAGAATCTATGCATTCTTTACTGATCATTCAGTTTCAAACAAACCTAGAGCTTTAAATGATTAGGTTATTCTAAAAAGATGTCAGGCTCTTTCAGCATCTCATGGGCCACACAGAATCTCCTTTAAGTCCTGGCTTCCAAAAGGAGAGGAGATCCTGTCCTGACAAGTTGATTTTCTTTGCCTAGGCTCAACCGATAGTGATGAAAGGTAGAGGCACTTGCTGCACTCTAGCAGCAGGGTTATTACGTCCACCTGCAGGCTTGAAATGCTCTAGTACAGGAACTTTCTTGCATGGAGTGTGTGTCTACGTTTTGCATCCTAAACACTGTAGGGTGTGTGCATTGCTAGGAATACCTGATATGGTCCAACTCAGCAAATATCCAGAAGAGTTTTTCACTATTTGTGTTCCTTATATTTATGAAGGCAAAAAGGTTTTAGGATATTTTAAAACTTTATGTTGTTAAACATTTTAATCAATTGATTCCTGAACACTCCCTTTCATCTCTTACCTGCTCTGATACTTGCAGGGTGACAATGACAGTGGCAGAATGTTGTGTCATAAAGAATTTACTGAATTATCTATGATATGGGCCCCTCTCACACTGGCAATGGAAACAGGCAATCCACACTGAAGAATAAAGCCATTCAGAAGTTTCTTTGTAGCTAAACTGAGTCAGTTTTCCTCCAAGGATAGTCTTCTCTTTACCTAGAAATGTATTTGTACAACACTCATAGCCATTTTTATATTTGTTCTTTCTTTTGACTCCACCCAGGTTTCCAGTGAGAAGGTCCCTAATTCAGTGTTGAAATTAAGCTTTTACATGCACTTACTTCTATAAATGTGATATTGTACTAAAGGAAGTACTTTGTTGTCCTTGATAATCTCATTTGGCTCCAGTATAGTTCTTTGAGATAATTCGCTTGCTAGCTGGTTGTTTTCCAAATGTATGCAAACCATATTATGCTTCTCTAATCTAAATTATGCAGAGACAGACCCTACTTTCCACCATATCTTATAGACACCAGTTCATATAAAATTGATATCAATATTTTATAACCCTTGAACTTTTCATTCTGTTTTCAGTTTAAATTTGTTTTCCCTCAGATTTTAAAGTCTACTTCTTCATAAAACACTATTTGAATTTGAGCACTGGGTGGCCAATTTTGCCCTGCATTTTATTCTTCATTCTCCAACATTCTCTTTTTATTATATGTCTTTATTTTGTAAGCCTTATTTTTACAGTAATTTAGGGGATTCAGCCATAGTGTAGCATCTCTTAAGATGGGAAGTTTTAAATCACTACATCTTTTCTAACCAGTTTAATGACCAAGAAAATATTCAGATCAATCTATATGTCAATCATTCTCAGTAGAATGGTAAACTTAGAAGCTGTGGGAAGCCACTGACATGTTCACAAAAGGATATTGGGAATCCACTGGACATTCGCAGACATTGTTAAATAAATGAGTTATTTTCAAAATTACACCCTTTCAGAACCATGGACAGTGATATCAACCCTTTGCGCTGATCTCAAAAATCAGGATTATAAAATGAAAAAAATCGAAAGGCTCTTGATTATATAGCCTTGTTGAATGTTTTTAACATTTTAAATAGCCTAGTTATCTTTTCAGGAGGGTTATTCAGGGCATAGGGGTCTGAGCTACTCTTTCAGAAAGCTTGCCTAGGAACCCCAAGTAGGAGTCTACTAACAGTGCATTGACCAAGCACACTACAATCTCAGAGGCCTCATGGCTGAGAAGACTTGTCTGAGGATTTCTTATATATTTGTGTCCTTCTCAAAAAGCCTAATATCATGAGAAAGTTTAATGGCCCTTGGCTTCGACCTAGTGACAGTAAAGTTTGAAGTTTAGTGATTCAGCTTAACAGAATGTTATAATTCTATGCAATTATGTGTACGTACATTAGAAAAGCTAAAATGAGGATATGAGAGAAGTGGGAAAGATAAAAAGTGTGCAGATAATCTTGAAGAAGTATTTAGAGATTTGTGGTCAATTTGATCTATAATGTCATGAGGGCCAGTGAAAGCAAAGAAGAAAAATATAGTCATAGTAATATTCAAAGAAAGGTCATTTTACCTCTGTCACTAGACTTATGAAGATTTCACTGCTAGGTAAAAATCATCCTATACAGATTTTATTAGATCCTTTCATGTTTTTCTGATGAACTGTTATCATCCAAGATAAAATGTGAACACAGCGACCCAGATTAGGTTCTTGGTATATTCCACCCAACTTTTCATGCTGGATTTCTATAATATTATCTACCCTTCCTCTCCCCAGTAATCAGCTCTCCCCCACTGCTCAATCTCCCACTGTCATTATATTCCTGTGGATTTTGTAACTGGGAATGTTCCCTTTCATGTGAAAATGTAGCTAGTGTCTTTTTGGAAAGGAGATAAGACTAATTGGCTACTTTGGCAATCATTTAGTCCTGAGTCTAGCAGGAAGGGCTGGTTTCTGGCAGGAAAGAGAATTAAATGCTCAAATTCCCAAGCTGTCAGCTAGCAGATGCATGTTCAAAGAGGAGAACAAAAAACCTTCTGGAACAAAGTTGAGAGCTCTGGGTAGGTTGTCAGTTGGAAAAAAAAAATCTATTATGGATCAGAAGTGAACGCTCAACCCCATGTGTTCTGACTTTCTGCACCAGTCCCCTCACCTCGCCTTTTCAACCCTCTGCCTCCTGCTTGCTGAGAAAATATCACTATAAAGGGGACACATATGGTTACAAATTCAAATTTTCATGCCAGTGCATCTTTATCATTGAACTAATTGCATTAGACAGCATCAGGTACTTTCCACCTGGCCTTCCTTTGTGGCTGTGTCATAATCCTATCTCCCTGGTTCCCAATGCCAGGCTCAGGTAGGCCACTGTCTGTTTTCTGACCCCAGGCAATGGCAAGAGTCCTGCATTCCCTACACAAAGAGCCAACAATCTGTTTCTAGGCATTCAGTTTCTGCTAGGATAACCTCCTCTTTTCAGTATCTTTTGCATTTATGGTATTGGAGGGAACATAAGATTGGCATGGCTTGAAAATTCTCTAGGTATTATTACTGTCATGCTATGTTCAGCAAACCTATGAGCTGTTTATGAATGCTTTCTACTTATTAAAATATTTTATATCTTCAAATCTTATCTATACTCTAGCCACTTCTTACCACCTCCATTTGTGACTCCCCTGGTCTAAATCATCATCAAATTTTACCTGTATTAATACTTTTATTGTATCCCAACTAGCCTTTGGAGTCCACCTTTGCTGTATTTCAGTGTTATCTCAACCCAGCATCCAGGGTGATCCTGTCATATCATATCACATCACACCTCTACTAAAAATCCAACATTGCCTTCCAGAACTCTCAGAATAAAAGCTTAAGTTCCTACAGTTGTTTATAATGCTCTAACCTGGCCCACCATCAACTCTCTGGCCTCAACTTCTATTTTTCTCACTTTGGTCACTTAGCTCCAGACACCTGTTCTCACTGGTGTTTAGCAGGCATGCTCTCACCGTCCAGGTCGTTAAGTGCCTGTTTCCCTAGTTTGAACTGCATTTTTTGGAGAGCACATAGCTTACTTCCTCCTTTGCAAATTTTTTCTTCTGTTTTTCTCCTTAAAAATTCATCACTATATATTTTATTTATATCATTTATTGTCTTTCCAGCTATAATGCAAGCATCATTTCTCCGTAATTTCCATATGTTTACCCTGTGAAATTTCCCTTTTCCTTATTAGCATTTGGCATTCTTTGAAGCATTCAGCTTTATATTTTGCCTCAAAGCTATCACTTGGATCCCTCTCCCGCAGATCCAACTTCAGTAGACCAAATATCAAAATCACCAAAAATATAGTAAAGTAGTAGGAAGGGAAATATTCTAAGATAGGGGAGAATAGGTTTTCACCAAGTAGGTATGCTTAATAGGTTAAAAAAAAAAAAAAAGCAGGATAACAGAAGGCAGAAACATTATTTAATGCAGAAAAAAGATGGCAAAGATTCTAACTGAAACAGATTAACTCCAGACCCCTTTTGTGAAAACAAGGAATCCTGGTCAAATTCTCAACAATTGCATAAGTCTTGGAAAAATCTCAGACTTCTTGGTCTCTGGATACTTCCTGTCCAGGTCTACTTTTCTGCATATTCCTACATTCTAATCTATCTGGATATGTGTCTGGGTGAGAGTTGTTTAAATTAAAATAGGAAGAATTGTTTTTACTTACTCCTCCAGACCCTTAGAGATTAAATGGACCTTATTAGACCAGTTATGTAACCATCCTTTTATCTGCACCTTTGGAAGCCAAAACCTTTTATTGGGGCTTATTCTGGGGAAATGGATGAACAGGAATGGCCCTTTTTAGACTTGTTCCAATTTGGAGAATAACCCCATGCCCAATAATCCATAGGTATATGCTGTCTCACCTCCTACATATAAATAAAATTAATTTGTCAAACACTGTTACATTAGTCAAGAGCTCAACTACCTAGAATGGAAAAACTTGCTGCAAATACTATTCTTTTGGGTTAGACAGTGGTTTTTATTTTTGCTTATATATCTTTTCCAGTAACTTTGAAAAGTCACTTATCCTCTCTAGAGTTTTTGCTTTCAGGAAAAAAAATCATCATAATATTAAATAGATGTAAAGCACTTCTGGCACATTGTAAAAACTGACATTTAGAAATTAAACTATTGTAACATTCTTCTAAGTATTTCAGGAGAAGTAAAATACTATAATATAACCACCATAATCCATTTAAAATATATAAATAAATTCTTCCTTAACATTTAGAAATTTTCCATCTTTTCTGTTTTCTTGTAAACTCATTTCTATTCTGCTATACTCCCCAGATATTTATCCTTACATATTTTGTGCTTAAAAATATTTTGTTGATTATGTTTATCTGTAACAAAATGTACATACAAGTTTAAATTTAAATAAATGTTCTCTAACTATGAGACTTTAAATATTAAGGATTTTTTTCTGGGTTTGGTTACCATTATACTATTTAGTTGTATACTCAATCAAAATAACAAATATATTAAAAATTTTGATGAATTAAACATAAAAGTAAACTTTTATTGAAAAAGTTTCTTTTATGAGATGGATAAACTTTCCCTAAGATTTTAGTGAAATATAATATTTACTGCTAAAAACTAATTAAACATTTTAATATTAAATATTTTATAAAATGAAATTTTATGAAGATTGACTATAATTGGAATACTTTATATGCTATTATATATATGAATTTCCAGTCCCTATCCCAAAAGATCCTACTTCAGTAGTTGGCTATCTATGCTTTGAGAAGCACTGGTTTTGTAGAGCCTATTAAAGATTTGGGTTCTCATTCTTAGTGCAAAGGATAGCCCTTGATAGACTCTAAGTTAAGGACTGACATGATCAGAACTTGGAAAGAGCATATGAAGATCATCGTGGGACAAAACAGGCTATAGAGACACAAGTCAGGAGATGATAGTGGCTTAGAGCAAGGTGGTTGTATTGGTGATGGAGAGAAATAGACAGGTGCCAAGTACATTCCAGAAGTAGAAGTAAACACAATATGATGATTAATTAATTGTGGAAAGTCAGGTAGAAGCAATTTTCAAGGATGACTCAGATTTCTGGCTTAAGAAACTGAGTGACGATACCATTCACAAATATGGAGTACCAAAAGAGGAGCATGTTATCAGATGGATGAAGAAAGACTATGGTTTCCATTTTGGCCATGTCTGTTAGATACCCTGAAGTTGTACTTGCTTGGCCACACCAGAATGGGGCTCAGAAAAATAGTTCAAACCAAAGCAGTCATTCTCCAACTTTAGCTAGCATCAGAATCACATGTGGGGCTTGTTAAAACATAGATTACTGGACTTCACTCTTAGATTTTCTAATTTTATAGGTTGGAGTGGGTAGAGGGGTGAGAATTTGAATTTTTAATAAATATTCAGGTGATGCTCTTGTTGCTGGTTCAGGGACCATATTTTGAGAACCAGAGGTAGAGTTTTATATTTGGGATGCATTGGTGCATAGATGGTATCTGAAGCCATAAGAACTTATGAGATTACTGAGGGAGGACAGTGTAAAGAGGCCAAAATTGAAGCTTTGGTGAGCTTCAAAATTTAAATTACCAGTGGAGGATTTAGAGTACCCAAAAAAAGAGTGAGAAGATAAGACTGGGAGGTATGAAGAAAGTTAGGTAAGAGGTGTTATTTCATTCACTTGACTACTTATAAGTCTTTGTAGCCCTAAATATAATAATTTGCTAGTACTAAGAAAACTCATTAAAACAATGAATAAATGTTCTCTGGAAAGATATACCACCATCTGGGACTGGAAAACATCATTGGCTTTCTGCTTTCCCCAGCTAAAAATTATGAAGCCAAATTATGACACAGAGCTGAGAAATTTAGGTTTGTTTTTATGGCCACCTCTTTTGGAAAGGGCATAACACCCTTTCAAATCACTGAGGACTGTCCACATGCAGGCAAACTTTGATGTAGGAATCACTTGAAATCTCATCTGGCCTGGGTTCTGTTTCTATTTATTATGCCTATATGTAGTGGTGGGCTCCTTCTGCATCCTCAGAATGTAAGATGGTGCTTGGTCTCAGAAGGGAAAGAAACCACCCCATACCTCCTTCCTGCCTCCTTTTTGAAGAGCTAATACTTTTTTTTGTGACACTTGCTACTTTTTTCACTATTTCTAGTTTAATCAATCATTTTCTCAAGCTAAAAAATGTTTGCCATAGAGTTTATTTATTCAAGCTTAAGTGAGGTATATCCAAGCAGGAAACTCAAATGAAATTGACTTCCAACTCCATCAGGGACTTCTACAACATCAAGGCAGGCCATCTGGCCTCAAGCCATGCACTTACCACAGTATCCAGGGCATCTGCTGCACAACTGAAGTCCCTGGTAGAGGATGCAGTTATTTCTGCTATTATCAACTCCCAGGGGCACAGGAAGAGCCCTGTTAGTGATCCACTCCTTCACAGTCACAGGCTATTCTGGGGGTAATTTTAGCATCTCTAGTCATGGGTAGAATTCCATTGAGCTCCTGATGTTTTCTGATTCTTTGTAACCCTGTGGGCCAGGACTGCCCACACACAGCAGGTGATTTGCCCACACAGAGAAAGCACAAAGCAAACAACCTTTGTCTTAACATTAAAGTCCACCAGACATATTTTCTGATTCTTCTGTGGGTGCCAGTCTGTCTTGCCACTGTCTGGACCATGCCCACAATCCTCCCCTGTCCATGGATGGAACAGTGTGCTAGCTTGCCCACCCACCTCTTTGCTATGGGGCCCATCCACCTACTGACCTGCCAGCCCACCCACCTGCTTGCCTAAACTATGTATCTGGCTTTGTCTGTTCCTCTGACACATGATTTTTTTTAATAGAATGAGCTTTGCAGTGTGCAATTGGGCCCACAGCATCTCCCTTTTCTTAAAAGTTTCAATTATAGGCAGTAACGGTGACATTCGATTGTCTCCTGAAACTGTTATGTAATATAAAAACCTATGTTTTTGGTAAATTGGGAAATTTAAAAATATAGCTGAAATTGAATATTTATAGGATTTCTGGGGCAAACATTTACATATTGTAAATTATTATTTTATAATGTGAATCCTTTTCCTCTAATGTATGTTTTTCATACATTTAGACTGGATTTTGTTAAAAGTAGAGCACTCCAGTAATCTGAGAATAACTTTTGTCATTGATAATTCTTGTCTATAAAGAGGGATAGTTCCAACCTAACTGGGCATTACTATTGGACTTGTTGCTGTCAAACCTTGATGTAGTAGAAAAAGCCCCCTCCACGGCTTCCCAGCTCTGCCAACATACACTGTATTCAATCCCAAACTGGTGTCTTCTGGATGATCCAAATGTCAAGGGTAATAAACTTATACATTGATGATGTTTTCTGCCCAAAGGTCCAAAGTAGCAAGTAACACCAGGACTCAACACATAAAACAACCAGAATGTGGTACAATTAAACCAATCATTTCTGCCAAGTTAATGAAAGTGCCAACTGATAAATGAAAAATCCATCTGCAGTAATTGGGAATGTCTGAAATGAATGCATCAGCTGTGCCCCAGTTCAATGCAGGGGCTGAATATAGAAATGGCCTAGATACTGCTAACATTTTCTTTCACACAAAGACAACTAAGATTTTGTTTATGTGGCAGCAAGAGGAGATGTTCTTTCTTTGAGTCACCAAGGTGCCCCACATTTGCCAATGACTCTGCATGAATAAATCCTTGGAATCCACCATTTTTTAGAAATGTTACTAAAGTAAAACTAGCCAGTTCCCCACCCTACCCCCATGCTAAATTTTCTGGGAGGCAAAATTACTCAACTCTAGAGTTTACTAATAATGTGGTAGGGCCAGGGCAAACATGGGGTTAGCCCACCATGGGAACTGCATATGAGTAGAACGAATAGATAAATAAGTAATTGACTTAAATTTAAGTAAATCTATATTCTAAACTTTAAAAATACTGAATTATAACCATCCTGCATCAGAAAATATATCAAATATATCTTTGTAAGTCCCATAGCACTTCCTATAGAGAACTGCACATAACAGATGATGCTCAATTAATCCTTAGGAGAAACATAGAATATCAGAATTGAACCCCAGGAAACCCCTAAAAATGTTCTAGTCCAAAATTTTTCTGAAATATGAATTCTTTTAATTATCTTACAGAAAGCATCTGCTCAGTTTCTGCATCAATACTTCCAAAGCTAAGTAACTCACTGCCTTCTGGGCAAACCCATTCTAATGTTGGGGAGTTTTAATTTACTAAATAAAGGAATAAAGCAAACACTGGAAACATATAAAAAACCACAAGCAAAAAATATAGCATTTTGAGATGGATACCACTTACGTGATCAAAGTCAACATTTTAACTTCTAATTCTCTTGCTTCACCTTACCCCCTTGGCTAAACCACAACCCTGGTTAAATCCATCCCCTCTATGAGTCCAGCCTGCACTGTGCTGCTGATATGCCTGAGAAAATACAGACTTATGCTGACTGGTCACCCTTTAAATGTGTGAACCTCAGAGGGCTCCTAAGCTTGCTTAGCAATCATTCTATACCCTGAACATTTTCTCCTCTCACTCTTGTGGCTAATGTTCATGCCCCTCCTCTCTCCATAAAACTTCAACATCTTCTCCCCATCCTTATTCACAGCTGAACACCTTACCTCCTATTTCACTGAGAAAATAGATGTAATCAGAAAAGAAATTTCCCAGCAACCCAACTGCCTACATCCATGCTCATAAGCTGTCTTTGTACCTAACTAAGGCCAAACCCTCCACTTGTACTTCAGTTACATCCTTATGGCCTGCTTAAGAAAATTTAGCAAGTTTCCTTTTTCTTCAATGTTTCCCTTCCTACTGGATCATTACCATGAGCACATACATGATGATATTTCTCATGGTTTAAAATAACCCTCTCTTGATCCCTCTTCCTGCTTCTGCTACTGTCTCATTTTCTCATTCCTTTTATAACTCCTTGAAAAAATTGTCTCTACTATCTGGCTCCAATTTCTTCCCTTCCATAATCTTTCTAGACCACTTCAGTCACACTTACCCATATCATTACAGGAAATATGCTCTTAACAAGGTTACATTGCAAAGTACATCTTTGCCTCATTTTAAGTCACCTCTCAGTAATATTTGACATAGTTGATTACTCTTTTCTTCCTTCAAGCATTCTTCACTTGGTAAGATAGCTTATCTCTAAAGATAGCTGTGATCAATTCTTTCCCTTCCCAAGCACACACCACTCCCCATTGAGCAATGGTGTCAATTCCTCCACTCCCTTTATTCTGGGCTGGGCTTTGTGGTGAGCAATAGAATATGGTGGAAATAACACTTTAAGTTCTAGAGCTAGCCTTTAAGAAGACTGGCAGATCCTGTTTCCGACCTCTTGGAGCCCCGAGCTGTCATGTAAGTCTAGGAGGCCACATGGAATAGTGCTGAAGTGCTGACATATGGTTGTAGAAGTCACCTTATCCTTTCAGCCCAGTCAAGATCTGGAGTCAGATGACTCCACATCCATCCAAGATCTGACTGCAACTGGATGCCAGACATCAACCAAGAACCACTGAGCCCAGTCAGTTCATACAACCTTCACATATAATAAATTATTGGCTTATGACACAAAATTTTGGGTTGGTTCAATATAGAGCAATAAATAATAGGGCCACCATATTTGGCAGGTATGAAAACTTGCTTCCCACTAGAGGGGGCTTAATTTATCAAGGTCCCCAAACTGCTGGCTCTGAAACTCATCCTTGTGTTTGCGACAAGGCCAAGTTTCCCAATGGCTGCGTGTGGCAGGGATGTCAAGGCAGACCTATTCCTGGGAGACACAGCACTCCTCAGACAGCCAACATTGGCTTGAGGACTTTCCAGTGGACTTGCCAAACCTTCTTTAAACTGTATCCACTCAACCTTTCCTCCTCTCTTCTTCACTTGTGGTCAGACTGGCATTGTAGCTTCCCCAGTCTTATGTGGCTCTCTACTATCTCTCACAGGCATTTCTCCTAATAAAATACTTCCATGCTTAAGTCTGTCTTGGCTTCTACACAGAGAACCTGGGTTAACCCACTACACTTATCCAACTCTCCCCTAGCTCTGTCATTGCCTCATTTCAGTCTCTGGTGACTCTTCATCTCCCTGAAGTCAAAGTGTTGATATGACTCAGGACTGACTACTTCTCTTCTCCATCCATGCTCATTCCTTTGTAGATCTCATTCAACCTTACAGTAACACACACACACACACACACACACACACACACACACAGTTACTCCTCAAGTCTAGAGTTCTCTGAACTCCAAACTTCTTGATGTCTCACTCACTGAGATATGAATCTTTCAAATTTAACATTGCCCCCAAAACTTGTTCTTCTCGCAGTTCATCTCAGTAATAGACAATCCCATCCTTCTAGTTGCTGTGGCCATTTTTGACTCACTCACTCTCATTACTTCCAGTCACCAATAGAGCCTGTCGTCTATAACTTCACAATGTATGCGAAATCTGACAACATCTCACAGCCTCCCTTGATCCCTCGGATCCAGCACATCCTCATCCCTCACCTGTATTATTGCAATAGTCTCCAGAGTGGTCTCCTTGCTTTTGCTCCAGCCCAACCTTCACCGTATTCTCCAAACAGCTGCCAGAGCAATCCTGTTAAAAACTGTCAGACCTCGTTGTTCCTCTGCCTCAAATCTCCATCTGCTCAAAAATCTTATCTTACTCTGAGCAAAAGACAAACTCCATATAATGATGTACAAAACCCTCCATGAAAGGCCCCATTTTTTCTCTGACTCATCCCCTCTCCTGTCCTCGTTCACTCTGCACCAATTACACTGTTTCCTAGTTATGTCGCAAACCTGTTCAGCTTGCCCCAACAATAGAAGGTCTTTGCATTGGCTCTCAGACTGGGAATATTCTTCCCCTAACTTCTTTCCAGTTTTTGATCTAAATGTCCACTTCTCAACTAGACTTTCTCTGTGCACCCCACCTTCTCTAAAATTACAATTCCCCAGGACACTGCACATTGTCCCTTCCCTATTTCCCTATTTTATTTTTCTCCTTAGCACTTCTTACCACCTAATGTTTATTTTGCTTACTTGCTTCTTTGTCCCCCCCCCCATAATGCACATTCAATGAAGGAAGAGATTATTGTCTGTTTCATTCTCTGCTGTTCTTCAGCACCTACAATACTGTTGGTTATATAGATGATGCTCAATAGATATTCATTGAATGAAATAGTTGTTCCAAAGTAAAATTTAAAAAAAAAACCATATGAGCCAAATTTTACAGTTTGGCATATATAAAATGCTCAATATTAATTAATGAATTATTTTCCTAAGATGGATTAAAAAAAAACAAACACATGTGAGCCAATTTCATTGCAGGGAACCAGAGACAGAATGTTGTTGGTTTTACTACACAGAGTATATTTTGTAAGTGGATCATAAGCACCATAAAGATTTGGGATTCTTTTCATTATGCATATATTTTTAAAATGGGATATTCCTTGACCTCCATGTATAATTTCTGTTTCTTGTCACTGATTGGATTTCCTATACTTGACTGCTAATTACGGTAGAATTTAATTAAAGCAAACATCAAAGGGAAAATTCCCTACCTTATTTATTGGAAGAAGAATGCCACTCCAACGGAATTGATTTTGTGGTGAAATCTGTTTATTCATGTAGAATATGCAGATTTCAAATAAAGGAGAGAAAGGAAGAATGGACAAGCCTAGAACCTTTAGCCTTTTTCTTCTCCCAACCCTTTTAGTTGAGGAAGGCACAGCTTTAGTCACTTGAGCCCTATAGTTTTAGGTGCCAACAATTCCCCTCCCCCTTCCTCTCTCTCCTCTTCACATATATTTAGAACAGCTAAATGTAAAAGGAACTCACCACATCTTCGCAGGGGGAGGAAGTTGTGCATTCCCTTTACTGTATTCTGGGATATTTTTAGCAGATCTAAAGAACAGTTTTTGACAATAGCAAAATATGGCTCTTTGAGAACTAGTTATTTAAACCCCTGCTGAATGTATCCTGACAAAAATTAGAGAGTTTTATTAATTAGATAGCCTGAGGAGAGAATTAAATCTTGAGTCACCACTCTGTGTGCCAAAATAAGTTGAAATCTTTAAACAGCCTTGTAATTAGAGGGTCCCAGCGAGAGAGACAGAGCAGTCACTATTCACATAGAAGAACCTGGATGGTGGCATGCATTTGTGAGAGAAAATTGCAGCAGCAAGTCCAGAAGGACAAATGAAAAATGGGTGGCCTTGAAAATTTGTGTACCTGACTTCAATCTCCAAGAAACCAAAGCAGTGAGTTGGAATTCACTGCTTTGAAAAGGAGCCTGTGACATTGTCTTCCCAATTTACACTGAAGCCATTATCTTCGTAAAGGTTAAGAAAAGGCAAAGTTTAATTACTCCACCACTTTCTGAAGGATAAAAAGGTAGGCATGAGAAATCGATGGAATTTTTTCCCAAGCCTCAGCAGGCAATATTTTTATCTGATAATTTGTACTAGAGCCCTGGTGAATTTCATGCAACTTCAAATATTCTCTAAAATAGAGTGCCATGTTGTATCTCCCATAAATGAGAATGCTTATTTTTCAAATATATGACATTTTTCAAATCATTTGCATTTTAAAGGTCTAAAGAATTTTAATCACTGATCAGTTTTAACCCACGTTTCCTGCCTGTGTGCATCAGCATACACCCTCGACTTCGCCATCCTCATAAAAATTCTCTCTTAAGCTCTTACTTTCAAGTGTTTTTAAAATGGCTCAGCTCCCCCGCAGCTCTCATCAGCCTGCCTTCCCAAGTGGTCCCCTGCCTGGGAAGATGAAAGGCCCTCTTCACCTCAGCCAAGGCTCCTGTTTCTGCTTTCACATTGATGGGAAATAACTTAAAGACGGGAAAGTAACTGAGTATCTCAGGCTGACCTTGAGCTGGTGTGATGCATTTCCTCTCAGGAGCTTTTTCAGCTCTCACGTGGTCTTCATTCCCAACTAAAAATGACACCTACCTAATGCTCACATTCTCCAATTAAAATTAATTTTACTGGCTCATATCTACTCTACCATTCTGGAATATAAGAACCAACATATTTCATGGCATATTAGTTTTACTCTAATTACATGAGTTTCTTGAGGATGCCAATAATACCCTTCATTTTATATCTCAAAGGCAGCATGTGTTGTGATTAGGAGCACAGACTCTGGAGTCAGGCTGCCCAGGACCAAATCCCAGCTCTCTTCCTTATTAGCTGGGCAATCTTGAGCCAGTTACTTACCCCTTCTGTGCCCTGTTTCCTCATCTATAAAAAATGCCAATAATATTATCTCCTATTTCAAAGGGTTGTTGTAAATATTAAATGAGCATATGTAATATATTCTATACATGTAACCTTTTTTTTTATATTTCCCTTTTAGTAATACAGAGGCAGATATACAGTTAGGGACCTTGGTGACATTTAATGCCACTAGAGTAAAAAAAAAACACACACACACAAATTCTATGATATTTTACTTGGTAATTAGCTCTATTTTGACAATTACTAAATCCTTTTTGTGTCCAGAGCAAATGTTGAATAGACTCAACCTCTGGCCATTCATTCCCTAGTGTTTAGGGCCGAAAGGCTGATTTATGAAGGAAGAAATGGTGCTCTGTCAATACATCAGATGATACATCTCTCAAATGACATGCAGTCAATAATATTTAAGTGATTCTCATACTATTATGCATTACTATCACCAATAAGCTTTTACTGGGTGATGATCATGTGTTGGGCATTGAGTCAAATGCTGAGGACAGAAGAAAGCCAAGGCATGGTCTTTTACAATGAACTTGAGATCTAGTTGGAAAGACAGTATCTTCATCAAGAGATAAATAAAAAACAAATGGCAACATAAAGTCAGTACAAAATAAGTGGAGCAGATAATTGTGCTGTAGCAATTCAAAGGAACAAGAGGTTATTCTGGGTTTGGGCAGCTGGATATTGCAAGGCTGTGTCAGTGGGTAAAATGATACAATAGTTTTAACATGGGAAATTATTCATTACAGATCAAATAAAAATTAAACTTGTAAAATTATTAAATTATGATTTACAAGAAGGTATCTTTGACCTATTTCTTATAAGAAAATCATGTAAAATGCAACAAAAGCTATTTACGGAAGGCATGCAACTTGACAACCAAGGAGGCCAAGAAATGGGTATAATAAGGATAAATATTGGACAGAAAACATTATCGACCCCTTGTACATACCATGACACAGCCTCACCTGAACTGCTTTGTGCATTTCTTGTTATTTTATCTCCAGAAAGAGAGGGTCATTTACGAAAAGCCTTGCAGACTTACTCATTATTGTTGCCCCACGATTGTACCTCTGTAACTGGCACATTACAGAAATGGACTTTTCCTCCCCCCAAAATTCAGTGTATAATGAACATGAGGTGTCTTTTAAAGTTTGAAAGACACAGGTAAAATAAAAATTTAGAAAGCACACAGCAACTTTATATATCTCATTACTTTAAAAAGTAGATGTGTTAAAAATGTATATGAAAGTCTGGGTGCGGTGCCTGTAACACTCTGGGAGGCCAGGGTGGGAGGGATTGCTTGAGGCCAGGAGTTTGAGACTGGCCTGAACAAGAGCAAGACCTTATCTCAAAAAAAAAAAAAAAAAAAAAAAAAAAGTATGTGAAATTGAAAAAGGGGTTAATCTAAAAAATATGTTAAAAAAAATAAGAATGTTTGCATCTCTAAATTTCTGAGATTGATATAATGGTAAGACATTATTTTTCAACTCTTCTAAAATACAAAATATGTTATACTGTAAAGAATATTAAACCTAAAATCAGAAAAGCTGTACTCAAATTTCATTCTGCCACCTACTACCTTTATAAAATTGGCCAAGTTACAAGCAGATTACCTCCCCAGTGTGGGTGGGCATCACCCAGTCTGTTGAAGGCCTGAATAGAGCAAATGGCAGAGCAAGGAGGAATCTGCACCTTTTGCTTCCTTCCTCATGCTTGAGCTAAGACACCTCATCTTGTTTGGCCCTCAAACTGGGATGTACATCATCGGCTCCCCTGGGTCTCAGGTCCTCGGGCGTGGGCTGAATTACACCACTGGCTTTCCTGAGTCTCCAGCTTGCACATGGCAGAGCATGGGACTTCTTAGCCTCCATAATCACATAAGCCAATTACTCATAATAAATATTTCTCTGGAGAACCCTAATACCATGGGGGAAAAGTGGTGATTCTGATTTAAAAAAATAATGCCTGAGGATATTACAGGTCCTAGAAAAAAACAAAAACCAAACAAACAAAAAAGCCCTGCTATCTTCCTGACATAGGCAGATACAAGGTATAAAGTTTACTGAATAAGCACTTCATTTTCAGGATTAAGACAAACCTTCCAGGATCCTGGGGACCCATTAACTGCTTAGAAGTCCTAGCTTCTGGAGAGATACAACACACTAGTAAGTTTTTTTTTCAAGGTTACATTAAAATTATAATATCAAATGGTAAAAAGGAGAGGCCTACATTTTAATGAATTTAGAGTTACTGACCCGCATAGCACTCTATTCAAACAGACATAAGGATCTTCAGGAGTCTGGCTTTAGAAAACAAACAAACAAACAAAAACAGACCTGCTGTAAACTACTTACTGTTTTCCCAGTGAGAACACCAAATGATCTCTGCTGTTACTCCTATCCCCCAAATCCTTTAGTGCACTGGTTTTCAACTTTGGCCAAGATTAGAATCACCTGGGAAGCCTCTGATACTTAGACCACATTCTAGAACAACTAAATTAGAATCTCTGGGGGTAGGACCCAGGCATCAGTATTTTTAAAGCTCCCCAGATGAATCCAATGGCAGGCAAGGTTGAAAACCACTACTGTAATAGCGTTCTAATCCCAGCTGAATCACATACAGGCTCCTTAGCTTGGCATTTGAGTCCTGCCACACTTGATCCCCACCTTCATCCCCATCTGTTTTCAGCCTCATTCCTACACTCCCAGTGCACTGGCCTACACAGTCTTTGTGTCGATGCACTGTTTGCCTGCCCAGGATGCAGACCCCTGTATTTATCTCCATTTATCGCAGCTCTGCTTATTCATATTACATTTTTCAACACTCAGCTCAAATGGTAGAACCTCCATGAAACTTTCCCTGATGCCCTGGTGTGGTGGGTTTAAATATGCACACAAATCTTTGATACTACTCACACAAAATGCAGAATCTAATTCCCTTCCCTTCCTTTAAACATGGTCTAGCCTTACCAAATGTATTCTAATGAGCAGCATGTGGCAGAAGTGACTTTGAAGTAAAGCTAGGTTAGAAAAGGCCATACAGCTTCCACCTGGCACTTCCTCTCTCACGACACAGGCCCAGCTGGAGAGACCAGGTGAGGCCACAAAAAGACAGGGTGACATGCCTGAGGAACCCCAGCTGTTCCAGCCTACCAGCCCTTCCAGTCAGCATCAACTGCCCACATGCAAACAAATGTGCCTTCGGGTGATTCCAGCCCTTTAAGACATCCAGCTGAGGCCTCAGACATCACAAAGTAGAGACAAACTGTCCCTGCTGTACCCTGTCCCCATTCCTGAACCACAGTACAATAAGTAGGCATTGAACACCATTAAGTCTTGGGATAACTGTTACATGGCCATAATAACAGAAACTCTCACATTTCTAGCTCATTTTATCTCTGCCTTGCATATAGTACTCAACATATTCTTTCGCTATTATTACTAAAGATGTTGTATCTCTCATCCTAGATCAGTAGGGCTTTGATGGCAGAACCCATGGTTTACTGATTTTTGTATCTTCCACGATGCTTTGCCCTAAAATGTGCTCAAAATTGGAGTGAATTGTTAACTTCCAGCATAGACAAGAATTAGCCCTGTGAAGGCATCATTGTACTTTTGTCTGGTTCCAAATTCCTGATTATAATTGTCAACTGCATTCACATGCTTTAATTAAATTAAAGGCCTTGTATTACATCGAGACAATACAGTGACAACAAAAGGAAATGTCGAGACTGAATGTACAAGACTGATAGTGGCATATAATTATAAAATACAATTAAGTATATATAAGTTCAAATAATATGCATTATGGACCAGGCATTAACTTTTCTAATCTTTGCTCTCTCAGGAACTGATGAAATTTGCTGTTCTGTGGCTAAGGGAAACGTTTCTGACTTTGTCTGGTTTGCAACCTCTTCTTTTCTTGGCATGTGTGTGTATGTCTGCACATGGTGTCCATGTCTGACTTTGCCTGTGCTGGAATGTTAGTTCTTTGTAAGTTTTTTGTCAATGCAGAGTTATTTGTTTTAAAAGGCGGTGTGAATGGTAGGAAGAGATTGGACTGCCTGGGTTGAAATCTGGGGTTGAAGTTACACGTGGCTGGTCAGCCTTGGGCAATTACCTCTACATCTCTGATATTCAAGCTCCTTAACTATCAAAATCATCAGGTATCTTATCAATTCCCTTCAATGTTCAATGAAAATTTAGGTTTAGAATTTTTGCCAACTTTAGGTATAAGAAAGTTTGCTTTTCTCCAACATGCTGTAAAAAATGGTGGCTATAGCTGTGACTTGGAAAAGGCTTTGGTTGGTTTTTCTCTGTCTCTGTTTCTTTTTCTTTTTTACACCACCTCCTTTTCTTTCTTTCTCCCTGATCTGCTTGTCTTATTCTAGGCTGAACTAAGACAAAGCATTATTTCAGCCCCTAATATGTTGCCATGAAGAGAGATATTTTGAGGCAGGTGTAATCCAGAAAATGCAACCCTACTGAGCTGAGCTGACATCTTTTGGCTCTGTGATACCTCCTACATTGCAATTCTAAGCATTCCCCTGGCTGTAGTTTTCAGAGCGGAGATTATCTATTTAACAATTTTATTATTACTATGAATAGATAACAAATCAATTTTTTTAAATGTGCAGGCAGGCCCAAGAGATCAGTAAGCTCCTTCTTCTTTTTTTTCCACTTAAAAACACCATATCTGCCTACCTATCTTCCTCCCCTCATCATTGATTTGCAAAATCTGGTGTAGTGTTACAGTGAAATACTGAAATACCTCTCAAATCTTCCCTTTCTTCTTAACCCTCCTACCACTAACATAATAAATTCTAAGTAAGTACATCTGAAACTTTAATATGAATTTGAATCACCAGATGAACTTATTAAAATGCAGAGTCTGACTCAGTAGGTCTGGGTGTGGCCTAAGAATCTATATTTCTAATAAGTTCCTGGGTGATTTCAATGATGATATTGGTCCACGACCACATTTTGGGTTACTAAGATCTAGATGATAGCGATAACCTCATTCCTGGGCTCCCTATGTCCACTCTCACCTGTAACATCCTTGACAGTAACACCAAAGCAAGAAATTTAAAATACAAGCTTGATCACACCTCTTTCCTATCCCCACTCCCAGCTCCACCCATGCTACCATTCTTTCAGTGGACCTCTATACTTGTCAGGATGAAGTCCAAACTGCTTAGCATGGCCTGAAAGACTGCATCCCTACTTGCCTGTGTAGCCTCATTTCTCTCTACTCCTTCATTCAACATATATTTGATGAATGCTATGACAGACCCTGCACTCCATTCCTACCTCTCTAAGGGCCAGCCACAGCCAAGAGCTTGCAATGCCCTCAGCACATTTTTCTTGCTTCTGAAACTTTTCAGGTGCTGCTCTCTCTGTTTTCAACATGACCATTCCTCCCCTGCTGCCCTGTCCCCAACTTTCCTAGTTAGAACTTCCTCATCATTTAGGACCAAACATGAGGATCACCTCTTTTGGAAGACTCCCCTACCCCATTCAAATGTGCCTTCTGTATGCAATCTATCTATAACTTCTCCTTTGCACAGTGTCTGGGACAGAATAGAAGCTCAGAAACCACTTGAATGAATAAATAGGACTTATGGCACTGTATTGTAATGGGCTGTTTATTTCTCCATATTAAATTTCTTGACAGCAGGAACCATTACTTATTTATCTTTTATCTTTAGTGGTGCCAAGGCAATTCATTAATATGTATTGAACACATGAATGAATGAATGCATAAAAGAATGAATTAAAAGGTGATGCAAAATTATAGATATCAGCAAAGTTATGTATGAATTAAAATGTTATAGCAGGAGAAATTAATGAGGCTCAGACATGAGCTGTAGAAGAGCAGAAAAGATTGGTGTTTAGGTTTCTAGGTTTCTGTGGGGCATAATAAAGGACTGCTTTTGGGTAAATTTTGATAGAAGTTGGATGCAAGTGTGACCATATTAGAACAAATACTCTTGAACAAAGCAAAGAGAAACTACAGTTAAAACTTCAGCCAAACTCAGTTTTTGCAACTACCCAGATATTCTGCTAACTCTTAAAAAATTCTCCAGTTCTTAATTACTTAGTAGAGTGGCTAACCAAATATGTTATCATTTAGGGAGTATGTCAAAAGGAGGACCAAGGAGAAATTTGAGCATGTCTTTTATAGAGCCACAATTATACCCATATGTTCATAAGAAGTAGAATTGTAATATAAGGTAATCAATATACCCTCAGATAGTTGCACTTTCCTCTACTTCTTGACATATTATGTATTGAGAATTTTCATGGGCACAGTTTTCTACATTGTAGAAAAGATTTTTTGGTATTCATCAGACATGCATGACATAACAAACAAAAACACACACACAACAGGCTAGCCCCTGCTTTATTGGTGGTTTGAATTGACAACACACCTGGCAAAACAAACAAAGAAAGCCGTAAGTGCCGAGGTGGAGTTAAAGGCACACATCAGAGGAGCACAGATAGGGACATCTCATTCAGTGGGGCATCAGGGAATGCTTTCTGCAGTCCTGCAACAAAATGAAATAAAAGAGAGCAACTCAAAACTAAAAATAAAATAAACAAATACACCAACCAATCAAATAAGAAAGTCAAAAGTTGTTTTAAAAAATCCTCAAATGTATCAAACAACAGAGAGGATTATTTGAAAAAATCTGGGGAAAATGTTCGGATTTAGCTTCCCCTTTTTTCCTCTCTCCTAAGTCTTTACCTTTCTTGTATTTTTTTCTCTTATCCTCTCACCTTCTCTCTTCCCTCTTCACTCCTCCTCTCCACCCCCCAAGTCTATAATTCCCACAAATAACTAATTTGAGGGGTGGGGTGTGGGTGAAGGTGGGTTAAATCCTATCCAGAGGGTGGGGTGTGTGAGAGGCAGAACCTCAGGCTCCAAGTCCTGGGAGCCTGATGGGGACAGGAATTCCGAACTGGTGCTGGCAGCCAGCAGGTGCCAGCTGTTTCCTCCGCAGCTCATATTCAGGGTCCTGGTACTTGAAAGATAATCAGGTCTTGTGTTTGACAGGGATCCCCCAAGGTGGCAAAGATAGGCAGGTCTAGGAGGACTCCACCTCATGAATTGCCAGGATCCAGGCACTGAACCACCATCTGGGCTGTGTAAGCAGATCAGAAAAGTCTGGACCTTCCTAGTTTATCCACTGAGATTCTATTTTTATATGTTTATATGTTTACATGATATATTATAAAAGTTTTATGAACTTTAGTATTTTAAGTGTGTTAAGTCTTTAGTTTCAGGGATCAAAAAAATAAGATGGATTCTGAATTTAAAAATTAATAAAGTAGTATCATCTAAATAAAGACCAGATGACATTGCCATGTGGTTCTCTCTACTATGGTATCCCCCTGAGTGTAACTTTGTATACTGGACTTTGGCAGGTCATCCATCATGACGGAGAGGGTTTATGGGTTCTCTCTTCTCTCTGAACTCATTTACAGCAGAGTCGAACAAAGGGTAAATAAAATGCTGTCTGGAAAAAGAGGAATAGAAATAGAAACTATTGTAGAATTTTTATATTGTAGAATGTCATAAGGGGGATATTTCATTTCCAGTTTCTCTTATAACTGGGGATTGTTAGTGTAAGGAATATTCTTTGGAAAGCTTTTTTTCTTTTCACATAGAATTCTTATAGAATATGAATAATAGTTCAATCCATGAAATAAATCTGAACCTCCAAGACAGAGTATTTAGAGTGAGAAGAGTTGCAAAGGATACAAGCATGGGAAGTATTAAATACACTGAGGTGGGCTCTGACGAGGAACTGGTAGACTTAAGTAGTGCGAATAGTCGGGGAGGTAGGAAAAAAACAGAAAGTGGTGCCATGAAAATCAGGAAGAAGAAAGTTTGAAGAAAAATGAACATAGCAAATAGCCTCAAATTCTGTATTTTCAAAACATTAACTTATGAAATTACCTCTTAAAATTCACTGCTTGGCATTCAAGGATTGTCTACACAAGAATGGCTCTTCGAGATTTAAAAATCTTTGAAGTTTGAGCTTTTATTTACAAAGATCATAGTAAAATAGAAATAAAGGAAATGGTCAGGGCAAATAGCCTAACCAGTGTGAGTTTGCCTCTTGTTAATACAACATGATTATAACATTTAGTCCGGTCCTTCCTCTTATTAAAGTTTTTGTTTGTTTTTTGAGACAGGGTCTTGCTATGTTGCCCAGGTTGAAGTGCAGTGGCTATTCACTGGTGAGGTCCTAACATAATACAGTCTCAAACTCCTAGGCTCAAAGAATCCTCCTGTCTCAGCCTCCCAAGTAGCTGGGACCAGAGGTGCATGCCACTGTGCCCAGCGAAAGTTTCCTTTTAATCTCCTCCAAAGAACGAAGCTCTTCAGGGCCCTCTCAGTCTCCTGACTCGAAAGCAGTCTGGAAAGGAAACATCAACTTATGAACAGTGGGCAAGAAGAACCAATAGCAGTTCTTTTCCCTTTGGGTCTGTTCCTTTTTCTCCACCCATAATCACTCTCCCATGAAACCCTGAAGCTCTCTGATGGTATTTACCATGTTGCCTTATGTTAAGAAAGACTGTTTTTTTAATCTTTGCTTTTGGTCAATTTTCTTTTTTAAATCTCTCAGGTGATTTTTTTTTCCTGAACAGCTAATTTAATCATTTTGGCATTGCCTGACTCCATCCATCCTGAGAAAAGTCAATTCAATCTCCCTGATTGGTTGAAAAGGAAAGAAAAGAAAGAAGGAGAGAAAGAGAGAGAGAGAGCGAGAGAAAGAGAGAGAAATAAAGAAAAGAAAGAAAGAGGGAAGGAAGGAAGGAAAGAAGGAAGGAAGGAGAGAAGGAGAGAAGGAAGGAAGGAAGGAAGGAAGGAAGGAAGGAAGGAAGGAAGGAAGGAAGGAGAGAGAAAAGAAAAGAAGAAAAGAAAAGGAAAGGGAAGTGCCCACCCTTTGTGACTGAATTGATTACCCTCTTTCTGTTGATAATACAGGCAAGACAGATTTGCTAGTTAGGAAAGATAATCTGTGGACTCAGGGTGTGTCTGCACCCCTACCCTATCCCCAGTACCCAACATAGTCAACACATTGATCTTCTTTGATTCCTTTTATTTTTATTTCAGCATATCATGGGGGTACAAATGTTTAGGTTACATGTGTTGCCTTTCCTCTCCTTCTCCCCTAGAGTCAGAGCTTAGATTCTTGCTCCCAATGCTCAGCACTACAAATGGCGATCATCAATCCCCCTGCTGCTAAGGCATTGCTTTGTTTTTCTCTCAGTGATGCTCAGGTATTAGATTAATTGGAAGTGAATTTAACCTAATGGCTTATTATCTCTGCAGGCAACATTTTTCTTGACAAAGTGCTTAACCTGAACACAATTCTGCTAGCCACATGGCTCAATGACTGAGTCAACTCATTTACATATAATGATATAAGTAAATCTCTGCACACACTGAGTTTCCATTATCACTATGAAGAGAATTAGTGACAGCTTTCATCGCAGCATGTGCTGACCAGTGTAATAGCTACCTGTGGTACTAGATGATGTTTTCTAAATCTCGAAAAAGGAAACCAAATGACTTTTAAACTTTCCATTTCAGGTTCACACATACCATGTATCATTATTCAAAATGAACGAGGTCTATATTTTGTTTCATGGGAGCTTAGATTACCATGTGTGCATAAGTCCTTATAGATAGCTAAATTTTCTGTTAGATTAAATGTTATTCCTTTAAGCAATGTACTTTATTCTAACTATTTTAGTTGTAAATTTTGGAAAATAAGTTTAACATTGTCTATATTCCTAAATAAGAGGCAATATGGTGATCATTTAGAAAACCACTATAAACGCCAGGCAAACTTGGCTAATGGACATCCAAGAAAGAAAGAAAGAAAGAAAGAAAGAAAGAAAGAAAGAAAGAAAGAAAGAAAGAAGGAAGGAGAGAAGGAAGGAAGGAAGGAAAAAAGAAAAGAAGAAAAGAAAAGGAAAGGGAAGTGCCCACCCTTTGTGACTGAATTGATTACCCTCTTTCTGTTGATAATACAGGCAAGACAGATTTGCTAGTTAGGAAAGATAATCTGTGGACTCAGGGTGTGTCTGCACCCCTACCCTATCCCCAGTACCCACCATAGTCAACACATTGATCTTCAAGTAAACCTGAATAAATGAATTACTCTCAGAGTCTGGTGTCTGACATGACTGGGAATGTTTCAGAGTCTCAAGTACCACTTAAGAAGCATTGAAATAGAGTAAGGACCACGTATGGGCGTGGGGCAGAATTAACAAGGCACTGTCAACCTTTGATAGTAGCTAAAGAAAAATCACACCATGATTTATGTGAGTTTAATTACTATTATGCAAAAGTGGCTCAATTTTTCTCATACATATGATTTTTTGTGGTAATCAGATGCTCCCTGGAAATTATATGTCTGAGGGTAAGTGAGAGAGAGAGAGGGAAAGAGGGAGAGAGGGAGAGAGGGAGAGACATAACAATGCTGTCAGTGAAAATTGCAAGACATGCATTCTCAATGGGAGTGACAATTAGCTCTCGGGAGGAGGCAAAAAATCTTATTATTTTTATGTATAAAGTACAGATCTACATACAGTCCATAAACATATACCCAGTATATCTGTGGCATTAAAATTTCATAGAAGACAGTATTACGAAAAATGTTTAAATAGACTCAGGGGGAGACATAAAATATGAGACCTTGCAATGAAGGATGTGGTGCTGGCGGCCGTGGGTGAGAGAAGCCGGGTATAGGCAGGCACCATATTTGCATGTTTACCAAATGTCCCTGTCTCCTCTCTAGCTTGCTCTCTCTCAGTCACCCACATGCATCCTTTGCTCTAGCCGAGCCACCTGTATTTCTCCAGGGTGCCATTCCATTTCTTGATGCTTAGCCTTTGCACAGGCTGGTCCTCTGACCTGGGATTCTCTTCTCTCTTCTCCATCTTTTGTACTGGCTAACTCGTCCATCTCAAAATCCAACTCCAGCCTTATCTCACACTGAAAGCTTTCTAGACATGTGCGAAAAAACAACAATAACAACAAAAAAACCAAACAAGCAAAACTAAAGGAAGGAGAAGAAGCTGATAACAGGGATGTCATATCATTTAAGGATGCTGACTTTGAGCAAAGACCTGACTGAAGTGAGGAAGACAGTCATAAGATTATTCGTAGGATAAATGTGCCAGGTATAAACAAATACCCTGAAATTAAAGCAGGTTTGTCAGGTTCAAGAAGAAGCTCAGTGTAACTGAAGCCAGCAACACAGAAGGCAAGTCACAGGAAATTAGGTTGGAGAGGTATTAAAGGATCATATTCTATAGGTCATTGTAGTGTTAAGTATTTTCTACCAAGTGTGGTGGAAAATTATTGGAATATTGACATCAGAGTGTACCATGAGCTCATTTATGGATTTAAAGGCTCACATTGACTGATGTATGGAGAATTGATTATAGAGGTACAAACAACAGGAAGGCCAGTTAGAAGGCTAGTGAAATAATGTAGTGAAAATGATGGTCACCTGGATTGGCATGCTAACAACTAAGTGGGGGAGAAATTGCCTAGAATTCTATGCCTCCCTCCATTCACTGGACACATGGAAAACTACACCCCAAATTCTAAGACTCAGTTCAAATACCCAAACTACTAGAAACCTAAACCTTGTCCAACTACCCCAGGTTGGTTAGTGTCTTCTGTCTCAGGATGGTCATAGCTCTTTTTATATTCTTCCATTACTGCACTTTCCTCATTCAATGTGATAATATTTGTATATCTGTCCATAGCATGCTATCAGCTCCTTGACCACAGATTGTATTTTAGTCATTATAGCATCCATAAGACCTAAGATAGTTATGAGGTATATAGTAGTAATAGCCAACATCAACAAACTTTTACAATGTGCTAAACATTCTATAAGTGTTATTTCATTTGATGCAACAAGGTGATGAAACGGGTACTATTATCTCATCTTCAAATGAGAAAACCAAGGCACCAAGAAGTTAAGTGACTCGTCTGAGTACACACAACTAGCTAGAAAGTGGTTGCAGTAGTCCTCAATCCCATCTTTCTAAAGACAGGAACCTCACTTTTAACAATTTGGTAAATCTGCCATAATATTAATAAATGTTTTGTTCCTGGACCTCGGAGAGAGAGAGCGCGATTTAGTGCAAGATTACAATTAGCTTGGGTAGAATTATCAGTAATGACAGAAACATCTTGTTCAGGTCCTAGTGACACATCCAGTGTCTCTCTGCTATAGTTTTTCTGGTATGAGAGTCACTGGTTTGGGTTAAAATGCTCTGAGGTTGGGATCACAGGAATACACTTCTGAGGTATCCCAAGAGCACAGCAGTGGGTAGGTGGCCTTCATGATGCCTCAGAGCATAGCAGGCTATTGACCATTTTTAACTAAAAGTTGCCATTTTTCATCTACTGCTGAAACTGCTATAGAACTACTATTAGTTTAATTTAAAATTTTTCTGGCTTATTTTCCTAGTTATAGTGACAAATCCGTACTCCTTCAGTCACCCAAGCGTCCTTTGAAATGATCATTTGTACTTTTAATAACTAACTAGATAAGAGCAAGGCACAAAGCCCAACTAATTATTAGACATTGCCACCTGAAACCACTTTTGGAACAAGGCAAGGTGTAAATGAATAAATAAGTAACCAGCTGATCCCACGACTTTGGCTTAACTATCACAATGTGCTGACTAAGCTTAGCAACCACCAAAGTGAAATCACTGTCCCAAGCCAAACACATGGGAAGAACCCCCACTTCCGCACTGGCTCAATCAAGAGAAGCACGACGATTCTCTCAGCAGATGGTCTTTCTTTCCTCAGGCTGACAGAATAGAGTTAAAATTATTTAGCATAATCTTTACCTTTGTCGCTTTCTACCGTGAAAGACATGAGTGTTTCTTGTTCCCATCCCTTTGTTTCTTTCCTTTGCTGACATTGGATGTTGGGCTTCTATAGTCAACTGGGCAGAAGAGGTGCATTGTGTTTCTCTTTTGGCTTACACCATGTTATACAGACAGTCTTGTTCTCTTCACCTCCCTTTCTGCCACCCACTCCTCACTTATGATTTCAAAAAGCCTGGTGGCTAATCAAGGCTTATTGAATTATTCCCAATCACTGAGCAAACATTAAAAATACATAGCAAGGAGGCTGTGATTTTTAGGTCCTCAGAATCACTGGATTCGTGTTTCCAGTCTTTGCCATCCTTTCAACACACACTAAAGATCCCTGGCTTTAAAGAGAATGCTGTATTTGCAGATCTCAGAGGTAGAAGTTCACTGAGTTATTCTGAAAATGAAGAAAAGCACCCTTGCCAAGGCCAATGTGTCACAGCTTTTTATAGCATTGCTTTTTGACAAGTGAGATCTTGTGGGATCTCATATTTGCAACTTGTAACTTTTTTTCCTAATGATCAGGCTATTTTTGGCCAGTAAGACAAAAAACAAAAAGGGAACAGCCTGAGCAGGAAATATACCCACTCACAGAAGGAGCCAGCTGGGCTGGTCCTGGGTATGTTGGGAAGTTGGTAAAAGATGTAGCCTCAGCTCCACCAGCCTCTCCTTTTAAAAGGTGTCCTCCTTCTTCTTCCCCATCCCAGAGGAATCTCCTTCCCAATCCCTAGGCTTTCTTCAGTTTCCTTATTGAAGCCTCTTTACAGTGTCAGTAGAAAAATGTGACGATGTAGTATATTGGAAACAGCATTCAATATATAAACAACTGAATCCTGATTCCAACTTCACCATTTACTAGCAGTTTGATTTAAGGCCAGTGGTTCATCTCTGACTCCCAGTATCCTCATCAATAAAATGGGGATCTCTTCCCAGTCCACCCACAGACTTATTTTTAGGGTCAAGTAAGAATACGTATGAGTGTGTTCTTTAAAATCTAAGCATAATACAAGTATAAGGCATGATCAATTTCTATTTGATTATCTTGCAGATGATGCTCATGAATCCAGAATGATTGCTAAACGAAGGCGTCTCATTTGACAATATTTCATTCTGAGATTGATTTGCAATTTCACTGGAATAAACCTGACAAATTTGTAAAGAGAAATCTAACTGCTTAATTCATTCTTTTCACAGTCAGTGAATAACCAAATTGATCATTAAAATCAATTATTAGATACCATAGGGCTGGTGCACGGTCAGTAACCTCCAACTGTAGACCATTATGATCATCCCAATGGGCATGAGCTGGAGCCACTTAGGTTCTATTACCAAGTGGCTTCAACCCATTAGGAGTTCCGTTACTTAGGAGAAAGCTGCAAAGTAAAGCAAGATAATAAATTACATTTTCAAGACTGCTTGAAATGGGGGCAGGTGTGTAACTTATCTGCCAATCAGATGAACCCACAGTGAGGTTTGGATATAGAAGTGAGAGCACGAGGGAACAGACATGTAAAACTTGTGGCAAGCATGGTGGGTTTCCAGGGTCAGTCATGCAGAGTCCCAGCATCCTGTAATTTGATGTGCTTGAGTCTGAGCTTTGAAATGACTGAGAAAGCACTGCAGTTGATGGAGTCTCCCTAGACATAACTAGAATGTATCCTCTTCCACTAGGGATAATGGGAAATAAGAGTCAGATATTACAACAAGTAATGAAAAAAGTAAAATTGTATTTTTGCTCGACAAACCTTGTGACAATAAAAATCTGTGACATCATCTGTCCTAAAGATGGGTCCTATCAACACATATATATTGATCACATTCTTTTAGCTGGATATATCACATATATACCACTTGTTTTCTACTTAGGCACCTCCATTTATCATTGAAAACTTAGAAAGAATCATTTTAGTAGCTGCACAAGATTTCACTGTATGTATACACCATGATTTATGGATTCACAGCTCCATTTTTACACATTTCTGTAACACATTTTCGCTATACTAAAAACTCTATACTAAAAATAATTTTGGCATTTTGAATTATTTCCTGCAAAATCCTCATAATCAAGTTTTATGTTAATACTTTTGATCATTTCCATATTCTATATTTCAATTTTTTTTAAAAAAAAAAGCTTTCCAAAGAATATTCTTTACACTAACAGTGCTCAGTTATAAGAGAAACTAGAAATGTTCTACCTTTATAGCATTCTACAATGTGAAAATTTTATAATGGTTTTTATTTATATTTATAATTCTCAAGAAAACATTTTATTTACCATTTGTCCAGCTGTGCTGTAAATGAGTCCAGAGAGAACGGAGAACTGGCTGCCAAGGCCAGGTCAGGGTTCTGCCTCATGGGCCAGAGTCCACAGTTCAGCTCTGCTTATGGACCTGCTCCTTACCTACCCCACCCTTCTGATAATACCCAACCCCAGATTAGTGAGTGTGGAAATTAGACACTGGAGGACAGGAAAGGTCTGCTAGGGAGGAAGAGAGGGAAGGAAAGGAGGACTGAGGAGGGAAGAGAGAAGATACGGGCACAGGAGAGAACATAGAAGAGTAAGGAGGTAGGAGAGAGGAGAAAACGGGAGAAGTTAAAAATAAGTTGCATCCAAATACTGTCCTCGGACTTCTTTAATTAATCCTCTTATTTGATAATTTCAAGAAGGTTTTTTTTTTTAAACAATTTTTGGGTTTTTTGTTTGATTGGTTAATTAGCTTCATTTTTGCTTGTTGTTTTGATTTCTTTTTTTAAATTTTAAGGGTTGTTTTATTTCCTTTTCTTGCAAGAGCTACAATCTTTCTATTGAAAGCAAACTGTAGATTTTCTTTCAGATAAAGCATTTCTGCTTCTCTGCACCTTCTTTAGTCTCCCTGCAGGCAGGTGGGGTGGCCATGCAGCGCCGCTGTGCTCATTTCAACGTTGTCATGTTCATAATCCACTCGTGTGGCAAGTGTCTAATATAGAAGTTATAGAAGCCCTGGGGCCTAGCAGCTTTGCCATATCCCAGTACAGATGCTAACTGGCTCTCAGGGAAGAGCGGTGGCCTAGACCTGAACACTGAGCCTTGGTTTCTCTTTTGGCATATATTGAAAAATGAAGTCAATGTGCTTTTTGAAGTCAAGTTATAAATGGTTCAGAATTGGGGTTGTTTAAATAATGAAATATTTTTTATTACTTCAAAAATAAGAATATTGATGTTTTACTTTAAAATAGCATGAAATGACAGAAAAAAAATGGGAATCAGTAGCTGGAGGCCTTTTATCCCAGGAGCAGCACTAACACTAGGTTGGGGAGTGAAGGTCTATGTGTGGCGGGGAGGGAGTGGACAAAAGAAGAAAGGATGAAGACCCTTTGTTTTCTACTCTGCTAACCTAAGAATTCCAGATTTTGGCAATTTCTTCAAAAGCAGGACCTGCTGACTCAATGAAATGGATTCATGTACCATTCTTGGGCATTTATTCTTCATAGTACAGATGAAAGTCTACATGAAACCTTCTTCATACTCCAAAGGAGAAAATGCTGCCAATTTTTTTTTTTTTGAGACAGAGTCTCACTCTGTTGCCTGAGCTAGAGTGCTGTGGCATCAGCCTAGTTCACATCAACCTCAAACTCCTGAGCTCAAGCAATCCTACTGCCTCAGCCTCCCGAGTAGC
>VBSM01003176.1:24262457-24374496 GCA_008086735.1 Cheirogaleus medius | reverse complement strand
CTTTCTATTTTTAGTAGAGATGGGGTCTCGCTCTTGCTCAGGCTGGTTTTGAACGCCTGACCTTGAGAGATCTGCCCGCCTCGGCCTGCCAGAGTGCTAGGATTACAGGCATGAGCCACCACGCCCGGCCCTGCCAATTTTTTTATGTGATATCTCTAATTAGGTCATTGCTGAAAATGCCAAGTAGCTCCATTTTATTTTATTATGGTCCAATACAACTTTAATGTCTAATAAACACTGATACCATGAAGAAAGGAATGGGTGCTTTCTTTGTCAATAAAATATTAAAGATCTTGAACTATGTAAGATTTAGGATATACAAAAGATTAAATGTTCAAAAGAAACTCTAGCTCTTAAAGTATAAAAGGTGGAAAATATTTATTGATTTGGGTCCTAAAGATATATTATAAAAGTTATAAAATTGGTAAAATACACTTTTCCATTGGTTGGTGTAGCTTGTAATTGAGACTTTTTCTATTCTGATGTAAAACCCTGAATCCTATAGTTACACCTTGAATATGCTGTTTCTAACCCTTGCTTAGCCATTCCGAGTTTTGATAACTATTTTGGAAGCATTATACTTCCCAAGAATCAGGGTGGCCTAACAGCTTGCACCATGCACTCCCAATCTGCTGCTTTTTGCATGTGTAAAAGATTTGATTCTTTTCACTCCTCGAGTATGAAATCTTTATTTTCATCAATGGTCTTTTTTCATAATATTTCTCTACATATTTTCTGCAGTGTTTGTCACTAATAATAACCTCTTTTTTTTATTTAAAAAGAAAAAAACCTCTTTGCTTTCTGGTTTTTCACAACACCACATTGTTCTAAAATTCCTCTCTTCTCTCTCTCTCTCTCCTTCTCTCTCTTTTTATTATGCCACACATTTTAAAATTGTAGCTCCAGGGAGTGAAAAAAACATTGGGCAGGATGTCAACAGATCTGCTGTCAAATCCCAGTTTTATTACTTACAAGCTGTGTGACCTCAGGGAGGTCACTACTTAACCTTTGAGCTGTCCTTTCTCTACTCATGCATAACATGGAGATAACTGTAATTGCTTTACCAAATTTTTAAAGGAGTAATATCAGTTAGAGTATGTTGTAAATCACAAAGTGATTTCCAATGTCAGGTTATTATCTGAGGGCTCTTTCTCCTGTCTCCCAACTTTACCTTATCTTCCCTCAAAGTTTCTATACTGATGATAAATAAATCTAAAACATCTATCCTGACCTCTGTCCCTAGCTTCAGTCACTCTCTCAGCTGTCTAGAAATCATAAAATCCTCAAGGTCATGAACCTTTTTCTGTGTCTTTGCATGTCTGAGACCAACCAGTACAAAACTAGGCAGGCTGTATTTGCTTACTCATAATTTCAATACAACATCAGTTTAACAAATAAAATTTAGCCATTTTTCCCCAAACCTGGATTTTTTCCCCAAACTTTCCCATTTTTTCATAAATGTCACCCACACCCTGAAGCCACCTACAAATCCAAGCCATCATTCCTTTGTTATCACTTTCAATATTCAATCTGGTATCCCAAGTATTTTTGATTCTTGCTTTTCTGTCTCTTTTGTGTCTGTCTCCTTCGTTCTAGCTCCCTACCACCGTCCTGGTTTAGACTTTTACTACTTCCTGTCAAGATGATTACAATAGTCCCTTGGTTTACTTCTCCAACCACAAGCCTTTTTTAATCCATCTAGTACATGCTGCCAGATTCCTTTTCTGAAGAAAATTGTAAAACAGAGTCTGAGAGTGAGCACCTATACAAATTCAGACTTGTCTGAGTTTGCCTGGCAGTTACATAAGGAACTCAAGATCTTCAAAGGGTCCCGTCACCTGAAAAGCAGGGAAATTCACAACAGTTGTGGTGGGCAGCCTCTAAAATGGCCACAGTGATCTTTCCTTCCAGGTATTCATACCCTTATGTAATTCCCTCCCCGTTGAGTGTGGGCTGGACATACTGGCTTGCATCTAACAAGTAGAAATGTGGCAAAAGTCACGAGACGTCATTGCAGAGATTAGTTTACAAAAAATAAACTGTGATTTTCCTCTTGCTTGCTCTCACTCTCTCTCTCCCTCACTTGCTCTGAGAGAAGCCAGCTGCCATGTTGTGACCTGCCCGGTGACAGGCCAATGTGGCAAGGAACTGGTGTCTCTGGTCAACAGGAGACCTGAGCCCTGCCCACAGCCACATGAGTGAGCTTGGGAGTGGGTCCTCCCCGCCGTTGAGCCTTGAGATGGCTGCAGCCCTAGGAGGGACCCTGGGCCAAAGGACCTAGATAAGCCATGCCTAGATTCCTCACTGACAGAAACCATGCAATAATAAATGCTTATTGTTTTAAGCTGCAAAGTTTTGGGATAATTAGTTATGCAGCAATAGATAACTAATACTACAGTTTAGTATGTGTAAATACAGATTGTCTTCTGGCCTTCTCCTGACACCCTATCACTGTGGTCAGAGCCCAGGGAGCAATAGGCTGTGATAATAATTTTTGACAAGACTCTGAGAAGACAGAGCTTGCTGCTTCATGGACCAAGTAACAGAGTATCATATGAGGGGCAGTAGTCCCACTTCAGCAACAGGACTAGGAGGAGCTGAGTGTTATGGACATCAGAGCACAGGAGAGAGGACCGTGATTGGGGTGCCAAGCCATGAATGATAGGTGATGTCTTGACAATGATGCAGGACATGTGCAGCCATTGTTAGGGTCCATCACAGGGCATAGGAGAGAACACAGACAGGCAGGAAGAAGACAACCAGAATCAATCATGATATACCCTGGAGTCTTCTTACATGATTTGAGAAGAGCTAGTATCCAAAGCCAGAAAGCATCTTCTTTTGTACTTTTGGGGCCCCATTCATCTTCCACATAAGTGGAAACATAGGCAATATAGAGTTTACCTACTTCCATCATGTCACCTCACTACTCTTTGCTGTCTGCATTTGAGCATTCCAACATTCAGCTTCTACTTGTATTCTGTCCCCACCATAGTCAAATGGATGTGCTCACTCTCTTATAGAATTAATACATTGTATTCATTCTCCCTAGACTTCCCACTGAATAAAACCACCTTCTACCTCCTTAACTAATGTTTAACAGTTTTCAAAATACAAGCAAAATCCTACTTTCCATATATCTTGCAAAACTATTTCAATGATTCCTTTGTGAGTATCCACCATGAAAATTATGGAATATCAATCTACTGATTGAGTATAACAACTTATTTAGAATATACATACTATTGATTAGACATTCTTAGAGATGCTCAATATATCTATGATATGGCCACTGTCCTTAAAGACTTACAATTTTATCATAGAAACAAAACTTTCCCCAAGAAGCAATCAGAGACCATAATAGATGGTACAAGCATATCATTGATTCTTCTAGAACAAGTTAAGCTGCTGCTTAGAGGTACTTGTCTTTTATAATTAAATGAGGTTAAGAAAGGAGAGATTAATATGTTTTTGCTATTTCTATCTTCACCTTGACATTGATTGTAAATGGGAATGTCCAAGCTGTAGTTATGGCAAAGATGGTTGCCTAGAAGTCAGACTCTGCTTGAAGCTGATTAGTGGAGTTATTCCTGGTGAGACATTCATCTTACTGCTCTCAGAGGTCTGTCTCTAAATCCAGATATTTGCCTCCCAGAGAGAAGTCTTGAGGGAGTAGGAATAATGTCAGTAAACTCACTTGACCAATATATAAAATTAATGTCCTAACTTATTATATAATACCTGCTAACACATTAATACAGTCTATTTCCTAGGCCTCTCTCTTCAACTAGACCCATATGGTTTAAGAAGCAGAAAGTCTGCATTCCTTAAACTTATTTCATAGGATGGTTCCCGTCTATCACCAAATAACTTTCATTTCTTATAGCTTGCCTATAATGCTTGTCCCTAGAAAAGCATATCAATTTTGGGGAATAATTACAAGTTGTTAATCATTATATTACAAATAATATTTTTAAATGCCATATGATATAATTTTCCCTTCTGGTAATTCTTGCTGTCTGCTTTACCCATCAAGGATGAAGTGGCTATTACTTCAGAGCATAAGCAGAAACAACCAAGGAAAAAGAGGAGAATGTTTACCTTTAGGTTGCAAGATAAATTATCCAAAATTAAGTAGAGATAGTCATGAAAGCACAGGTTTCCTGTGACAGCCATGCACCTGAGAAAGAAAAGGGTTTCCTAAATTCCTCAAGCTCTCCTTTAAATATCAAGAATCATAGAGCATAGAGATTTGCTACAAGCTGTGGAGGAGAAAGGACCTACATTATGATCTTTCTAGAGGCAACTATTTTGTCACACAGGGATGTGGAGGTGTCAGCCTGGAGAGTGATGAAGGAAAAGAGCCTGTGAGGTGAATGTGGTGCCCTGGAGATGGGTTTAATCCTGCTCCTCTTCTAGGATGGAAAACATGGCTAGGGGTGGGGAGGGCACAGAGGGGCAGAAAGATCTGAGGGCAGACAGGATTTATGCCTCACTTCCCAGCTGGTAATCAAAATGACCTGCATTGACATGGGTTAGCTGCTGTTGGGTAGAAACAGCAATTAGCTGTGTTCAGGTACAGAGAGGTCTTAAATGGGTTTCCCAAGTCAGGGAATATTCCAAAAAGTTCACCCCAGGGAGAATTAGAAAAAAAAATGTTGTGAGGGCATGTAGATTGGAGGACTCTTGGGGTGGGGATGAAGAATGTAGAAGTTACTATCAGAAGCCATGACAGGGATCACAGATGTCAGAGGCAGCAGCACGGACTTACCCCCAACATAGGCAGCACTGTTACTACAGAGCATTGCAAAGACTCTGGAGGATGAAACACCCCAGGGAGGCCAGAGAACCCAAGGTCAGCATGTGGTCGGTATGTGTAAGAAGACCCTCTCTCTGAGGCCATGAAGTTTCAAAAGTTCTTGGTGCCCACCATGCCATCTGGCCAGAAAAGGAGGAGGAAAGAGGGGAAGAGCTATGAAAAACTGAGCATTTATCCCCCAAGATGAGTTAATCTGGAAGAGATAGATTTTCAAAGAAAAATTTCCCTTTAATTAGAAAAATTAAGGTTCTCCACTCATCCCCAATCCCCAGTCTTCACCCTTCTCACCTCATCTGTGGAAACAAGGTCTTCAGAGAAAGGGAAGTTCAATTATATAGCACTACCATTCCAGTTCTTCCCATCTAAATCATAATGACTATACCTGACACTCCTACAATTATTTCTTTCTTTTCAGATATATTTCCAGGAAGACAAGGAATATATAGGGCCCTAAGTTTTAGTGTTTAGTTCTGAAACAGTCTAACAATACAGTAAAAACCCATAAAAACTCTTAAGGTTTTAGACCCATAATAAGAGTCTAAAAATTTCAGTAAAATGTGGGGGTAACAATTTTCTAGGTTGAGGAAATGAGAGGCCAAGTGAGGGTTGGCCAATCACTGATTACATTATGTCCAAATTTATATCATATCCAAAGTCATCTGGAAAGGAGCTAGGGTGCTTGAAAAGCATACTGTGATATAATTTTATTTTAAAATAGTGAAGATGAAGATGGCACTCTGTTTTATAAAACAGGTATTATTTATTTCTTTTTAAATCAGAGTGGCATGCAGACCACAAATGGACTGTAGAAGTCCTTTAGGTGATGATCTCCTGTTTATTAAAAAGTTTTAATACAGTAATACTCATTGTTCCTTTAGTTCCTTACTTGAATAAATTAAAATCTTATGATACTCCATAGGAAACAGGCAGCAGCTCTTGGGGTTGGACAGCTGAGCCATTCTTTCTATCTGTGCTGAGGAGGCTCTATTTTGTGGTGATGCATGTGAGTAGCTCAGGAAATGGCTGAGAAGAGTCCTTTCCTACTTGGCCAATGTATACAAAAATATCTGCTGCAAAACCTTAAGTTTAAAATTATGTCCTCAGAACCTCCCCCAATAATACCTTATTTTATAATTATTTTATTTTTGAAAATATTGATCAAAACACAGCCTGTCCCATTTTACAGATCTGAGGGGTAGCTAATGGAGTTTCTTTCTCTTCTCTGAACATTTGAACTTACCTACCCCCACTGCAATGGTCTCCTCAATCTCTTTCTCTGAGTGGCAGCAAGTCTGCTTTGCCTTCAATTGTGCAAAAATTTCAACAAAATCACTTTCATTTGAGTTGTCACAACTATACCCATATCTCCTGAGCAAATGAGTCCATGTAATGCCGTTGGCAGGCTTCACCATTTTATCACACCTGATACGGGATGAATGAACAGACTGGTTGATGGAAACTGCCTCTGTTTCTTTTTTTTTCCTTTCCAATTTCTATTCCAAATCTCCTAGATCAGCATTTCAAGCCATGTCTGAGTATTTAATCTTTATGAAGACAGAACTCTTCAGAGGAGCCCTCCAAGACATCTCCAAGGGTACTCTCGAAACCTGTTAATTTATACTGCCTCTGGTCTTAGATAATCAGATTCTCCCTGACTATGGATGAAGGAAAATATGGTACATTCCAGCAGAAACTTACAGTGAGTAGGAGTTCTGACAATTATCTGCACAGCCAGGCAACAGAAATACTGCAGAAAAAATTAAGTATGACCTCACTGTTGCTTAACAGTCACATATGCCTAGGAGGCATTATGATTTTATACATTATGAATGTCAACTCACACTTGTTCCATAGCTTATGAAGTTTTCAATTTGGCTAGTTATATTTACACAATACGAAGCCAGGTTCTTAGAGCTGTTGGTAAGCAAAATACAATCCTCATGCTCCCTGTATCATAATTCCCCTTATTTTATAGCTAACTGGAAAGGGGATATTTGAATACTCAAATAAAAGGGGATGAGCAAGCAGAGCCACTGAAACAGCAAGTCTTCTCATAAATGAGTGGTGATATGAAAATTGAAATCCTAGTAGTGAATTGTCTCTTATACTTCCCAACCGTAAAGTCAGAGCCAAAGGGGAACAATAACTGGGTGCCACGCAAAGGAGTTCCCACTGTGTGGATATTGCCAAATAAATCACATAACCTCTTTCAGTGTGTATTTAGGATCATTATGTTCCAATCTGATGATACAGGACACATGTAAGACTTTCTCATTATTTTTGTAAATAGTACACATATTACAACCATTGATCAAGCTCACTAATACTTTTCCTTTTTGCTGGCGGTGAATACTCAGAAACAGTTCTTCCACTAGAACAGAACGTTATGCTGAGAATCTTAGGCCCATCTGAAATGGCAGAATCATGGCCAGCATTTGTGTGTGTGCAGGTGGCGCTTAGAGACTGGCACCTCCTTTGTTCTCCTCTGCACTTTGCCAGCCTTGTAATAATTGCATTTTAAGGAAGACAGTATGTGTGTTTCTAACTCATTTATACTCAAATAATATTAATAATAATATTCTGCAAAAGTTAGTTTATTTACAAAATAGGTTTCATATTAATACCTTAGAACCAGGGACTTGAATTTGGCCCATTGTAAATTATTTTAAGCACTCTAACCCTCTCATCTCCTTGCAATGTACAGGGTTTGAATCACTTTAGACATAGTAAAAATGTTTTCATAACCCTAGTTTAACTTTTTAATACACTAATGTGGTGCCAAAGCTTTTCAAGCTTAACTCTAACATAATTTGTTGAACTTTTCTTTAGTCCTTTGGTGGGTCCAGCGGAAATAGGCTATGCATTTAGACCATGATTTCAGAAACAAAAAAGCAACTGCAACATGGAAAAACAATAACATTTAGTAAGAAGAATGTGTTTTCCAATTTTAAGTTTCGGATTAACATCTAAACTTTACATTAATGAAATAGCCAATGTTACTTTACAACCTTTGACTAAAATTACTATGCAATTTGATAGTTCAAACTAAAGGTTAACTTTTAATTTATTATTTTATCACTGAAAACTATTAATATATTTCTTGAAAGATTAGACATGCGGCCACTTAAAAAAGAACTAGATGACTCAACAATTGTCCATCAGCTAAACATCTTCCATCCACTTTAAACTGTATTCAGATTCTTAGCTACTAGAGTTCCTAGCTGTTTTATTTTTCCTGGAACTTACAGAAAATCCCATTAGTGGTTTTCATATCACTCACAACAATCATAGCAGTTTAGGATATGTCTTTACTTAAGCACTGATAACCCCATTTTAGAGTTATACAGATGTTTTTCAAGAAATCTTATGTGGAATTTCAAATGATTAAGTCTCAAATTCCTCTAGGATTTTCATGTTGCTATTTTCTAAAAAAAGCATATGCTAAACATAGGGATCTCTATATCTACATAAAGATGATTATGCAAGATATAACTAGCATGGTAGCCCCATGTAAACTCTGAAAAAATAAATCAAACTTATACAAAGGTGAAATTTAAAAAAAACACACTCACATTTTCTTCAGACATCAGAAAGAAAACAGATTATTTTCCAGCTGTGATTTTTAACTGGCATTTTATAGTAAAATGCCCAATTTCCAAAAGTCTCTGGAAGTGGGTCCCAGGCATCAGTACTTTTTCAAAGCATCCCAGATGATTCTTATGTGAAGGCAGATTTTAAAAATCACTGACTCACAGGAATGAAAATTAGGAACTAAAAACATGCTGGAGTAAGTTTACAGCAAGTACAACCTCAGTGTAAGGCTCTGCCACAGTTTTGGGAGTCTGGGTGAAAGCATGTCAAAATTAGTTTTAATACCTATAGCACTAAATGCTATCTTTTGCTTGAAGCAGACAACATGAACAATAGTTTCTCCATTACTTGTAGGCCTGATTGTATCTTAGGGTTGGCAAAGACAAAGTTTATTTCACAAACATTATTGAATTCTAGGCAGTTTGCAAGACACAAAATGACCCAGGGTGGAGAAAGCCAGATGTTCATAAACCTTTTGTATCAACCAATTGTACTTTCCAGAACACATTGACAATAATGATCACATGGAATTTTATCCTAGGCAATGAATCTTTACAGTGGTAACACTGCTACTATTCACTATTCTTACAGTCCAATTTCTGTGGCAATTAATAGTGATGCAATTTTTAAATGACAACCAGGAGTCTACTTCTAGGAGGAAAAGCCTCAGTTGGAGCGTTCCAAATGTAATAACAAAATCATAAGAAACTTCCCATAACTGGTCATATAGTTAGATATCTTACAGTAGTCATAAATGAAGCTAACTTTTTCAGGACAAAATATAGAGAATAAAGTAAATGAACCCTTTATGCTCTTCAGGGTTGACACAGTGAGTTCTGATTTCTGGACTGTTAGTTTGTTTCAGGAATGGTTTAGTCTACCAGGAAATGTTCTTTGATGGTTGTAATTGTTGTAAACTTATTCCCTCTTTCCCCAGAGATCACACAGAAAAAAGAACAAATTTTCATTGGGTTGGACAGATTGTAGGTGGAGGATGAGGATAGGGAAGTCTTGGCAGAGGAGGTGCTACCTGAACTGAATTTTAATAAAAAATAACAATTAGCTGAGTAAAATAGAACATGTGGGTGGGCAGGGAGGAGCCTGTTTCAGGCTAAGGGAACAGCATATGTGAAGACTCTGAGCCATAAACCAACAGAGTTGTGTGGGAATTTCCAAGAAGTTCAGAATGACTGGCATCAGAGGAAGAAAGGGAAGGCTGGGAGTTAAAGCCAATAAGGTGGGCTCAGGATGCACTAAAAAGGCATTTGTAATTTATCCCACAAACTCTGTATAATCCTTGAAGTATCTTAAAGTGGTGAGAAAATGCCCAAATATTTCTATTTGAGATTTGAAGAATTGTTTTGGGAGCTGTAGGGAGGAGGGACTAAAAGGGGGTGGCCTGGGGGTAGAGGGGTGGGGAATGCAAACTGGAGACCAGCTGGAGGCTATGGGAAAAGAGGGCCTGAGTGCAGGAATAGTGGTGGGGATGGAGAAGAGGAGAAGACGACAAAACCGTGTTTAGAAGCTGTCATCTCTGCCACGGGGGCTGAACGAGAAGGAAAAGGAGCTCCTAGGTTTCTGGACTGAGCAACTGGTAACTGATAAAACCTTTAATGGAAACAGGATATAGAAGAGAATTTGGTCTGGTGGAAGGGGGGTTGAGTACAATTTTAGATGCCATTTTAAGTGAGCTTAAGAAACAGGAAAGAAATGATCTCTATAATCTTAAAACAAAAATTTGTTGAGGGCCCAAGTTTAAGAGCATTTTATAAAAAATAGCTGGTTCTCTCGCTCCTCGAAAATGTCAAGGTCCTATGTTATGACGAAGCAAGGGAAGACTGAAGAATTCTTCCAGATGAAAGAAGACCGAGGAGACTTAACAGTTAAACACACTCATGATCCAGAATTTCCTTTCCCCACAAAGGGCATGTTGGGACAGTTGGAAAAATATGAATATAGTCTGTTGATTAACAACTAGTATTTTATCAATACAATACTAATATTATGTTAATTTTTTGATTTTGTTATCTGTATTGCTATTATGTAAGAGAATATTCTTGATCTTTAGGATATATACACCAAAGGACTTAGGGGTAAAAGGATGTCATACAACATACTTTGAACCTGAACCTGAAATGGTTCAGTAAAAATAAAAGTGTATGTGTAGAAAGACTGAATGATAAAAGTAATGTGGTAAAATGCTAATTTTTGAGAATATGAGAAAAAGGTATATAGGAATTCTTTGTACTCTTCTTGCAATTTTACAGTAATTCTGAAATTATGTCAAAATAAAAAAGGTAATTCAGTGAAAAGTTCTTCTGAATATTTAAACTCTGAGAAAAGCATAAAGAATAACATAAAAACACCTCTATTCTCTTCAACTGGAAATAATAATAGCTTATATTGTCCTATCTCCTTTCAATCATTTTTTGAAGCAAAATATTGCCTCATAACATTTTATGTAGAAAAAAAATTATTGTGTGTGTATGTGTATCTGCAGAAAAGGAGGAGAATGGCAAAGTCTGTAGGGTTTAATCATCCCTTAGATTAAGAAATAATCAAGCCCAGAGTCTAAGATTCCCTCAGAGACTGGGGTGATTATACTCTGGGCTTTAGCTTTCCTGAAGGTTTACTGCAGTGGAGCATGATTTAGTTATCCTGTGAAAGGTCCAAGTGGTTAAATTTTTATTTTAGTTTCTATAGAAAAACAAAAACACTGGTTCTTTCCATATATCAGCATATCATAAGAAAGTACTTTATTTCTCCTGTTGTTTTGATTTGATTAAAATCCACATAGAAAAGCCACTTCAAAGGTGCCATTCAATTGAAACTGTAATAGGAAAAAGGACTGGCTATTCATAAAAAACCTTTCAAGTGTTTCTTTTTAAAAACAGAAAATAGTGCAAATGGGAAAATATTGCCAGAACATGTGACACTAAATGCTAAAAAAAAAAGGTTGAATTATAACCTAGGTTTGCAACCAAGATTTAATTTTTGCAATGATCTTCCTCTTTGTTCCTAGCCACTGCCCTCTCGAGGAGGGCTAAGAGTCACTGCCGGTTCTCACTTGGCTCAAATGGAAGTCAGGAGACTTGATCTGTACAGAAATTTGAGACAGACACAAGAGGGACACTACCCTGGCCATTCATGATGTCTGGTCTTCTTCAGGTATCTTTATCCAGATACTTATCTTTAAGGCCTTTAATCGTACTTTCCTTGGTAAACACAAGAAAGGCCAAGTGAAGGATAGGAATCCAAGACCAGACAGCAAATCAAAACGGTGTAAACACAAGAGCAAATGGAACAAATCCATGGGGCCCCATGAGAAGGAGAGATTGTTTCCAGGGTTGGATCCTGAAGCAAGGAGCCCAGCCCACCTGGCAGAGAAGGGAGCTAGGGTACCTGGAAGTTGGTGAGGCTGGCTTGGCTCACCCATACCACCTCTGCTTCACTTCTCTCTTTCTCTCTCTCCTACCTTTTATATCTCCCTCCTCCCTCACTTTTCATTATTTTCCTGACCCCTTTGAGTCTGTCCCACCAAAATAGGTTAGCTCTCCTTGAAGCACTGCACTAAGGAGGATGTGCTATCATTTCTGTTTGGGATTTTAAGAATCCTTTCCCACCTTTCTCAAATGTCTTCTTTCAGGCTCTCCTTTTGTCTGGCAGAGAACAAATCCTAGGTCACATGATAATGACTCTCTTTCCTACAGTCTCTTCAGTAGAAAAAAATAAGATTTTCTTTTTCATTTTGAGTAAGTCTCCCCACACCATGTCTTTAAGCTGTAAATAAAACTTCTCAGCCTAAGC
The DNA here is from genome assembly GCA_008086735.1 of Cheirogaleus medius. Classification (NCBI taxonomy): domain Eukaryota; kingdom Metazoa; phylum Chordata; class Mammalia; order Primates; family Cheirogaleidae; genus Cheirogaleus; species Cheirogaleus medius. The sequence goes on along the minus strand of VBSM01003176.1, from coordinate 24,362,279 downwards.
AAATACAATTATTTTTTGTAATAATTATTATGTCCTGGCATGGAAAATATCATCACTGTTGAGTGCTGTGCCCTTCCCTCTTTTTTCTGAGGAAAAACATGGCTAGCAGCAAAAGGAAGGTATCACAGAGATTTATATGAAAAGGGTAGGGAGGAAAATTACTTAGAAACACAAAAGAATTTCTACTGAACTTGTCTCTTTCTAATTGAAGACAATGGGCTACTAATGTGACCAATATAAAACATCCTTACATGCCAGATTTTTCTGTATATATATCCACATTGTAGTACAGGCCCTAACACAAAGGATGTTTAGAACTCATGGTCTCCAAACCCCAGGAATTTATATTCTCAAATGTTTTATGAGGTCATTAAAAATTAAAGAATCATTTAGTAAAATTACGATAAATCTATGTTTGTGCGTATAAAATGCTTTTATAGAGATACATCTGAAAAGATGTCCATCTAAATAGGTACAATAGGTACAATATGTCCATCTAAATAGGTACAATAGGTACAATATTTATCTCTAGGTGATGGTATTTTACACATTTTTTAAAAACTTTCTTCTTTCTATTTTTACATATTTTAATATTGTAATTATAAGATGTGTTATTTTATAATCAAGAAAAATAAAACTTACTATTTTCAGATTGAAAAGTAGATCTTGAAACATTTCAAACATTCATTGTTTCTCAGAGTTAAAAGTTATATTGCAAAAAGTACATATGTTGTTAATGCAAATCAATTTTAAATGAAATAACATCAAAATTAATTTTTATTACTTTATAATATTCAACTTTTAAAAATACCGAATGCTTGCCAAATTCCTGACTTTATATCCAGTTTCCTGTAGGCAAGCTGAGTTGCTATGGTGACATCACTTTGTACTTGCATTTGAAACTTCTATATTATAGGTTTATAACTTCCTATTATCTCATTCCCATCGAACTTCTAAAAAAATGGTTTTGATTATCTGCTATGAGGCCCAAAGGACTCTTGTATCACTTTCTCAACAGATAGATTACCAATCAAAAACAGTGAAAATAAACCCTCACTGCACTTAGGAGCAGAAACCAGACAGATCTCAGCCCCCGTCCTCTCCCACTACCATCTGGACCTCCCTGCAGCTACAGCAGCAGCAGGAGAAAGCAGGGGGCACCTCCCCCAGCCCATGCACTGCTGCCACCGTTAGAAGCAGGGACCAGAAAAAGAGACCCCAGAGGCATGATCTTTCTCCTCCTCGTCCAATGTGTCGCTGACCTGACAGGAACTTTAAGAGATCCTCTAAGTACCTTTCAAATCTAATATCTGTGAATCTACAAATAATTAATAGGAAAAAATAGACTTTCAAACTGAGTGTTTTACTCCTTCTTACCAGGATTAGGAATTCAATTTAGATCAACTTTTTGATGGCAGGGGCATGAATAAATTGTCATGCTTAGTTCTTACCCCTACCCTTCCTCCATTTTAAATATTTTTTAAGATCTGATATTGTTCTCATAAAACATCTTCCAATCAATTTAGTGGTATCTAGTTGCTTGATAAGTACAAGGGTCTCCTCTGGGATTTGATCCATCAGTTATTCTGCCTGTCTCTACTGTTATCTCTCTTCTTCAGTTATTCCTTTTCCATGGACTTTGAAGCAAGTGTTTTCCATCTTTAAGGTAGTTTTAAAAAGAATAATCACAAAATATTGAAATCACTCTTAAGAGTTTACCTGTTTCCAATACATGGGTCCAGGACAGATTTAGGCTTCATTTTGCTCAATTTGACTACATTCCTTAGGACAGATATGCATGAGATGTTTCTGTCCAAAAGAGAACATCCAAGACTAAAGCCATTGAGTCAGCCCTTAGTATCTATTGTTCTTGGTAGCACTGAGTCAGTGACAGGGCCTGCTGAGAGCTCTAGCAGCATGGAGAGAGCATGGCATCATGCTCATGTCCTTGTCAGAAAACTGAGCTAGATAGACAGCCTCGTGCTACTACATATTTTGGACTTAGAATTTGAGAGACAGGAGAGGGTAAACTTTAAGACTAACATTTCAAGTCTATGCCTAAATGGTACTAATACAGAAAATGCTAAATATGTATACTCAGTGCTATCACTCAGCTTTGCATATGGAGAAAGCAGGTTTAAAGGAACATAATTTCGGGCTTGAAGAGAATAAAAAAATATGCTCAGAGTACATTCTGAGGGGCCTGATGGAAGTATAATAGAGAAAAATCTCATCCCTCAGTGATGTTGAATAGATATTACTGGTTGCTTAAATGCATATGAAGCTTGGATTTTTTGGGCCCCAGCTGGTGAAATCACCTCCCTCTCTCCCCTCTATCACCTACTGAATCACTGCCCACTTATCAGTAGGAAGACCAAAATGGTCCTGCTTCCCTGAGAGTAAGAGATGCCTCTCCACCCACATAGAGAGGCTTGCTGGTAGAATGGTGCTTAGATGTTACCCATTAGCTGTGCATCTCTGTTGAAAACAATATGCTTATCTAATCTGTGCATAGCATAGAAAAAAACCCAACATTCATTTCTTCTCTTGCACATTCTTTTCCACACCACAAAGATGAAATAAATAGGAATAATCATATACAAATGTGGTTGTTCAAAATATTTATTTCCTCTAAATACATCATTTTTATTTCAAATAGCAGCTGCTGTAAATATGGGATAGCTAGCATGTACTTGTTTTTACTATCCCTACTGCAAAAATCTATCCCTACTGCAAAAATAAATAATTCACACAGTTGGATTTCTAGGGGCAACCCAGTTTACTGTTGCTTTGGAAACTAGTTCTGTGTATATCTATTACTCAATTAATATTAAACTATCGTTTTTTTTAAATATCAAAAATAATTCTGATTTTCCAGGGACATTTTCTTCTTTCTTTATTGATTGGATAAGCCTGTTCAAATTGTAATAGAAAAGAATCTGATCAATAGTATCATCTTACCTGCACTTTCTACTGTAGGAATTTGTGAAAGGATATAGAACTAGGTCTTTGTATTTAGTCAAGTAAATTTGGGGTTAAATCCTGGGTTCCTTTATGGCATTATGAATCTGACTCCTTTCTCAATCAATAAAGTAGAGGTTACTTTGTGACTCTCTGAAAAACTCATTTAGGAAAATTCAATTAAATATTTACACGTGTAGATACAATTAATAGATAGTAGCACTCTGTTTAAAATATTTAACTAGGCTGTAGATATTACTCCTCTGCCCTACCATAATTATACTATTAAAATGACTAATATTATTTAAGAGAAAAAACACAAATAAATAAATAAATAAATATCAAAACTATCCTTTCAGGACGTCTCCTCTTAGCTATGTACTCTTAATTGTAGGGGGAAAAAATAGAATCTTGGTGTTGGAACAAACTTTGGGTGTCCTCTAAGAATAGAGGTATAAGGACCACATCTTGATGAGGATAAAAATGAATGATGATGCCATGGTCTGGAACTATGAACTGGGACTGTCCAGTCAGATAGAAGGTGTGGAAGGTGCTGCCAAAGGCAAATCCCAAAGCTGTCCCACATAAAAAAAAGGTATCCATGATGGAAAAATCTAAACTGCCGGGGCATTTTCTAAAGCTGCATTCTGCTAAAAATCAGTGCATCTGGTAAATACTTGCCTTGTCTTCCAGACAATTTCATTTTTCAGATTTTAGAGAAAGCAATAAAGTGAATTGCTAGTATAAACTTAGTTGCAAAGACTACAGAAGGCCGATGAAAAGAGATTGACAGAAACCTTGGGACCGTGACATTTTGGAATGTATTATAGCCAAGGAAGTGTATACTGCATAGACAATAAGGTCACTAGTGTTTGAAAAAGTAAATAGTTGAAAACTTTAAAAAAACTAGACTGACCGCCATTGCTCCCCATGTTGGAGTAAGGAGAGTAGAAGGAGTAGGAATACCATTACAAAAGAATCCCCTGAGACAGAAAAGAGAGGGAAGTGCCTAAAGTGATCAATGTGTCTACGTAGAGAGTTCTGTGCTGAAGCCTTCCTTTTGTTTTTAATTTTAAAGTTCAAGGAGGCTGGGATCTATAAATAGAGTTTGGGCATAGCAGAAACCCTTGAGAATAAATTGGGGATTGGGGAAAATGCTAAAAAGTTAAAGAGAATTTTTAGTTGCACTCAGATAAAAATACACTGAAGAAAAAGGAAGACAGATTTTATGACCAGAAGATCAGACTAGGAATCCTGGTTTTGCTCATCACTAGCTGGAGATTTTGTTACCTAACCAGTTTGTTTCCTCATCTAAGAAATGGCTACCTCACCCTAAAATTTCTGGTGATGATTAAATAAAATTGGCAAAATACTTAGCATAATGTCTGATACATAATCAGATCTCTTTTTAAAAAAGCATTAGCTATCATCAATATCATTATTAGCAATAATATAGATCCCAATTCCTAAGGCTTAAGACATGAGAATAAGAGTCGAATTAAATTCTAGTTTTTATTTTTTATAATATTACCTATCACTAAAAATTTTATTTCATTGCACATCTGCATACATGATGAACATTACTTCTTTCAACATTCAAGACTATGATGAACATATTGCTAGGATTAAGCCAGGAATAGAAATTTTGGCATCCCTTCAGGTTGATACCAAATTAGCAAACCACATGCTTTAGGTGTGATTTAACAAACTGAGAATTAATCTGGCTATATTATCATTCAATTCATGCTTCACCATCTTATCCATATGGGTTTCTGGGAAGTCAAATTAAGTGTTAAAATTCAAATATTCTATATGTAATATAGAGAAAATGTTTAACAACTGGTGAATAAATAAATGAATGAAGTGGAAAGAACTTGGAAAAATAAAGAAAAGTGATTATTAGGTGGTGATATGGGTGGTAATATTTGTTTCTCTTTTATTTCTTTTATTGTTTTTAAAATAATATTTTATATTACATAAAATACTTTTAAATAACTAAAAAAAGAAATCAAGATATACTTGGTACATATACCCAATTTTCTGTTATATTAATAACTCTATTAAAAGAGGAAGCAAATCTAATTTGTTGTTTCCTGTACTTTATGGCTCTTCATCACTTTCACTTTCTATTTGAAGTTTTCACAAGTTATCTGTTCAATTATCTGTTCAGAGTGCTGCCTAAATTTGTTATCAAGCAGGTTGGTCCAAATTTTTAGCATCTATCTTTTTTCTTTTTTGACTGTTGAGAAAATATTTGTCTATAAATTTAAACTATGAATAGTATTTTGAAGGAATGACATGACTAAGAAAGATACACTATGAGGATAAAATATGTGGGGTTTTTTGATGTATTTTTATTGTTATTGTTGTTCTTGCAAGAGAGGTTAGACTGATTCTGAATTAGTTTGTGAATTATTCATTTGGCATCAAGTAGTAATGCTTCCTATTGTCTGGTACTAAATTTAAACTGAAAGCAAAAATGGAGAGACTAAATAAGCTTCTTTATCTCTTACAATACAGGTTTTGCTTCTAAGGAGCCCTGTAGACAAAGCCAATATGTTATGTTATTCATTCATTCAATAAATATTTACCACATGTACTTTATCTACAAAGTGCAATGGGGTAAATTAAAATTAAATAAAATGTATTTACTTAATAAATGTGTGATGTGATAAGAGAATAAGAGATGTGCAAGCTCCTCAAAATCTGATCTATAGTAATAAGTTTAAGAGAAATATTGATGGGGGTCAGGACTTAGTGTAGAAGGTGGCATCACAGATCCTTCAAGAAATGACAAAATATGTAGAAGGAGAAGAAACTGGGGTTGGGAGTGGGGTGGGGTGCTTAGTCCAAGCAGAAGAAACTTCATAAGCAATGTGAGAGTGGAGTAAAAGTGTCAGGCACTTATGGGGAGTAGGGAATATTTCTACTAAGCATGAGTGTTTTACAAAGGGTGTAATGGAAGACAAACCTAAAGGCTAAAGTTTGGATCAGATTATGTGGAGCAATAAATTATAGGCTAAGAAATTTGGATTTATTCTATAGGAAATAGAGAAACCACTCTGGTATTTACATAAGGAATGACATTATCATAGTTATGCTTCAGGGAAATTATTTCAGCAGTGACATTTTTAATACATTTAAGAGAAAGAGTTTGAGATGGGTAATTATTAAAAGAGTTCAAGTGAGTAATAATGAGCTTTATTTTATTAATAAATATATCTGTATATTTAATATAATACTTTGTATTATAAGCAAATCAAATAAAAGAAAATATTTATTCAGTATTGTCTTACTTAGAACCCAGGCAAGATGTCATATTAAAAGTTAATTATGGTGAAGATAAAATTTAAAAATAATTTTATCATTACTGACATTTATGATACTCAGTTCATGGGTATAAAATAAAGTATAAGAAAAGACCTCAAAATCACATAGTATTTTATAAGCAAGTAGATAAAAATAAAAAAATAATCTAAAGAAAATAGGCCTCCACCAAAATGCAAAATGGAGAGTTGTACTAGGTACTGCTAGTTGTCACCTCAGTGTCCTTCTCCTTTACTTTTTCAATAATAAGACCCACAAATTAATCTGGGGGCATGTGTCCCCTCCAGAATAAAGGCTATACTTCCCAGCTTCCTTTGTAGCTAGATAGGGTCATGTCATTAATTGCTGGTAAATGAGATTTAGCAAAAGTGTCCTGTGTGACTTTTAAAACAAGCACTTAATGGGAAAGATCTGTTCTGTCCCTACTTTTCCTTACTGCTACCTGGACTGTGGACCTTATGGCTGGAACTCGAGAGGCCACCTTGCACCCAGGATGAAAGTCATTGAGAATAGCAAAGCAAAACTCAAGGAGGAATCTGGATCTCTGAAGATGCTAGTCATAGATAGCGCGTATGAGATAAATAAAATTTTATCTTGTTTAAACCACTGTTTCTTGGTTTTCATATCATTTGCAGCCATATCTAATCTTCAGAATTTAATATTGTTCTAGCACTTTGCATTAAAGTGCCATGATAACAGAAGGAACGCAGAATGCGGGATATGGTAGGCTGCACTGTACAAGTGCTACAGGGAGGTATTGGATGGGATCCGCGTGGAACAGAAAGAAACAACAAAGAAAGGAAAAGAATTTGCTTGGTATAAATGTGTAAATCCAAGCATGTACTCTTGTCATCACCAGTATTACAGATATATTGCTTCTCCTACTGATCAAGCTGGTATAGGTAATAATCATGAATCTGAGTTTCCATAAACCAATGTACACAACAACACCTAGATGATACCTTGGTATACCTGTTCTACAAGGTGGCACTGCTGCCTAAAAGCAGCTTTGTACTTGGAGGAGGCTTATTTTCCTGGTGGCCTGGTAAATTGGCGTGGGATTGCACAAAAGGCCACTCCCTGCTATAACTATCATTCAGGAGGGTTGGGTGAGGAAGGAATAGAAAAATATATCAGCAACTAGATTTTAAAAAACATATTGAATTTTCTTTTTGTCAATTTAAATATGTATAAGTGGGCCTTCATAAGGCACTCAAGGATATGTCTTTTCATTACTCCAAAACACCTAGACCAGAGGATTAAGTAATTAAATATTTCTTAAATTGAAGGACTTATCTTACATGGCCTTACCCAAAGTGTAGTGGACTGACGGGGTTTGGGCCTACTCATTAGCGGTTCTTGAGCCAAGAGATGAGGTAGACCCATTGTCATGGGACAGGAACTAGGGTTTCTCTCAGTAGCAAGGAAAAAGACTGTCAAAGAGGCTCAACATAGATCAAAGGAATCTGTCTCAGCAAAGACATGGAAGACAGAGCTAGGACAGGGAGAAGTTTGGGCAGAAGTCTTGTATTAGTTAAGTGAATGAATAGGATGTCCTGGTATGTGAGCTCTGCAGAGCCTGAGTCTGGAAACAATCTGTGAGGAGGGCTGGCTTGCAGGAGGATTCGCAGTGTGTGCTGAGACTCCAGCTAGGGGAACTGGAGCTCAGGCCCCAGGAGGAATACCTGGAGGATGTCAGGGGAAATCAAAAACTGGACTCAGAGTTGGAAAACAAGATGGAGCTTGGTGAGAAGGAAGGATAAAAAAGGCTGGCTATTGAGATTAGGTAAAGTCACAAGGTTAGAGGGGCCATAGAGCAATAAGGGAAATGGATTCTGAGCTACTGAACTACATAGGGATACAAGGGTCCTTTGATTCTTGGGATTAGAAGGATGCTGAGGCCATGAATGGGAGCCAAATGTCCTCATATCCGGAACCTAGAGGAATCTGGGGAGAGGTAGGTAGCTAATCACATTACACTGAACAAGAAGGACTCAGTGTGCTACCAGGAAACAATTGCCCATTCCAACCTATTCTGTGAAGCTGGTTCTTCTCTGGTTTCAGATGCACTTTAGGGCAGGTACTGAGAGTGACTTTTCTCATCACTCTCAGAGTAACTTCTGGTCACTTTAGTCCTGTAAATGACAGTTCTAATATTAAAATGACCAGTCCGCATGTAATTGTAACTATATTTATACCAACTCTTCTCTCTTACCTAGCTTGAACCTGCTCAAGGGACAGTCAGCTTCCTCTGTGTGTCTTATGCTTCCATATCTCTTCCTGCAGCTTGCTAACTCATGGTTTCCATCCAAAGGTGGAGCTGGTGGGGTTTGAGGAGAAGATGAGGGAATAGGAAATATTTTATTTGTCAAATACTGGTATAAAGAACTAGAGCTGATGTTCTCTGGGTTTGGCAAGTGTTTAAAGCTCTATTTCCCTTTTGGGGTACTTTTCAAGTTTCTTTGGTGATAAGGCCACAGCTAGGGATCATTTATTAAAAGTTCCTGTGGTGCAGGGCATATCCTCAGCCCCTAGATATCCAGGGTATACCTCCTGCTTTTCTCTTCTGCTGTCCAATAATGTCTCCAGGAAAACTTCTTGAGGAGGATCAAAGCTACCCCACCTGCTCCTCCCTCTTTCACTCCTTCTCTCATCTGGTCAGTGAGAAACTTTTAAGCATTCTTTGCCCCAAACAAATTTTAGAAGAATAGGTTCCCCAATGTAACAGCTTCTCTTATTCAATCACTGGGACAGCCAGTGAGTCATCAGCCACAGTCAGCCTGCTACCCTTTAATTTATCTGGCCTGAGACTGTGTCCACTGCAACTTCCAAGTAGCAAAGAGCAAAGAATATGCCAAGCTCTTGAAGTGGTTCTTTTTTTTTTTTTTCATAGTGGTTCCTTTGATGCCTGTTTTCCTGGGCATGATAAGGGTGGGAGGGGACTCACAATTTCCTGACAGCTCTTCCCATAAAACCTTTTCTAATTTGCATTTCTGCCCTTTTATAACTTCAACATGGGTGAGTACCTACATAAAACTAGCTTTTGACCATCTTCTTTGTAAGTCTCATATGGTATTCTCGCATCTCATTTTGAAACATGGAGCAGTTTGCACATACTCATAAGGACTCAGCCAAAGCTAAGATTTAAGTACTTCCATTTTAATATTCAATTGCAATCACAAACATCTATATTCTTTTTAAAATTTAGATTTCACCAAGTTTAGACATCCTTTGTTATATATTTTGTTATTATTGTTCTGAAATAATCATTTGTTTATATTAACAAGATTCATTATCAAAAATGATGCCACCCACTGACCATAATAGGACACTACGGTGAGGTGTTTGTTAAAAGGTCCCTGCCCCCTCCCCCATATACTTACATAGCATCCCTTATAAACAGGCCCAGGTGACTTTAAATATCAGGGAGCCATCTTTTGTTATAGAAGACTTGCTAAATATTCCCACAGTATGTCTTTCCTTACTAATTTTCACGATGGGGCTCTTTTTTTCCCCTCCAAATCCTTCTTGAGCCATGTATTTCAGTACAAGATCACTTTAACAGAATTTAATATGTTACATTTTACCTCTGAACAAGAATGGTGGGTGAGGTTGTATTTAGACAATTAGACAACATTCCAAATTTCCATTGGCTGACTTTCAGGAAATTTGCTTAAAGTATTTGGGGTGTGTCTGCTATTACTCCACCTTTTTTTTTTGTATCACAGTTACCCATTTTTTTTCTATTTAAGTTGGTACATCTGCGAAAGTTTTTCCATGCCATGTCCAAGCTAACAATAAAGCCATTAAAGATATTCTATGTGGCTTGAGACAATTTAAGGGATATAACAAGTAGAAAATTCTTCTGGAAACTTCAACTCTAACTTTTTCCTATTTTTGGTTTAATGGAAACATGGTAATAACTTAGCTCTATTGTAAGGCCAGCTTTCAAAAACAGTAGAATAAAATATTAAAAATATTGAATAAATTATCCTTTTGCATTCAGGATTAAAAATTGGAATTTTAGAAGTCAATATCTAATCAATGGGCCCTGACTGGGAGCTTGGCTGTCTTCTACTTTTGCTCTGTGGATATCACCTCATTTCAGACATATATAAGAATGCTTACTCTAGATACTTTGTTAGAGAGAAAGAAAAAATGAGAGGTCTGCAGCATTACTACAAAATACAAATTGATTGGTAATATTAACAATTAAATGCTTCTTTAGTCACTGAATAACAATTAATAAATGTCTAGTGAGTTAATAAAATAATTCAAGTATTTTGTGTGTGTGTTGGGAAGAGAGAGGAAAAAAAGAAAATGCTAAAATCTTTGTTTCCAAGATATTATATATGTGAATGCAGCATGTTAAAAGTGAAAAAAGATACAGGATAAACTATATTTAGTAACTGTCACATATAAAGTATGCTCATAGGAGAACTATCAAAAAATGAAGAAATCAAATCATATTATGTGAGGAAAAAAGGAAGAAACTGGGCATATTAGTTTGCCAAGACAATTTCAAGAAAAAATATGATAACCATTTCATGTGTTGGCAGAATTGTCATTTGTGGAGAGAATAGATTCTGATGGCTTCTAGTATCTTAAAGAACAAAGCCCATTTATCTAAGTTTGGTGTATAATATCTTGCACAATCTGATTCCAAACTACCTTTCCAAATTGTCTTTCTAATTGCAATCACATCAGTTCCAGACAACTTCTTTCTTACTTCTACACTTTGCCACATATCATTTTCCTACCTAGAATGCCCTACTCCTTTTTTGTCTGCCTAAAGGACATTTACTCATCCTTTAAATATTATTTTGGATTTCCAGATAAACATATAACTTCCTATTCTACACCCATACCTTCATTGCAATGACCAAAGGAATACAAAAATAGAAAAAACCTACCTCAGGATTGGAAAATAGGGATAATACCTTATACAAGATAGAAAATCTAGGATTGTCTGTTAGATATAGTGTAGGTGGGTTCAGGTAGAGGAAAGATACCAAAACCAACTTGTCACTTTCCTCCTTTAAGGTAGCTGGTATAGCAGGAAGCAAGTAGAGGCAATTCAAGATGGTTCTTCATGGGACAAACAAGGAGCAGACCTCAAAGGATCTCTTTTGCTATGAGGGCTCAACAATATTCAAAAGTAACTGTGACTGGATCCCTTGGCATTCTTAAGCTACTATCTCAACTAGAAAAATAGCAGTGAGCAAAAACATCAGGGATGAAGGCTAGGCTAGACTGTATATGGAGAACATGTTAAACAGAAACCAATACTCAAGAAGTTGGTCCATTCTTCTACCTGATGTGAAAATGATAAAGCTATAATAATTAAAGCAGTATGTATTGATTCAACAATAATCAGAAAACACTATTTCAGAAACAAACTCAAATATATATGTTTTATTATAATAATTTCTCTTAGCCCCAGTTTCCTCAGTTGTAAAGCATAGATCATGATGATGATAATAACTCATAAGATAATAATAGCATGATTTTTAAGTAAGATAATGCATATTAAAGGATGTACACAATAATTCCTAGCTTTAGGATTATTAACATTATTGTCATTGTAATTATATGAAAGTATCACTATTATATAATGAAGTTGGAGTTTAAATTACTTAAAAAATGATCCTATAATACTGATTAAGAATTTGGGAGAAAATTGAATTTGACCATTACTTTCTAAATTACTTCCTATGATTGCTGGTGAATAGTTAATCTTAGAATTGAAAGTTTTTTTTTTTCAGAAAACACCAAAGACACAATACAAAAGGAAAGTATTATCTAGTTTGCTACACAGAAATAAAAACAAAACATTTTGATTAATAAAAACATATCAAGCAAAACTGAATGGCAAACAACAACATAGGGAAAATATTCCCAACACAAGTTGAGAAGCTAAATATTTTTAAAACATGTAGAGAACTTACTATTCAATAAGCAAAATACAAATACACTGATAAAAGCATAGGAAAAAGAAGTTAAATAATACCTGAATGCATTAATAAATATTTGTTAAGAACCTGCTCAACAAATGTAGTATGCCTACTACTGTGCTAAGAACTAGAACAGAGTAGTATAATGAGAGATAAAGTCTTTAGTTTTATGAATCTTATCCTTTGGAACATTGATAAAAGCAGAAATACATATGATCAACAGACATGAAAAAATTTTCCTCAGTAAATATCATTTACATGAAAATTAAATCAATATATCATTTTTCACCAATCAAATATCTAAGATTCTAAAAGATACACAATGTTGACAAAGTAGAGGAATAGATTCTTTTCTGGTGAGAGAAATTAGAGGTACTTTTCTAGAGGGCACTTGGGTAATATTTATCTGAGTAGTTTTAGAAATTATTTTATCAAATAATTTACTTCTTGAAGTTTATTCTTAGAAAGTTATCAGTGACACATGGAAAATTTTGCTTAAGATGAGAAAATTACTGCATTTTTAAAGAAAAAAATTAAAAATAATATTTTTCTTTGTATAGAAATAGAGTTTAAGTAAATTGTGACCCATCTGCAAAATAGATGACTAGACAACTCAAAAATCATTTAAAATGATATTTTATAAAGTAGAAAAATATTTTTGAGGTCTTATTAAATGAAAAAACAAAGGTTTATAAAACATTATGCCAAATCTTTTTGTATTAAAGTTTTTACATATGCATAGAGAAAACATGGAAAATGTTCCCTAAAATAGTAACTATTATCCTTGGGTGAAAGTTCAATATATAATTTTCATTTCCCTATACTTTTCATATTTTCCTATGATTTACACTGAATATTAAGTTGTTTTATAACTAAGCAGAAAATTAATTTGAGGAAAAAACTCCAGCCAGAATGAACCTCTTCAGTGAAGTCCAGTTCCATTCACCTAGTCAGGGTGGGTTGTTTCTTCTTCTAGATTCTGATATAGAGGAAGAAACTATGTTGTTTTCATCTATTTAAACACATCCTAATTCTTTATGGACTTTCCTTTTCACTAGACTAAGATCTTTCAAAGTGGAGTTATTTCGTTTTTTTTTTTTTTTTGTTCTCCTTTTTGCTCTTCAGTTACTAATCCAAACCCTGGAGTAAGATGCTCAGTGTTATGAGTTGAATTTTGTCTCCCAAAAAGGTAAGTTGAGGTCCCCACCCCAGTAGCTGTGAATGTGATATTATTTGGAAAAAGGATCTTTGCAGATGTAATCAAGCTCAGACGGTATCATTAGGGTGAGCCCTAATCCAATAAAATGGGTGTCCTTATAAGAAGAGAAATAAACGAATACACAAGAAAATACCATGTGATGCTGGAGGCAGAGATGGGAGTGACACATCTATAAACCAAGGAATGCCAACGATTGCTGGGAATAGCAGAAGCTGAAAGACATGTTACAGGTTCTCTCCTAGAGCCTTCCGGGACAGAATAGCCCTGCCAACATCTGGATTTTGAACTCCCAACCTTCAGAACTAGGAGAGAATAAATACCTGTAGTTATAAGCAACCCACTTCATGGTACTTTGTCAGAACAACCCTAGGAATCTAATATGCTCAGTGAATAATTATTGAATAATAAATGAATAGATTGTTTCTACATGATCCCCATGGATAAATTCAGAACCAGTGGATGGATTTTAGAGGGAGAAGATTCTTGCTCTACCGTAGGAAGAACTTTCTTAGATCTAAGGGAGTTTGTGGGTAAGATGACTATGTTGACTTCTCCTTTGTTGCAAGGAAGATACATCTCTGTTGAATAAATACCTAATGGAGTTGTATGAAGAAAATTCAAGCCACAGATAGCTATTTGAACACTATTCTAAAAATCCATAATTCACAATTCTCAAATATGATCTTTAGTTCATATTAACAAAACAGCTATAGTAATAACTATTCAATCTAAGATCTACTGAAATAAATGTAAGAAAAAGCAAGTTGTTATGGTTTTAATGGGGTTAGGTAATATTAGCACCATCTACTGGTATATGAATAATGCTACGACTCTCTGATAATATTTATGCAAGTTGGTTGGGACAGCACACAATAGGTATTCAATAAAAGTTGGTTTTCTTTCCTTTCTCCTTTCTAGAAGGTAAAATAAGAAACAAAAAACTATTAATGTCCTGTGACTATAAAAACAAAAGACTATTAATGTCTTTGAAGTTTCCAAATTTAATTTATTTAAAATAAACCTGTATATCTGATAAAAGTGATTAATGTAATACACAAAGTTCACTCTGCTTTTGACATAGTATATCTAATTAGAATAGAAAGGATTGGAATTTGTATGTGACTGTGACAAAATATAAGATTATAATTCAATTAAATGTATTTAATATATTGCCTACTTAGTATGAGTCAAAAATAATGCAAGGTGGAAATACAAATATGAATGAGTTATTTTTGATACACTTAATTATTGAAATACAATGTAAGCTTATTTCATTGTACTTGTGTAGAAAAATACATTAAATCAAAATATATTTAATTGTAAATTTCTGATGACTACAGGGTTTTAAACATTTTAAAATAGATAATCTGGCACTGACTCGTCTTCAGGGTATATAGGTTAAACACATATCCACACACATATTTTTTTACCAGTTACAATCCTTCTTTGTCGGAATTTGATTTTTCATAAAATGTTCCCTACCTACCACAACTTTACTGTTTTCTTCCTCCATTGCCCCCTCCAGGAAATGTTTAGAAGCAAACATCATATTACATAAGGTTATTGGTTTTTAACCTGAATCTTATGAAGTAACAAACAATAAAATTATGTCTAATCCCCAGCCCAAATAACTCCTGGGAAATGATTATGTTTGTGCCCTGTGCAAAGATTAGTTCATTCTTTTAACATCTTAAAAAGCTACAGTCACAGTTAGAAAAGAGTAGTGGCTGTTAACTGTTCATTTAAAATATGCCCCTTCCCTAAATAAAAAAAAAAATAAAATAAATAAAATAAAATAAAATATGCCCCTAAACTGGGCTGAAACCCTGAAATGTTAGGTCTCCAGAAGCATTTACTCAAATTCACAAATCTTTCAGATTGTTTCTGTGCAGAGTTGCTAACTCAAGTAATTTGTTCAAATAGGCTTTTGTGGTACCTTTCTATGTTGCTCCAACAAAAATATTTTCGAGAACAAGGAAATTTTTTTCTTGAGAGAACATTTCTACACACTGAAAACTTTATTTCAATAATTCTGCCACTTGGAACTGAAGAAGCTGTGAAACTGAAGTAGCAAAATAGATAAACACTTGTTTTGTTTTTAACCACATATTATCAATTCCCTTTTTGAAAGGTTCCTTAGGAGGGTCTCTCGCATAATCAGTTCTTACCATGAGAGTCTCAAAACAGCACAGTAATTAAAATACAGGTGAAGAAAGAAAATGGTTAAACAAGTTTGAGATCTCTATGAGGGTGTGTGAATTTCAGTGTGCACTTATTATATAGTGATGTTGGGGATAAGGCACAGGTTTTAAAATAAAGCAAAGATTCAAATCTTAACTTTGATATTCACTAACCACATGCCCCTTGGGCAGTCCACTTTATTTCTACTAGTCTCATGTGTAAATTAGGGTAAGAAATACTTATATGCTAGCATTGTTGTAAGGGTTAAATTATATCTCACACATAAAGCATCTGTTACATAGGGATACTTAAATATTGATATTCTCTTTTTCTTTTTTTGATGAATAATTGGCAGGGGGAGGTTGCAGGAGGAATCAAAACAAAATTAGAAATATTCATTGTATGATTTTGGCTTTTTTCTTTCTTTCTTTCTTTCTTTTTTTTTTTTAATATTGGACAATTTATAGACCTGGTTCCAGGAAAGGCAAGGTACCAACTGTGCCTTTGGTTATTTAATTTTCGGTCAAAATCCTGTGACTATAAAATAGACTGTATTTTCAGAGACAGATATCTGAGATTAAATGAAGGGTAGGTGAATGTGATTGCATTGAAATATTTCATAGTCCAAAAATTTCATGGGGGTATCAGGAGAACAAGAATGCTTCTTGAGCATTTGTAACTTCTACACTAGCCATTGAAGATACAGTGCATTTTGAAGTGCTTTCTTCAGACTATGTGTGAACTGGGTTGTTATAATAAATAAAACTGAATGGTTTTTGATGTTTAAAAAAAAAAATTTCATAGGCATGTTCACATATAGTCCCACCCACACCATTATGCGAGTGCAGTAACACATGGATATGTGAGGCAGAGCCAGGCATATTGCTAGGCTTGGCATAAGTATGCATGGCAGACGCAGTTAGGGTGATTTAAGCCTCCATGTTTCCCAGCCATCTTATAGGCCTCCTGACAGAATGCTCTAAGGGAATGGTGTCAAGAAGACTGCAGAGGAAAATAAAGACAAACCTCAGGCTATTGTCATGTTGGCTTCTCACCAAGTGCACCAAGTACACGGGCTTCCACAAGTTTGATATTCATTCATTCAACAAACACTGAGTAAGCACAAACTTTGTGCCAGACTCTGCATGGTTACTAGCTGGAAACAAAGCCAGTGTGTTTCTTGCCATCATAAAACATATGGGCCATTCAGTCTGGTGTCAGAAAGATGTATCTTTAAATACTTGTGAAGGTGATTAGAACATTAATAAAAAAGACCAGACAGCTCCATGAACATAACTGAAAGATTTAATAGATATCAACTGAAGATATCTAAAATATCTGACGACAATTATGCTTTCTCAAAAAGATGATATATGAATATATAGCCTCAACTATCACGTATAATAAATAGGTAAAATAAACCAAAAGGGTTAGAATGATTGAAAGATTTTCTGAATATAAAACGTTCTATATAGGAGTCTCTTATTTGGATGATTCTTAAAAGCCTGATGATCACTGTTTGTTTAGAATGTAGAATTCTTATTTTCTGGAGAACTAATTTCAATAAACCAGGATTCCAAGCATGAATGTCTTTTTAAGTTGGCCTTTTAAGGATAAAACATCTAGATGATTTATCAAGGTATAATATATCTGATGTCTCTGTTTTCTGGTTTTAGCTACCAAATTGCCAAGTGTGGTTAACTGACATTAAAAGGCATAACCTCAGACTCAAAGTGATGGAACTGAAGCTTGTGAAATTTAAAAAGATGATATTAAGAGTATTTAAATATATTAAGTAGTATAGTGTCTTTCTGGGCAGAATAAGATCAATGCATATTTCAATCAATACAAAGGAGTCTTTCTTTGTAATTCATAGGCTCATTCATCTGCTTTCTGCCAATCATTGAAAGGGCCTTAGTTGGTTTTTCAGCACTTCTAGTCTTTCTTAGTGTTCTAAAATGCTTTTTCTTCCATATTGCTTAAGAAGAACAAGAAAAAATTATATTTGCATAGCTGCATTCTGTGTTGTCAGCATGAAATTTTTACAGATGTCTTTTTTCCAATCAGAAATGAGTAATTTTCTAAATTATTTCCAAAATCAAAAACTCTCCTTTTCTAAAGAATAAATCTCAACTTCTAGATAGCCATGGTTTGAATTTAAATATGAAAATCTGTTTGCTTCTAAGTTATCCCAGAAACATGCAAGTTTTATATACTGATTTCTGATATAAGTAGCTTCTAGAAATATTAATTTTTATCTATAAACATTATTAATAATAATAACAAGTTATTATTTTTCAAGGACACTTTAGAAATAAGGTAAATGTAATTATCTCAATTTTTCTGTTAAGGAAATTTGAGCCTAGAGCAGACATTAGCTTTCTCACTGCTACAGAGTTAGCAAAGTCAAGGTCTGAACCTACATCTCTTACCTCAAAATTCATATACTCAGCCACAAAGGTTTTGTTTTGAATGGAAATTTAAAAGACTATTTGCATGTTGTTTGAAATAGTTTCATGTTATAGCTCATAAAGTTTCAGGCATGGTAGAAAATGGACTCCAAAAAGATTCAATAGGGATATTTTTTTCTGGCAGGATTACGGTTTACTTTCACTATCTTTATCACCATCAAAGAATAAATATCAAGTTCTTATGCATGAACAGCAAGATAGATCCTGCCCTGTAGGAATTGGGGTAATATGAAAACAATATAATTCTTAACTGCTTTTAGTCTTTTTAAAAATTAAAATTTTGATAGCTGCATCTACTATACACACATATGTGTGTATACATACATATTTTACTTTAACAATTCTTAAATTTATTCTTAAATATTTATGTATCTCAAATAGGATGACACTACTGAATGTTCCCTTAAAACATTTATATTTGTGAGTATGAAATATTTCCTGGTGGTCTTCCAAATGTTCATTCAATATTCAACCAAATTGTCATCACTAGCTAAAATTTCAGAAGGGGTCGTTCTGTGATTAATAGTATTAGAATGTTATCAGTTGGTGTTCTTTGGGTGCAAGATATAGAAAACTCTAGTCAGGCAAAAAAGAAAATTTATAGGACATGAAGTGGCTCCCAGAGGTGAAAGAAAATTTGAAGAAGTTACTTTGAAAGAGCAAGAATCAGGGCAGGTCCAGGCAATGAGGAACATTACTTTTCAGTGGGCAAGCTCTTGAATTAATCAGCATCAATTACATACCATCTTGGGTCACTTAGCTCCAGATTCATATTCTAGGGACAGAGGGCCTGACTGGCTTCCCTTGCAGCACAGGTCCATTTGTTGCCAAGGGAGTTCAAGGCACTTTGTTTCCCCCTTACTAGTTTGTGTACAATGAAGAATAAGTAATTTCCTCAGCACAAAATAGGGGTGCCTTACCCAAAGAAGAGGAAATGAGTACTGGGAGACCAAAATAAATAAACAAAAATAAAAATTCTAATACAATAACTGCAGCATATAATTTTTTAAGTAAAGGAGCCAACATTTGTTCTTCTTAATGCTATAACAATCATGCATCACTTAACAATGGGGAAATTTTCTGAGAAATGTGTCTTTAGACAATTTCATCGTTGTGCAAACATCATAGAGTGCACTTACACAAACCTAGATGGGATAGACTACTACACACCAAGGCTATATGGTATTGCCTATGGCTCCTATGTTATAAACCTGAACAGAGTGTTCCTGTACTGAATACTGCAGGCAGTTGCAACCCAACAGTATATGTGTATCTAAACCCATCTAAACATAGAAAAGTTACAGTAAAAGTACAGTACAAATACAGTACTATAATCTTTAAGACCACTGTTATATATGGGGCTCATGGTTCACCAAAAGGTCATTATGCTGTGTGTGACTCATTTTGATAGCTATATTTTTTACCAAAACAAAAAGGGTGCCTTTTTAGATGTACTTAACATTTTCAATGATACCAAAATAAGGAAACAATAAATTTCTAAAATCAGTTTGCATTTTTAGCATTGACAGAAAAAGATATCTTCACTTTGAAAATTTGAAGATGTTTATTTCCAAAGGTTTTTTATTTGTTTATTTGTTTGGTAAAGAGAGGGCTCAAATAGTCATCTAGGCATTTTCTTTCTTACTTTTCCTTGCCCTTCTCTCCCTACTCTCACACAACCACTTTGGTTCTTCTTTTTTTTTTTTACTGTGACTTCTGAGAAAAACTTAAACCACAGTTTCTGTGCCACATTCTGTTTTCAGTCTCAGCATCTAAAACTTCTTATTCTGATGCTCATTATTACCAAACTTTCTAGATAATGAATATGTCACTTTAAAAGTAAAGATCATTTGACCTTAGTATATTCAACTTTACTTTTTTAAAGTTTCTTTTGTCAACTCAGGGTATTTTTTTTTTTAGCAATGCCTGTGAACTTTCTAACTTTGAAGCCTATGCAGAAAATGTAGCTATTTTTACCAGCTATCTGTCTCACATTGTATTATTAGGAAAGAACTTTTCAGTATGAATTTCATGAGATCAAGCGGGTGACTAATTCCCATCACAGGGTTGCAGGGTGAGTTTCTTAACACCTCTTACCCTGATTTCTGAAGATATCTTCTGCTCTGTGGCCTGTCACTCTACATCAATGGCTATGTAGAAAAGGTTTAACAGAAATATCGAGTTCATTTTAAAAATAATTATTAATACATTCAGGGGGCACTTCTTGGTGCAGATCATGTTCTGCTTCTTGATCTAAGTCCTGGCTACATGCTGTGTTTTGTTTACTTTGTGAAAATTCATCCAGATATATAGTTACAATCTGTGTACTTTTCTTCAATAAAAGGTGTACTAGAAAATACCGCTTACAAAGAAAAATCACTTTTTGTTTAAGTTCAGTTATATTTTGACCCATTTTTCCATTGAGGTGCTCATGGTTTTTTTAAATCCATCTATAAGAGCTCTTCCAACAACTCAGGTCAAAACCCTTGGGCTCATCCTCAACTCCTTTCCTTTTCTCACATTTATATCCAATCTGTAGGCAAATAATTCTAGTAGCATCTTCAAAATAGATCCATAATCCTACAACTTCTCCCCACTCCACTGCTGCCAGCCAAGCCAACATGATCTTTTGCACAGATTAGTGCAATGGTCAAGTAAATGGTCTCCCTTCTCCCACACTGCCCCCCTCTCCAGCCATCATTCAGTCTATGTATCACACAGTAGCCAGAGAGATCCCATCCAAATGTAGGATAAGTAATATCATTCTTCTGCTCCCAACCCACCAGTGCCGTCACATTTTGCTCCAAGTAAAAGCCAAAATTATTTACTGTGACTCTCAAGGTCCTGTACAATTGGCCCGGGGTTACCTCTCTGATGTCATCTCCTACTATTCATCCTCTAACTCACTCTGCCTCACCACAGTGGCCTCTTTGCTCCTCCTTCAACACTGTAGACAAGCTCCAGCATCAAGTTCTTTGCAGTCACTGTTTCCTCTGCCTGGAAAGCTCTTCCTCAAGATATACCCACCTAATATCTTGCTCTCCTCACTTTAGGTCTTAATGCAAATGTCCCCTTCTCATTGCGACCTTCCTTGACCACTCTAAAGTTGCAAATATCTCACTCCAGCATTCCCTATCCACTTTCTGTGTTTTACTTTTAGACTTATCATCATTTAATATGTTATAGAGATATATACAGAAAAATATAAACATAGATACAGATACAGTCAGCCCACTATTTCCATTGGTTCCACATCCACCAATTCAGCCAACCACAGATTCAGCCAACTATTGCTCAAAAAAATATATATATATATAACATATATATAAAATAAAAAAATAATAAAACAATAAAACATACTAGTAAAACAATACAATATAACAGCTATTGACATAGCATTTACATTGTATTAGTTATTATAAGTAATATAAAGGTGATTTAAAGTTTATAGGAGAATGTGTGCAGGTTATATGCAAATACTATGCTATTTTATGTCAGAGACTTGAGCATCTACAGATTTTGGTATCTTCAGGGGTCCTGGAATCAATCCCTTCTCAAATACTGAGGGATGACTGTACATATATGTATAGACATGGTTGGCAATATGTTGTTTTATATATCTTTAGTAATCTCTTGCCAACCGTGAAGATTACATTCCTGAAAGAATATGATTATTAAAACCACTGTTAGCAATAACAAGGTCTTATAAAATAGATGACACATTTTAAAAACAATCAAAATAACATTACATATGTAGATATGAAACATGGTAAATAGAAGTTATAGAAGATATCTGCTTTCAAAACAACTTAGATTAATCAACAATAAAATTCCACCCTCAGGCACTCCTTCAAATTTCCTTCAATTTTTCAAAAAATATTACTGAGGCTTTCTGTTCTATGCAGTTTCTACCACAAGTTTTCATTTCCATAGACAACTGTAGCTGTTTGCATTTTTCTTGTATCAGCCCTTACTGAAATAAAAATTTTAGAGGTGTATCTATGAATTCTTTCTTTTTTCCCAATTATGGGTGGAGATCTATTGGTGCATCAGGAAACCAACTGAATGGGTTGTGGACATTTTTTGATAGAACATACAATAAAAACATTAATGTGAATCCCAAATATTTAAGGTAAATACTACTTTATGAAACTTTTGTTTTAGGAGTGTGTGTGTGTTTATGTGTATGTTGGAGTCATAATATGCAATAAATTTCCTAGTGAGGTTTACAGTAAAAAAGTTTGGATTACATACAGACTAACCTGCTGCCTCAAGCCACCCAGAAACTTACATGCCTTGCATCCAGTGTTTGCTTTAACCAATAAAATATTCCCATGTTTGTTTATTTGGGGTTAGGATAGGAGAAGAATCAGACATTTCTAGAAATCAAAAGGATTTCAGCTTAAAGTATATGATTTCCAGAAAGTGAGATTTCAGTAAAATAATTGAAACAAATATTGACCAGTACTACTCAAGTAATCATTGGCCAGAATGTACAACTGATTCAGTTAGTGCTTTCTTTATTTGGACTGCATCTCCTATAATAATGGTGCAAAATAGTGTAATTTTAAATCTCAAGAAAAAAATGAAATATTGTGCATATTAGCACTTAATTTTTTATTATTATTCATCTCTTCAATACTGGACTTATTGAGCACATATAATATGCTCAGATAATTTCTTATATGTTCAGGATAGAAAGATGAATAAGATATAACTCTTGAGCTTTAAGGAACCTGCAGTCCAGACTTATATTCCATTTAAATTTAAACAGAAGCATTAGCTTTAAAGTCTGTTTGCCAACTAATTATTATATTCAAAAATCTACTCTCTTCTACTTTTTATAATTAAATGTCATTTTTTGTTTTAAAAATGTAACACCTGCTCATGACTAAAGAAATGTTACATGAATGCCAAAGTTAGAAAGTAAATTTCTGTACCCGTGTCATCTGTTGTGTACAGTTACAGGATCTTTCAATGTGACCATAGTCTAGATAGCTTTGAAGAATCATTAAGTGACTATTTTATAAGATGACCCTGGAATGTCTTGTCCTAAGAAGATACAAATAGGAGAAGAGGTGAGGACAACCCAGAGACCTGGTGCTGTCAAAATGCAAACTTATGTAATCAAAGAAGGTCCAAATTTCCCTGTTGAACACTTGAAAGAAAGGAAGATGCTTTGAATAAACATAAAGAAGAATAATGAAATTCCAAGTTAGAGGATTTCTAATAAAAGATAACTGATGAATTAACTAATGGCATACACAGCAGTCAGCCAGGGTTCATTCAGACTGACTCTTTACATCCTGAAATCAAGGACTGAAGAATGAAAAGCCAAAATAAATAAATAAATAAATAAAAGCCCCTCTGCAAAATTTACCCATCTGGGTCAAAAGCCACCTAACTCTTTCAGTGTTCTCTGGGACAAACAGGACAAACATCTGGGACAAATATTCAAGGGAATATTTAAAAGAACTTATTCCCTTGGTAGCAATAAATAAATTACCTCTAGGACTAAGGGGAAGGGAAAGAACTTAGAGGCATAGAAACGTGCGAAGTGAAACCATCTAGAGCAGTGGTTTCCAAACTTTTGCTCAGGACACATTTATACTCTTAAAAATTACTAAGGATCCCAAAGAGCTTGCTTAAATGGGTTATAACTATTTACATTTACCAATAACAAATTATTAAATAAAACCAAGAAAAAGTTTAAGTATTATTTAATTCATTTAAAGTAACAATAATATATCTAGTACATGTTGCCATAAATAATATATAATAATATATTTTTTTGAAAAATAAGTGTTGAATGACCTGTCTCCATAGTGTCTCGTGGTCCTTGACATCTTGCTGTAGGTGCCAAGAATGCAAGACTCTGATTTCTTTCTACCCAGGTTTTCTCATGGCAGCTTAGGCAGTGAGCAGCTATGAGAGATAAGGTAAGGTCTCCTTTCAAGACAAAGGACAGACTTGCTCACTGCCTGCTATTATATAAATTGCAGGTTCTCCAAACTCAGTCTTCCTCTCCTGTCATGCGACCCACTACATGTGTTGGCATCCATCTAGGTCCTTCCTTGCCACTCCTGGGAAATTGGTGCTCACTGGGGGAAGCATATGTAAACATATGGACACTCTGGGTACTGGTTTTGTGGTAATGAAGTCTTTAAACTTTGACACAGAAGCCTCATGTCTTTTGTCAGCCTCCACTAAACTGTGGTAAGATAACTTGTTAACTTGCAAATAGGTTAAAACTTCAGACCCTTTACACTTCTTGATAATAACTGTATTTTCAACAACAATAACAAAAAGATATAATAAGAAAAGCAACATTAACATTTTTGTAAATCAAATGCCTGGCTTAACAGAAGAAAGCTAAATTCTCATATCTGATTCAATCTCTTCCAATATGCTGTTTTGGTTGAAATGCATGAGGACAATCTGGCTGCACACAGACATGTAGTTGGAAAAGAGACAATGTTGTGAATCCACTAAAACATCTCAGGTTCTCAATGGTCCTTAGACTACACTTAGAGAATTGCTGATCTATAGCCATGCAGCTTATGTCTACATTAAGATGACTTTTAGACTAATACATTTTATTATTGGACAGTCTGCATTTACATGATTTAACTATTCCACAGAGTTCTTGCTCTGGAAGATGAAGTTGCAAATAACTTTAAGTTTGTCTCTTACTGTTCTTCTTATTTTTATAATTTGTTATTTATTGTTACAAGAAATTTGTGAAAATCCACTTATCCAAATATTTAACCACTAAACTTGCCCTCATCAGGGTAATAGATCATTCCTTGGTCTCATCAAAGACTGTTTATTCTACAAGGCCAACTTCAAAACCCTTGCTTTACTGGGTCCACCGATCCTAAACTGTTATTTCATAAACTTTGCCCAATCCAAATCAACCCTTACAACCACACTGAAGGACCCACCTTAAACTAGACTTTTCAACCTTAACAAATATTCTGCCTTTGACTCCCTTTCCTGAGACACTACCAAAGCACTGTCAATATTAGTGACCTATTGTAGTGCCATAAGCAATAAACTTGGTTCTCCTTTATAAGTAGGTTAGTCTGGTGGTTTTTCAAGATGTTGACAATCAACAATCTCTTTTAGGTCACTCCCTTTCTAATAAATGGGTCTTTGTTTTGAGAAGCTAAGGACAAAATGTACTTAATATCATTTCTTCTGCACATGTTAGGAAGAGAAAGTGCTAGGGCTTTTCATTCCAAGGAGATATCTTGGTATTCAATCTGTCACTAAATTCCATAAAATTAGGGTTGTCATGTTTAACAAATAAAACGACAGGATACCCACTTACATTTGAATTTCAGAAAAACAATAAATCATTTTTAATTATGAACATGTCCCAAATATTGCAAATGTTAATGTCTTGTGTTGTATCGAGCAACCCTACATAAAACCTGTGTTGCAGGACTTTGGGTTCCACTTTAACAAACACTTTCAATTTGCTTATTATTCTGGATCCTGAAAGATCCCAATCACTTTATGAAATTGAATACACTAATTACCTTACTTTGGGTTGGTAGGCAAATTACAGATGAAGCAGGAAAAAAGCAAAATTCCAAGGTAGATGAAAAAATTCTCACTCCATTAAAGAATCCTGAAATTTCTGATATGTTTAATTTTTTAGCAGCAAATTTGAAGGTTTCAGCGATAACTTCAGGTTAAAAAGCTATCTTTCATGGTAGAATAAAAGCTGGAATCAAACCATATAGAAAGAGGGTCATAAAATTGTAGACACTGCACACAGTATATAAAAAAGTAGTTGAGAGACTGAGGAGGAAAGGTGGTGCCAAAGATGAGATTATTATAGATACAAGAGGGAAAGCTTTTCAGGTCTTATAAACCCCATGTATTGAAATAATATGAATCCTTAGTCTAGATTTCAGGGCATAAATGTCTTATATCATCTAATGTTTAGCCCTATCCAACATTTGTTGAGACTTTATGATAGTCAAGGCAAGTGAAGAATAAGAACGATTTTCAAACTTGCTCTGTTATAATGTTATAATTTTATATAACTTAATTTTTTTTTGAAAATTGATCTTTTAGGTAGTCTAGTGATGGAGGAAAATACAGTCATGTGTCACATAACGATGGGGTTACCTTCTGAGAAATGCATTGTTAGGCATCGTTAGGTGATTTTGTTGTTGTACGAACATCATAGGATATACTCACACAAACCCAGATGGGACATATGGTATAGCCTATTGCTCTTAGGCTACAAACCTGTATAGCATGCCACTGTACTGAATAATGTAGGCAATTGTAATACAATGGTAAGTATTTGTGCATCTAAACATACCTAAACATAGAAAATGCACAGTAAAAATACAGTATAAATGGTAAAAAATAGTACGGGGCATTTACCATGAATGGAGCTTGCAGGACTGGAAGTTGCTCTGGGTGAGTCAGTGAGTGAGTGGTGAGTGAATGTGAAAGCCTAGGGCATTACTGTACACCATTGTAGACTTTATAAACATTGTACATTATACACTTAGGCTTCACTAAATTTATTTTAAAAATTTATCTTTCTTCAAAAATAAATTAACCTTAGCTTACTGTAGTAAGCTTCATAAATTTTTTAATTTTTTAAAACTGTTTGACTCTTTTAACTTAGTTTAAAACAAACACATTGTATAGCTATACAAAAATACCTTCTTTCTTTACATACTTATCCTTTAAGCTATTTTCTATTTTTAAAATTTCTTACCCTTTTTTCCTTTTTAAACTTTTTTGTTAAAAACCAAGACACAAACACATACACTAGCACTAGCCTAGGCCTACACAGGGTCAGGATGATCAATATCACTGTCTTCCACCTCCACATCTTGTCCCACTGGAAGGTCTTCAGGGGCAAAAAGCTGGAACTGTCACCTCCTATGATAACAGTGGCTTCTTCTGGAACATCTTCTGAAGAACCTGCCTGAGGCTGTTTTACAGTTAACTTTTTTTTTTTATAAGTAGAAGGAGTACACTCTAAAATAACAATAAAAATATAGCATAGTAGATACATAAACCAGTTACATAGTCATTTATTGTCATTATGTACTGTATATAATTGTGCTAAATTTTTATATGACTGGCAGTGCAGTAGGTTTGTTTATACCAGCATCACCACAAACAAGCGAGTAATGTGTGCTCTACAATGTTATGATGGCTATGATGTCACTAGGTGATAGGAATTTTTCAGCTTCATTGTAATCTTATGGGACCATCATCATATTTGCAGTCTGTCATTGACCAAAACATCATTATGCAGTGCATGACTGTGTACCAAACTGAAAAGCAGAAGACCTGGATTCTAGTCCCAGTTCTAGAACCAATTAGCTATTTAAACTTGGGCAATTTGGTTCCTGTATTTGTTTGCCAGGGATGCCATGATAAAGTACCCAGGCTGAGTAGCTTAAACCAGGGGTTCCCAGAATTTTTGGCACCAGAGACCAGTTTTATGGAAGATAATTTTTCCATGGATGGTGGGGCAGGACGGGAGGCAGAGCTCAGGGGGTGATGGGCAGATCAGTTCCTAACAGGCCACAGACCCCTACCGGGCCACAGCCTGGGAGTTAGGGACACAGGCTTAAACAACAGATTTTTTTTCTCACAGTTCTGAAGGCTGGAAGTCTGAGATCAAGATATCAGCAGGTTTGGTTTCTTCTGAGGCTTATCTCTTGGCTTATAGATGACTGACTTCTCTGTCTTCATATCATCTTCCCTGGATGTCCATGTTCACATTTCCTCTTCTACATAAAGACACCAATCATATGGGATTAGGGCCTACCCAAATGACTTCATTTTAATTTAATTACCCCTTTAAAGACCTTATCTCCAAATACAGTCACATTCTGAGATACTGCAGGTTAGGACTTCAGCATACAAACTTATCAGCCTATAAGAGTTTTCCTTTCTGAATTTTGGTTTCCTCTCTCATAAAATAGAAATATTAGAATTGGTCATTTCCAAAGTCTGTTCTTATTCAATGATTTTTATATAATAAATCACAAATGACTTTATACTTTATGGACTACAAAATTAAAAATAACAATATAAAGGCTCAAGAATACTAATATTCATGAACAGAAATGTCTGAAATCATGATGCCATTATAATGTTAATGAAGACCACAGATGGTAAATGTTCATTTGAATTTCAAATAGTTGCAGCTTTTCAAATGTAGTGAACCGATTGAGCAAACTTTGCATAGTAGGGAAAATGTACATAATTATTTTTCCCTTATTCCAATAGGACCCAGCAGGACACTGCAAATATCTGTTGAAATGTCCACTGATAGATGCTAAAACTGAACGGGTTTTTACTGAGGCTGCAAACATCAGGTAATTCTATAATATCACATAGTTTACGGTTTGAGGGTATAGGAAAAGATTTGCATATTTGTACTTCTAGTTATTTTTTTGTAATGATTTTATAGTTAAGTTTATAGTATGGTATATGTTTTCTCAAAGTTTAGCTTTAAATGACCTGGCAGGGGAGAAACTTTTGTCTCCATATTCACCTGGATAAACTCAGGCGAAAAGCCATTTATAATCTCTCCAGGTAGACACAGAGGCCTCGATAAATTCTTCCTATACATTTTGGTCAAAGCCACAGCATCATGAATGACTTCAATGAGAAGTGATCTAGACTAGTGGATAATTAAATTGGCCACATAGAATTATCTGAGGATTACATTAAAAATAAACTTACCCAGGCCTCATCCCAGCACATTGATTCAGTATGTCTAGGATAGAGCCCAAGAGTCAAAATTTTTGAAAGAACATCATCCCATCCCCCGACTCCTGCCAGAGAAGATTTTGGTGTAGCTGGTCTACCTAGGTTTGGCAATTGCTGATAGAATCCTGGATCTCATAAGCCTTGGGACCTTGCATCTACCTACAAGAGCCCATCAATCCCTGGAGCATTGGGATGGTTTAGTTTTAATCTCTCCATTGCCAGAGATACTCTATTCCACAAGATTAAGGAGGATGTGTAAGGAAAAAATAACATATTGTGAAGGTATGAAGATATATCTGAGATATTCTAACATATTTAGGAAATCTTCTACCCTAATAATCAAATGCCATAAGTCCCCAGTGAAGTGTTCTAAATGTTTGTATAAATTTAAAAAGAGCTTTCCTGGTCTTTTTCTGGGGTGCACTTTCTCCTAGTCTATACTATTCATTTGTAAGAAAAAATTGTGGAAGAGTTTGAAATTTAGTGGACATACTGTCTATTTCAGCAATGCAGGTTATCTCTGCCTTTGTCTTTGACCTACATTATTTTAAAACATAACAATGTAGAGATAGAAGTTAACTGTAGAAAATGATAGTAATGAGAATAATTTCTGTCCATGGAAATGCAAATTGTATACACTAGCATGCCATTTATTATTGCCCTGTAGATATTGACCAGTTTTGCCAGTTTTACACCCATTTGTAAAAATCATTTCAGCATTTCTTATCTGACAATAAATGTTTGGTACTTTTAGTTTTCATTTGAGGGGCTTGTAATATCTTATATATTCTCATTAATTAATAAGCTAAATAAAAGATTTGATACATGTTCACGTATATGATAAATTTTATAATTTATCCTTTTCCTTGTTTATTAAATAAACATTTATTTGATACATGTGGTACATGTTAGGTACCACATTAGGTACCCAAGGATCCCAGTGTACTGGTATTCACGCTTTTGTGTCATTCATTCTCCTTAAGTATGGGCTGGATTTATTGACTTGTCTGTAAGAAATTAGAACAGAACAGAACAGCATAGAAGTGATGGGATGTCATTTCCAATATTAGATTATAAAAAATTGTAAGTTCTATCTTGAGTACCCTTTCTTGTTCTTTTGCTTGCTTGCTTTGAAGGAAGCCAGCTGCCATGTGAGCTGCCCTGTAGAGAGTCCATATGGCAAGGAACTTCAACTAACAGCCACATAAATGAGTTTGGAAGTGGATCCTCCCTTAGTTAAGCCTCAATATGACATCAGCTTCAGACCATACCTTCAAACTTGTGAAAAAGCCTGAGCCAGAGACACCTGGATTTCTTACCTATACTAACTGTGGGATAATACATGTTTTTTAAAGCCGTTAAATTTTAAGGTAACTAGGTATGCAATAATCAATAATTATTAAAGTTTTTCTTGGAAAACCATTAAAATAGTCAGTCACAGGTATCCCACCAGTAGCCACAAAGCTCAGGGTCAGTGTGGGGATCTTGCATCCAATATCATTAACCCAACTGTCTAGGAATTGATTTCAGAGTATCCAGGTCTAGGTGAATGACACTGAAAACAAGGCAAGCAAAACAGCACAAATATCCAGAATGAAAAACCATCCTTCTCCCAGAGAGGTTCCAAAGGGTCTAGTGTGACAATGCAACTCTTACAAGTACTACAGAAAATGACAATTAGCAAATGGAAAACATTAGTTTGTGATGTTTTCATGGAATAGCTCTTTTTAATTTGACCCAAGATTTGTTGAATATAACCTAGCTCCTGTTTGAATCCTATGGTTTCTTCTCATATGTCTTCCTACACTGGTCCCATTACTTGTGTTTTGTTTTTCTTTAAACTCAGGAATTCCATACCCATCCTCTTTTAAGAGGTAGCATGACATTGGTCTGGGCAATGATTTTTCGGATGAACCCAAAAGCCTAGGTAAAAAAAGAAAAAATAGACAAATGGGATTACATCAAACTAAAAAGCTTCTGTACAGCCAAGGAAACAATCAATGGAGTGAAGAAACAACCTACAGAATGAGAGAAAATATTTGCAAACCTTACATTTAATAAGTGGTTAATATCTAAAATACATAAGCATTCAAACAATAGTAAAAAAAAAAACCCTGATTTAAAAAATGGGCAAAAGATCTGAATTGACATTTATCAAAAGAAGACATACAAATGGCCAACAGGTATATGAAAAATTGCTCAAAATCACTAGTCATCAGAGACATACAAATTAAAACCACAATGGGATATCGCCTCATATCTATTAGGATGGCTATTACTAAAGACTAAAATTTTGGGGAGGATGTGGAGAAAAGGGAACTCTTGCACACTGTTGGTGGTAATGTAAACCATTACAGACATTATGGAAAAGTGTATGGAGGTTCCTCAAAAAATTAAAAATAGAACTGCCATATGATCCAGCAACCATATAATTCAGCAACCCCACTACTGGCTATATCCAAAGGAAATGAAATCAGGATATCAAAGAGATATGTACACTTCCATGTTCATTACAGCATTGTTCACAATAGCTGAGATATGGAATCAACCTAAATGTCCAGATAAATGGATAACAGAAATGTGGTATATAAACACAATATTAATAGAATACTAGTCAACCTTAAAAGGGGGGTAAATCTTGTCATTTGCAACAGCATGGATGAACCTGGGGGCCATTACGTTAAGTGAAATAAGCCACGCTTAGAAAGACAAATACCATGTGACCTCACTCATATGTGGAATCTAAGATGATCTTATAGAAGTAGAGAGTAGAATGGTGGTTACCAGGGGGCAGGGGTGGGAGGTAGGAAGCGGTTGGGAAGATATTGGTCAAAGATTACAAAATTTCAGTTAGATAGGAGGAATAATTTCAAGAGACCTATTTTACAACATGTTGACTATAGGTGATAACAATGTATTGTATTGTTGACATTTGCTAAGAGAGTAGATTTTAAGTGTTCTTACCACACACACACACACAAAATATATGGGTAATGCATATATTAATTAGCTCGATTTAGCCATTTCACAATGTATATATATTTCAAAACAATAAACTATTATATATATAATTTTTATTTGTCAATTAAAAAACAAGGAAAGAAAGAGGTAGCATGAACCATTATGAGAAGCAATATAGTATAAGAGAAAGTCCACAGATCTGGGGAACTGGAAGTGCCCAGGTTTAAATTCTGGCTGTCACTAACTGTTTTGGGTAAGTCTGAGTATAATAGGAATGCTAAGGTTTACCTTTCAGTACACAGTAGGTGCTAAATAAATAATAGTAATTATTATTATTATTCCTGCTCTTATTTTCATTTTCTTAAGGCTGGTCTTATGGCATCCTCCAACATATTTTATTAAAAATCTCTTTGTCAAGCTGTATTTAATAGCAGCAGACATTCCAGATTTTACCCACCTGCCTATTCCAGGATCTAGAAGATCCTATTTCAGGGTAGAGGTACACATCAGTAAAAAGTATACATAAAATATCAGTGCTTCAGTTCTTATTGAATGCAGAAGAAAGATTTTTGTTTGCTTGTTTGTTGGCATCTACCAAATAAAGCATAGGCTGAAAGTACAGCAAATTTGCCACACGGTAGCTCACAGTGTGCCCCCTACCTGAAAATAAGATAAAATATAAAACAACTAATAACTTCAAACATTTAAAATATTTTTTAACCAAATTTAACAGTATATATTTGGTTGCCTCCTTAGTGGGAAAAACTAGAGAATGAGAGAACAGGGGTAGAGGGAGAATGGTATACTTGTTGGTAGTTTTAAATTTTTGTATTTTACTTATTTTGTACATATTACTTATTCAAAATATTATTAACTAAAATGCATCTACTCTGAATTACACTAATATTGCCCAATTTATATTTCTCTTTCAGTTTTATTATTCCCAACGTTTCCTTTTTCTAATTCAATTCTAAGCATTTCTTTTTAAAAGTAGTACCAATTATCAATTTTTTACTCTGGACAGATAGCCACTTTTGCACTTTGCCTCCAATTTGATTAAGCATTTCACCCAGCTTTGGTCATCTGAGGTTAGAGAAAAATTCACCTCTCTCCTGGGTCTCTCCTCAGGAAGAGAAAACAAAGAAAATTCTCACCAGCTTTCAAGCCAACTATTTCTCGTTAGCCACAGTTTAGGCAGTTCATCCTTGGCTTGTACCCAGGACACATCTGGGAGCTGCAAGTTAAACTGCTCATTCTTCTCTTTTCACCTCTGGGATTGGTGGATTGATGGGGTGTGAGCTGCCCTGATATTTTGTCCTTGTTCTTGGAACATCTTAATACTGCCTCCTCATTTGAGAGTCAGAACAAAAGTAGGAGGAGAAAAAAAACACTTAACAAAACTTACAATATAAAAGCCATTTTAATTGTCTTTAAACCCTATTGGGTGCAATGAACACTATTCTGGAGACAGAAACACCATAAGCCCTGACTTAAACATTATACAAGAAATTCATGTAACAAAAACACTTGTACCCCCTTAATATTTTGAAATAAAAAATTAAAAAAAATAAACACAGGTAATAGCAGTGATTACATCAATGGACTCAGGGTTCTTATTGCTGCTGGATGGTTAGTGGAAAATTTATGTCCTCAAAAACTTTGAAGCCATCATATTCAAGATGCAGAGAAAACAAAACAAACTGAAATGAAATCTTGAACAGATTCAAAGCCAGTTAACTCCTAATTAGCCAGGACAAACTAAAGTAGAGGCCCTGTCTCTGTAACAGGTGTGGTATTATACTGTGAGGATCTTTGTTGAAGAAAATCTGCTCTGGCTTCTGTGTAGAGCTGAAAGGTCCTGAAAGGGGAATAAGTGAAATAGAAGGCATGAGGGTGTGTCAGGCTCTCCACTCCTCACCTCTCTGCAAGGAACTGTAGAGCCTTTTGCCTCAGACACTGGGAAGCACACCCACCTTCGGATCCTATTAGAGATCTCATTCTCTGTTTCTCTTGTTTCCTGCCCCACCTGCATATTTTTCCTAATTCTTGACCTTTCATTGTAAACTCATTAACCTCATGGGCTTCATTTCTGTTTTTAATATGACCTCTCTTAGTAGACATGTTTTTCACTGCTCTAGTAGCCGGAACTTTGCTCCTCACTTTACCTACCAGCTGTGTGAATCTGGGCAAGTGCGCACTCTTTCTGTGCCTTCCCTTTCTAGCTATAAAATGAAGAGGGTAATGGTGCCGGCCACATAGGGTTCTTGGGAGGATTAAATGAGATAGAAGAGGCACCTTTCTTACAGTAGCGCCTGATATGAAGAAAGCACTATATGGGTCAGATGTTATAATTTCTATGGGAACTTTCCCTTATTTTTCCCTTATTGTATTTTCAACTTTAGCTTATATTTTCTTGAATTTTAATTTCAGCATTATCCTGCTTTTTTTCTTTCTCTAATTGTTAGGTTTCTTGAGTTATCATTTTAAATCATTATGTTTGATTCGGTCTACTCTACTGTTTGAATTTTTCAATAGTTTATTTTAATTACTAGTTTTAGGCTTGTCTTTCTCTTGGGTTTTGTTGATCCCTCTGTTTTCTTCTTTTTCTTTTTGGTTGGACTGGATTGGTGATGGTGTTGGTGGGGGGATATGTGGATTGTTGTTATGGTGGTGGTGATTTTTAATGATTTGTGTTCATTATGGTCAAAAAGAAGTAAGTCTAGAGAAGTGATTAGTAAACTTTGGTGTGCCTCAGAATCACCTGAAGGGCTTGTTAAAGCAGAGACTGACAGCACCACGCCCAGAGTTTCTGATTGAGAAACTAACATGTCTAACAAGTTCTCAGGTGATACTGATGCTGTTGGCTGGTGACCATACTTTAAGAACCACTGGTCTGGGCCGGGCGAGGTGGCTCACATCTGTAATCCTAACACTCTGGGAGGCCGAGGAGGGTGGATCTCTCAAGGTCAGGAGTTCAAAACCAGCCTTGAGCAAGAGTGAGACCCCTTCTCTACTAAAAATAGAAAGAAATTAATTGGCCAACTAAAAATATATATAGAAAAAATTAGCCGGGCATGGTGGTGTATGCCTGTAGTCCCAGCTGCTCCGGAGGCTGAGACAGAAGGATGGCTTGAGCCCAGGAGTTTGAGGTTGGTATTAGCTAGGTTGATGCCATGGCACTCTAGCCCGGGCAACACAGTGAGACTCTGTCTCAAAAAAAAAAAAAAAACACTTTTTCAAACCACTGGTCTGAAAAAGAAGAAGTACGAATATGGGAGAGAGTTATTCTTATAAACTAGGGAAGACCCTTTCCATGTATCGTAACCCAGTTCTAACTATACACCTACATGCTTTATTTGATTCTCCCCAACACATTCTGCTCTCCACTCAGTTTGAACTTTACCCAGGGCCATTAACCCTCCTCTATATATGGGTCATTGATTTGCTGAAAAATTTACTTATTAAAACCTCACACCATCCCCCTTATGAGAAAATCTATGGCTTTGATTCCATGATATCCAAAATGTACTGATATAATAATTGGGTTTTAGGAAAACCTTGGCAATTGCATGTCAGGACAGAAGAGCAAGGTGAACTTCATGCCCAAGAACATGAAGTTCTGACACTTGTGAGGAGCCAGGCTACTGGGGTCCCAGAGGACCCTCCCCCAACTGCCCTGTAGTGCTATGGTAGAAGTCAGTTTCCCGTTACTGCTTTTAAAACAGTCACTTTCACTATAATTTTGTGAGAATGACAGAGACAACTAAAATCCCTACCATGGTCCATTTTTGTGGCCTCTCTTTTTCCCAAGGACAACTGTTTCTCTAGTGGATGTGTTTTCTTCCCATGTATGTTTGTATAATTTTATTATCTGTATATCTACCAATAATATATAGCATTATTATGTATTATATACTATTTACATAGCATAGTTTGTATCTTTTTTTCCAACCTTCTGATCATGATCTATGTCTCCCCTCTACCTCTATTACCCTGTTCCTAAATCCCTTCAGTTGCCCCAAATTCTGTAATACAGAGAAATGGCTGGACTAGGCTTTTCCCATCTTTTTTCTCTGTCCCTAGAGAGCAAAGCATGCTGTTCTAAGAACATTATCATGTCTAAAATGATACTTTATCAAATTTGGGTCTAAGCCACACTGCTAATTCTGATAACAGACAGTTTCTTCCTTACTCCAAATCTCCTACTGGCTTTGTTTCCTCCACTTAGAGAAAGATTTTCCCCTTGAAAGGACTATTCCCCAATATAAAATAATCATCCTGCTTTCTTCCTACATTATTTCTCATGCTCTGCCCTCTCAAACATACCACGAATTTTCAGAATATGGGAAGTCCCTTAGCAATCTCCACATTCTGACTCCTGCCAGGAGTCTGACCCAGTTCCTGACTCTTGCCATCTCACCAGTGAGCCCCTGTCCAAGGGGGCTAATGGTCAGTCAGAAATCCTGCAGACTCACTCACCACCTAGAGCCAGGTGGGCTAAAGCCAGGTGGATGTGGAGTGCACTGCCCTATAGAAAATGACACCCTGGCAGGCCATGAGCCACATACTGACACCAAGGAGTGTGTCTTTGTAAGCCTGGAGCATGATCTGCATTCTCTAAGAGTCCCCTCTTAGATTTTTGCTGGCTGGAAACCAGGCAGGAAGGTCCCCAAAATGTTGTGGGTTATAAATATTAATTGCCTGCTAAAGATCTGGATTTTAGAGCATCCATTTTCCCTATATTTGGCCTTTTGGGCCTTTTATTTTTCTAGCCATCAGGGAAAAAAATCTTTTTCAAAAGTAGGGATGGATCCACCATCCTTACCTCTTTCACTTTTAGGGCTTCTGCTGCAGAATTACCCAACACATCTGGAAATAAATCTTTTCCTGTGATTTTTGATCTTGCTCCTTGGCAAGCTATATGTGTCTTCATGCTAAAGTAAGCATATGGTTTATCATCTAACCCAGACTGAGTGAAAAATGCTAAACCGTTTGGAGTACTAGTACAACAGCAGAATATCCGGATAGTCCAGACAAACTAGAATGCATGGTAATGGTCACCTTACATACTGTGCACAATTTTCCTCTCCAAGAGGAAACTTCCAGAAGAAACTCAGCAAACAGGCTGTGGTGTCACTCCTGCCAGGACCATGACTGCGTTTGCAGCTCCAGGAAGTCTTGAGAGTGGCTAAGTTATATAAGATATATTTGCACACATATGGAATCTGTAGTCCATCTCCCTGGGTTCTTCTGGTGGGTAAATCTGTATGAGTCTATGTTATATAATAAATGGAACTTTCACTATCTGTGCACAGTTGTGTTCCTCCCTTGGCTTAAAACATAGGCATTTCCATCAACGTTTCCTTTCTTTAGGGAAAGTGTTAGAGAATTTGACAAACATTTCTGTCCTCTCTCATAAATGCCAAGGAAGAATCTCCCATTCTTAGCAACTCTCAATTACTAGCAACTCCTCATGCAAAGAGGAGTGATTTAACTGATTGGTTAGACCAGGGAGAAACCAGTATCCATTAGGCCACATTTCTCCATTGGTCAGGGGTATTAATAGTATATGTAATATTTATTGGTTGCTATATGCCAGCAACTTTACATGATTTTATATCATGTATTAATTTCCTATGGCTATCATAATAAATCACCACAAACTTGGTGTTATATTCTTATAATTCTGGAGGCTGGAAGCTTGAAACCAGGAATCTGTAAGGCTGTGCTCCCTCCAGAATCTCTAGTGGAGAATCCATTCTCTGCCTCTTCTAGTTTCTGGTAGTTGTTAGCATCCCTTTACTTTGTGGCTGCATCACTCCAGTCTCTGGCTTCGTGATCACACTGCTGCCTCCTCCTCTTTTGCCTAATCCTCTTCTACCTCACTGTTATAAGGACACATGTCATTGGATTTAGGGCCTATCCAGATAATCCAGGATGACCTCCTTACCTCAAGATAATTATACCTGCAAAGACCTTTTCTCTAAATAAGGTAGCTTTTGTGGGTTCTGGGAATTAGGATGTGGATATACCTTTTTGGGACCATCCTTCAACCTACTACATATGGATTATTTCTCTAAATTCTTGCAACATAATCAGTACATACATACTCATTAATAGCACCTCTGTTTTTCCAGAAGGAAAATGGGGTTTACTTTCCCAGGTCACAGAGCTAGTCAGTGGAGGAGCCAGGATTTGAACCCAGGGAGCTGGACTATAGAGTCCACATTCCTAACCATGATGTCATCACGGGTCAGAGTTCACGCATGGCCTTTCTTCTAGATCTTTCACTTACTCTTATACCATGTTCCTTGCAAATTAGAAAGAATCAGAATTCTTTGTTATTTCTGGCTTCCATATAGTAAACAGACCAAGTAGTTAAGATCAAGCAGGGAGGCTCCCATTCTCCACATTCTCTTGATATGCTGCAGTTTTCGTCAAACAAGAGATGTATGTGTGTGCATGCGTG
This sequence comes from Cheirogaleus medius, assembly GCA_008086735.1. Lineage (NCBI taxonomy): Eukaryota > Metazoa > Chordata > Mammalia > Primates > Cheirogaleidae > Cheirogaleus > Cheirogaleus medius. The sequence goes on along the minus strand of VBSM01003176.1, from coordinate 24,323,969 downwards.
TGTGTTTCCACCATACAATAAAATATATGTATTGCTCAAAACAAGTTGCCTGGTAAAATTATCAGAGCTTATGAGAAAAGAGAATATGAATAGACCATTCAAAACTTGGTGGTCAGCACACCAAAAAAAATCAACAAAACAAAATAATAATTAATATCTTAGAGAAAACGTAGACTGCCCAGGAGGACAGCTCAGCATGGCTGGAGGCTGCCACAGAGGATATTAAAAATATATGTACTATACAAAAAAACCCAGTAGAGTGAAAACACTGGACACATGGTTTACCTTGTGTGTGTTTTAACTTATCTTACTCCATGGACCCCTGGTAGAGCTGATCACCTGTGTGTGTCTGTACCCTCCCATGGTTGGTAGGTCTGCAGGACTCTACCTGCAGTTGCTGAGGCACAGGGTCTGCTTTCACTTGCTGTATTCCAGCAGGAGTAAATGACTGACATTCAGGTTTAACCTTAAAATAAAAGACCAAAAATGAGTCCTACCATCTTAGGATATTTTGTTCTGCTACATACATTTCTGTAATGTGATTTAGCTCATACACAATTAGTAAATAGGGGAGTGATATCACATTAACACGTCAGTCAAATTGGTTTATACTCAATTTTTGTTAGCCAAAGAAGAGCAGAAGAATTCTAACCTTCTGCAGAAAACAAAAAAGCCCAACTTCTACAGCGGCAACAGGAACACTTTTAGCTTTAATTTTTAGCATGTAAAGCTAACATCGGGACTCAGAGAGGCACCCTGCACCTTGCACAGCTTTTGGCTCATAGCGAGTTGTGCTGCCTCAAGCGCCCACAACAAAGGCAGCCCCAGGGACTCAGACTTCCAGTTTCATCCACATTTTCTCAATGTCTCAGCACAGCTGCATTCTTATGTCTATCCTCAATTGGTTCAGAATCTTGAAAGGAGGAAAGGAAAGGGATTAAAATCTCCCTCACCTTTAACTCCATAGACACAGGCTCTGGTTCAGGCAGAGATCAACCCAATCCTCCAGTCATGGATGCTCAGAAAGCATCCCACCATAGCAGTTGCCACAGTAACAGCAACAAGCACTCAGAGACCACCTACTAGTATTACACGCTCTTATGTATGCATGTATTAATATTAAATTAACTCACTTAACCACTTTGGTACAGCGCTCACCGGCCGTGAAACCTTGCCCACAGCCGGCATTCATAGTCCGCACGATAGTTTGTGCTGTGCATTGACGACAAATCCATTTTGCTCTTGTGTGATGAGGAAAGCTTTAAAGCACTGAAAGCTTGTTTTACTTTACAGGCAGCTTTAGGAAAATAACCATAATAACTCCTAAAAGGACTTGTTAAAAGGTAACAGATTCGTAGTAACTTATTAGCTGAACGTACACACTGCAACTGCAGAGATAAAAGTAAAAGCTTTTGGCTGTCGGCTAAAGTCGACACTCACGTTCATCTGTGGCTGTCGACTATAGTCGACGCTGGGCTGTGTGTGTTCATCTGTGGCTGACTATAGTCGACGCTGGTACCGAAGCAGTTAATCCTCAACACAACACTATGAAGTTGGTGCATTCAGCTGAGGAATCAGACTGGGAAAGGTTACATAATTTACCCAAGGCCATTGCTATTAAGCTGGTATAAACTGGAAAAGAAGCAAAGTTCTAGAGCGGGAATGACAGTTTGGGGGATTGGGGTCAGTGGATAAAGGAAAGGAAGAAAGAGCTGATACCAAGCTTCTTGAGCTGGTGTCAAGGGAACATTGTAGGTTCGACCTAGATAAATTAAAATTTGGAAAAGTCCTATGTGTATATAAATGTTAACCTGCATCTGCTCAGATAATTGATAGCTGATTAAACATATCTTTTTAAAGATCGCACAACAACAAAATAAATTCAAGTTATTTTTCAACTAGAACAGTAGCCTAGAACAATCCTTAAATTTATCAAAAATGGTCTTCTGATATAACAGTTAAAATATTCCACAGGGGTAAAGCAAAATTATTGCCCCCACTATTCTTTGTAACTTGATTCTAAATGATCATATGCCACATTCAGATGAGTTGGACACAGACTCATATAGAACAGAAAGATAAATATTGTTTTATAGGCCAGTGATGTGGTTACATTATTATCTTGACTCATAAGTGGCCTGAACAAACAATTGACTCTGCAAGCTCATTATTGCCAGAAAACCAAATTACAGACGAACATTTTTAATGTGAAAATAATTGCTTTTTGGAGGATGTCCCAGAACTCTTACTAGTTTATAAACAACAAGCCAATATAACAAGTTATCTCAGTTAGTTATCTTTGTGAACATTTAACAAATAGGGCATTTCCTTGGAGAGTATGTGAGGAAGTAGAGCTGCTCAAAGTTAGATAATCTATGGCTGCTAAAATGACAGTTTAAAAAATTTTTTGTTTTTGTGGTTGTTTTCTGAATAGAGCATCTGGTTATGCTGCTTTAAATTGTTTTCAAGCTAAATCAATCATTGCCATGCTACACCGAGCAGAACTTTTGGATTCTATTTTACGTTCATCTGCATGCTAGAACTGATCTAAAATTATATTTGGGGAGGGGGGGACTTTAGCCCTCTTCAGGTATTTCTGTAACTCACCTCAAATGGAGGAGGTAGGACAAACGCCACGTATGATAACTGAGTACACATCTGCTTTGCATCACACCCTGGTTACTCTTTCTTCTCTTATTCCAGTTCTAATATATCCCATTTGATCACATTTTATGTATTGTTATATGTTGCTATAAATCACTTGTTGAAGAAAGAAGAAGGTATAGATTGTAAGAGAAAATAAATATATTTTTAATACATTACTTCAAATATATTTATATTTATTCAAATATAAATTCAACTACCGGTGTAAACATATACACATACACATTAAAAGTCCTCTGAAATTTGCATAAGAACTTGTTTTTCCAGTTGAACACTGAATTACTTGCTGAATCCAAGGTGCTAGACCTTAGATTATAAAACACATTTAAACCCTCTGGGTACTGAATATTTTATTTTCTCAAAAAGGAATATTTGCAATAGTCACCTTTCCTAAGGAGATAGTATCTTTCTAGTAAGGCATACTTTATTTTGAATAAGAAAAGCTGTATGCATATTTAATGTACCATTTCTAAGTATATCTGTAATGATCCTATTTCTTTATAGGAATGTCCAACACAGAATCGGTCATCCTCTCCAGTTGGTCTTCCAATTGACAGAAACTAAAATTTTCCCCTCACCCCCCTGAGCTTGATACACTGAAGCCCATGTCCATTACTCAGACTGTAAGACCTTTTACTAAAATGGTAAGACTGGAACTTACAGTCACAAGTTCAACCATTTCTGTAAGTCGTAACTTTGGGCCTCATTCTTTAAATGGAATATGAAAGGGTTTTTATTGTCACTTGACAAAATATTACTTCTCCAAGTTTGTTTTCCCCCAGGAGAAGAGTCAGAGAGAAGGCCGGGCGCGGTGGCTCACGCCTGTAATCCTAGCACTCTGGGAGGCCGAGGTGGGCGGATCGCTCAAGGTCAGGAGTTTGAAACCAGCCTGAGCAGGAGCGAGACCCCATCTCTACTAAAAATAGAAAGAAATTAATCGGCCAACTAAAAATATATAGAAAAAATTAGCCAGGCATGGTGGCACATGCCTGTAGTCCCAGCTACTCGGGAGGCTGAGGCAGAAGGATCACTCTAGCCCAGGAGTTTGAGGTTGCTGTGAGCTAGGCTGACGCCACGGCACTCTAGCCCAGGGAACAGAGTGAGACTCTGTCTCAAAAAAAAAGAGTCAGAGAGAAGATCTTTGGTACAGGTCGTTTATTTGGCTGGTGATCCCAGGACAAAAGAGTAAGGGACCAGGGAAAATTCGTTCAGAAAATAGGAAAAGCCAGTGTGAGGGTTCATTACCAAAGTTCTCAATATGGGCAAAAGGAACATAATTCATCGAGACCTACTGAGAAGCATATATGCTTCCCAGAATGGTCTTCCTGAAGGACAGGAGGCTGAAGTATCTATCCACCAGCTCCTGCCTCCCATTGGTTTAAGGCTGTCCTGGTAGTTAGCTCACCTGTACTTTCAGGTTCCCTGCATCAGAGAAGGACCTGGGGCAGAAAGCATGAAAATACTGGCTCTCACTTGAGGTGGGAAAGGCAAAGTCAGTCTCAGCTTGCATAGAAGGATATACCATAGCTACAGCTGAAATCAGAAGTAGGCCTAAGCAACGAAAATCAGTGTTCCAGAGGTGTCCAAAAGCACCTAAGTTTAGTTGTAAATGGTTAATGTGGCAATCTCCAACGAACCACATTTCTTCTGTAATCACCCTTCCACTGTCTCTGGGCTGGGCTTGTGACTGCTCTAACCAATAGGATACAACAGAAGTGATGCTGTGCCTGTTATGGGCCTAGTTTTTAACTGATCTAGCAGCTTCTACTTCCCACTTCTTGAAATGTTTACTCTAGGAACCCAGCCACCATGACTTGAAGCTCAATGTGGAGAAGCTCCTGGCTGAGAGCTGTAGCTGAGCTCTTGGTCAGTCCTCCAGGTGACTGACGCTGTCCCAGTGGGCAGTGCCATGTAGAGCAGAAGAACTGCCTGGCCAAGCCATGGATTCACAAGCCATAATAAAACATTATTTTCTGCCACTAAGTTTTGGGGTGTTCATTTTATTCAGCAATCAGTAACCAAAATATCAGTCAAGAAACCTGGAAACAAATAGTGTTCCCTAAGTCCCTAAGAGGGATAGCACTGTCTTCCATGACATGTCCATAGGAGAACTGCATTTTCTAGTTTTTCCTATTTCTTATCTAGCCAGATGGCAATGCTTATCTTATCCCTGCCCATCAGTGATGGCTCTGGAGGATTCAGAGTAACTTTAATGCTTCTGAAAGTAAATACTTTTTATATCGCTTGCCAAATTCCTTAGTTGAACATTATTGTGTAAGAGATTTTCATGTATGCTCTCACCTTCTTCCTCAAAGTGGATGGTTATGGAGTTACCATATTCATTCAATGTTCATTCAACAAACAGGCATTTAAAACTCAACTCAGCAAATACTTTTTGAGTACATACTATGTAGCAGGTACTGTTCTAGGTACTGGCATTATGACAATTAATAAAACAGACAAAAATCCCTGTGCTCTTGGAGAGGGGAGATTGAAAATAAGAAGAATAAATACAGAGATAATACAGTATTTGAGAGTGATAAGCATCAAGGAGAAAAACTAAAGCAGAGATGGGGAGTAAAGAAAATGTTAAAAGAAGGATATAAAATTTTAGATTAAGTGGCCAAAGATGGCTTCACTGAGAAGATGGCATTTGAGCAAAGGCCTCAAGGGAAAGAGGAAGGGAGCAACAAAGAAATCTAGGAGAAAAGCAGAGAGAATAAGAACAAAGAAATTGAGGCAAGACTATACCAGAAACATTCAAGAAACAGGGATGAGGCTATGTGGCTGGAGCTAAGCGAGCAAAGGGATAGTAGCAAAAGATAAGTTCTGAGAGTTGATGGGAAACTAGATCACACAGGATCTTTTAGTCACAGTTAGGAGTTTAGTTTTAATTCTGGTTGAGAATGGAAATCATTGGAGAGTTTGAGCAGAGAGATATTATGATCTAAGTGTTTAAGAGGATTATTCTGGCTTCTGTGTAAAAACCAGACTGGGGTAAGGGGACCAAAGAAGAGTCAAGAAAACCAACAGAGACATCATTGCAATAATCCCGGTGAGGGGAGAACAACTTGTACCAGAATGGAAATAGCACACATAGTGAGAAGTGGACACATTAGACAGATTTAGGGGTATAATTGAAAATAGGCCCAGGCAATGGGACTTGCTAACAGATCAGGTGTGAGATGTGATTAAAACAAAAGAGAGAGGCATTAAGTATTACTCTGAAGTTTTGGCCTAAGCAACTTGAAGAATGGAGTTTTCATTAACTGAGATGAAGATGTTTGAGGGTTTGTATATAAAAAGTTTAGTGTTAGATGTATTAATTTTGAGATGGCTATTAAACCTCCAACTGAAGATGCTGAAGAGGAAATTTTATCAACAAGCCTAGAATTCAGGATACAGGTTCGAGCTAGAGATATAAATTTGGAAATCATCAGCACATGGTATTTAACACATTAACAGTCATGTGAGTTGTATCTAACTCATACTAGTTTTGAGCCCAGGGCCTTGTGAAGCATTATGTAAGTCACATGTCTCTTCACCTTGGGAGCCGCATGAACTATTTTTCAAGTTGCACATAACACACACAGAAAACAATAAAAAATAATAAATTTTTCATTAAATTAGAAAGGATCATTTTGTTTTCTAAGTTTTTATTCTATTTTCGTAATAAAACACAGTGGCCCCAAGGAAATTTTTTTTGCTAGTGTGGCACTCAATGTGTTAAAGCCAGAGGACTGAATTAAATCACTAAGGGATTGAGTATAGACAGGAAAGAGAAGGGGTCTATAGACTAAGTATTGGGCATTCCAAAGTGTTGAGGTTGGGAGAGGGAGAGCATAAAGGGAGAGCAAAGGAGATTGAGAAGGAGTAACCACACAAAGTAGAAAAAAATTCAGAAAAGTGTGGTATCTAGGAAACCAAGTATAGTTATCAGTATCAGTGGAGGATTGGTTCCAGCTGCCCCTGACGTTACCAAAGTCCACAGATGCTCAAGTCCTTTATATAAAATGTAGGACTTGCAAATAACCTATACACATCTTCCCATATACTTTAAATCATCTCTAGATTCCTTAAAATACCTAATACAATGTAAATGCAATGTAAACAGTAGCTATATTGTATTGTTTCTTTATTTGTATTACTTTTGTATTGTCATATTCTTATTGGGTTTTTTTTTTTTTCAAATATTTTGATCTTGGGTTGGTTGAATCTGTGGCTGCAGAACCCATGGATATCAGAGGTTGACTGAAAAGAAAATGCTTTAAGGAGGAGAATGTAACCATGTCAAATACCACATATTAACAGTTCAAGGTTTGAGAGCTGACATTAGATTTAATTATACAAATTGCATTGGTGATCTTAATAAAAGCAGATTTTGTAGAACAGTGGTGATAAAAGCCTAATGGATTGAGTTCAAGAGAGAATGAACTCTCTCTTGAGTAGAGAAAGTAGATCCAATCACTATAAAGAATTTTTTAAGGGTTCTGTATTAAAGGGAAGAAGCAAAATGAAACCAGCACAGTAAGAAAAATTTTTTAAGGAGGGAAGAAATAACAGCAGCCGGTATGCTGATGGGAATGATCCAAAGAGACAGAATGATTGTAATTGAAAAGAAAGGTGAGAACTGCTGTAGGCGTGCATTTGTAGGTAAAAAAAGGATGGCATACAGTGTGTCAGTGAGGGGTCGGCCTTAGCCAATAGTAGGGACAGTTCAAGTTCATTCTTAGTAGCAAGAAAGAAGGTAGAGAGAATGGACACTGACGTAGGAAGTAAGAAGATGAGGTGGGAGAGTTCATGGAAGTTCTCCTTTAAAGTCTCCCATTTTGTCAATCAAGTAGGACCAAGGTTATCAGCTAAGAGTGATTATTATGGTGAAGGAGGTATTGGGGATTTGCAGAGAGAGGTTCAGAAAGTATAAAGTAACCAACTAGGAGAGTATGGTTTGAGATATACAGCATTGCTGCAGGGTAGCACAGAGTATCCTATGAAGGGTAGTGGTCATGAGTGCAAGTGAGAGCAGTCAGCATCATTGTGTGCTGCATTCCGTTCCACTGTGTAGGTGCAGGAGCAGCAGAGAATTGGATTTCATCAGGTTGTGTTTGGCTAATTAAACACAGCAGCATACTCTGCTCCTCTCAGTCCCCTCGCCCACTCATGGAAATATCGTCTATCTCTTCCCTAACACACAGGAATGTTGTTCAGAGATTTTGGCGATTCTGACTCGGCTTTCAAAACTTCACCCAGTGATGCCTTGCAAAAGTTTTGTTTGTGTTTTGTCATTCACTTTTCCTTTCCCATCCCACAATCCATATGTTTTTCTATTTTCAATATTATGCAATATAGTTGTACTCTAATTTTTCAAAAGGGGACAATCATGGAAGGAGAGATATAATTAGGACTTCAACAATATCTCAATAATGTTAAATATCATTTTTGAAGCACCTTTTATGTCCTAGGAATTTAACATACATTTCTAATCCTTTCATCAAGTTTTCTCATTTTAAAGGAATGGAAATTTAGAGGGTAAAATGAGTTGCCCAGCTAGTAAATGCAAAAGTTGAGACTAAGTCCTTTGCTCTTAATACATTTCTACAGTACTGACTGTGACCACTACTCCACACTCACTAGCCCTTATTTGCCAAGGCAAAAATCAAGCTTTTGTTGTCCTAGCTCTAGCTGTGGCACAATGAAATGCTGCTCTGTGGGCTTGCTCAAATATCTATAATCCAAGGTGTCATTTCTAGTGTTTCTTTGCAAACACCAGATCTCATCTGCTTCTGATCTTGAGATAAAATCTTTCATTTTCATGGTCAATCCTAACTCATTCTTAAACAATGAACTTGTACTGGTGTTCTCCTGTCCAATTTTAAGCTGTGAATACATTTGCCTATATTTACAAACCTTGGCAGCATTGACATTTGAGACAGATGGGGGGTTTTTATTTGTTTTTTAATTGTAGAGGACTGCCCTGTACATTGTAGGCTGTTTAACAACATCCTGGACCTCTACCCACCAAATGCCAGTAGCACCCTTTCCACAAATATGACGAACAGAAATGTCTCCAGACATTGCCTAATATCCTCTGGGAGGCAAAGCTATCCCTAGTTGAGAAGCACTGGTTTACAAGTAAAGATTAGATTAGAAAACTAATTTTAGTTTAAAGAAAATCTCACTCTAAATTTTACATTGCCCTTTATCCATAACAATTAAAGATGTCACAGTCTAAATTAATTGTAATAGCTCCTATGTTCCTTTTATACTTTGAAATAAATAAATCAACAAAAGCATTTACCACATTTCATTATAGTGCTTTAAAAAACCCCAAAAATCTCATACATATTTCTGGCTACAGGACTAGCATCTTTGTGGTGGCAGAGATCATGTAACATGTATCCTTGCATCTCCAGCACTTGCAAAAATCCTAATACATAGTATGCGCTCAATTTGTGCTTTTAAACTCTGTTGGGAGGAATTTCACGTGTTGGCTTTTTAAATTATCTATGCCTATAGAATATCCATTTATTGTGTTGTGATCTTTATTCACATCACCATCCTGCCATCTAGTGGCCAATTACCCAAACTATAGGTATAATAGCTAGGATGAAGTAAGCTAATATGCCATATTTCTCAAATGCAAAAATTTAAAATTACATGTACTATCACAAGATAAAGAAACTTATGAACTACTTTCATATGTATGCAAACATGTTTTAACTACTGAAATATTTTAAATTTTTAACTTTTTGCCTAGTTTAGTAAAATTAATTCACATGTATAAGGATTTTAGCTCATATATAGCATTTTTAGTTCCAATATATAGCATTTTTACTTGAAAATAAGTGAATATGTAATGTACACATTACTCTCCTTTGATTTTATACAATGTCCTTTCCCAGTCAAGCTCAGGCTGTGCTGCTTTTTACCTCAGAGACCTCTTTTTGTAAAGAATCTAAGACATTCAACAAAACATCTGCCAGGACACAGAACTCAGAAATAGGAAGACCTCAAGACAAGCTCCTCAACTAGTAAGATTCATTGATGGATTCAACCCAAAGTTGTTCCACTATTTGGATTGAAATAGGCAGTTTTTGAGCAGTAGGCTTTTGGTGTGGTTACAACATTGAACGAATTGCCCATTGATTCAACCAAGCAGATCAATAAGAAATTAGTCTAAGTATAAAAAATTAACTGTGAAGAAGCATATTCATTATTGATTGAATGATCCTCTCACTAACTCAATGCTTTCCCCAATTATGATTGTATATTTTCAAGAGTCTCATTCACACATTATCCCATCATTATAATAACAATATTACAAGTTAATTATACAGATTGGATGGAGGGGACCAAAGAATGGAAGAAATGTGATAGATAAGGTTGGCAATTCAATTTTAACTTTACTGTTTAGTATTTGAGAGATCATAAATCAATTATTAATTCATATTTATGAGTTACAAAATGTATTTGCTTTAGCAGGAAGGCATAATCAAATGTCTCTAAAACATGGTGAATTGTTCTATCTCTTATATGTTTTGTTGTGATCATTAAACATGCTTTGAAGTCAAATGTAACAGATGTCTAAACTCTCAGATATTTCTCATTCTTCCTAATATTAGCTCCTGATATATCATTGATTTGAAAGATGAATATTTATTTCAAACACTGCAAACTTGCCAGCAGCATGACCTCATTTTTTCACTTTCAGATACTTAAAATACCTAAAGAAGTTTAAGAAGTTATTTAGACCAACTTGTCATTGCATAGACGACAGGTTTAGCACCTTGTCCAAGGTAATGGAGCCAACTGTGGCAGATGATTCTAGAATTCTCAGCTGCTGTGAGAATAACTATTACACTTCAAAAGAAGAAAAATAAAGTAAGGCATGAGTCCTCCAACTTAGTTCTTTTTCTTCAAGATTGTCAACTATCCAATGTCTTTTGCATTTCTATCTAAATCCATTTTAGAATTAGTGTTTCAATTCCTGAAAAAAGTCTGCTGTGACTTGCAAATAAATTACATTGAATCTACAGATCAATATGGGGATAATTGACATCTTAACAATATTGAATCTTCCAGTACATGAACATAATATACTACCTCCACTTGCTTAGGTCTTCTTTAATTTCTCTCAGCAATATTTTATATAGTTTTAAGTTAGAAGTCTTAAGTATATTTTGTTAAATTTTTCCTAGGTATTTGAGGGGTTTTGTGGCTATTTTCAATGGTGTTTTTTTGTTTATTTGTTGATTTGGGGAGTCTGTTTTCAATAAACTTTTTAGTTTGGAAACATTTTAGATTTATAGAAATGTTGGAAAGATAGTACAGAGATTCTGGTATACTTCTCACCCAGTTTTTCCCATTAGTAATGCATTTTTGTCAAATGAAGAAAATTACATTGGCATGTTAGTGGTTATAGTAACAAAATTGCTTTTTAATTTTATTAAACTTATGCTAATAGTATTAATATGTAGAAAAAACTAATTTTTGTATATTAAACCTTGTGTCCAGTGCTAACTTCACTTATTCATTCTAGTAGTTTGTTTATTGACTTCTTTGGATTTTCTATATACATAGTCATGACATTATTCAATAATGATATTTTTACTTCTTTATTTACAATCATTATGCCTTTTATTTTTTTATTCTGCCTTATTACACTAACTAGGAACTCTAGCACAATAGACCATGTGTCGATAGGTATCTTTGTCTTGTTACTAATCTTAGGGGGAATGTCTTCCTTTATTCTACGTGGTGATTTAGATTAACTGTTTTTTTTAAGAGATGGAGTCTTGCTCTGTTGTGCAGGCTGGAGTGCAGTGGCACGATAATAACTCATTGCAGCCTTGAACTCCTGGGCTCAAGCGATTCTCCTTGCTCAGTTTCCTGAATAGCCAGGATTACAGGCATGTGCCCAGCTAATTTTTAAAGTTTATTTTCAGAGCTGGGGTCTCGTTATATTGCCCAGGCTGGTCTCAAACTCCTGGCTTCAGGTGATCTTCCCACCTAGGCCTCCCAAAGTGCTGGGATTACAGGTGGAAGCCACCATGCCTGGCCTACACTGACTAATTTTTAAATGTTAAAGTAGATTTGCATTTCTGGAATAAACCCTACTCGGTCTTTCTACATCATTTTTAACACTTGTACTTTTTTAAGCAATCATATATTGTTGTATATTTGTTATTCTAAGTATTTTGGTTTTTTAAATAACATTGCGATAAATATCCTTGCAGCTAAATCATTATGTTACATTCTTTCATGATGATTTCCTTATGAGTAATTCCTAAAAATGGAATTGCTGGGCCACAGGCATTAATATTTATTATAAAATTTTCTCCTGAAAAATTTGTATTAACATATTCTCTATTTCTACCAAAAGTACCTTTACATATGCTCCTCTACAGTGGAGTTATGAACTGATAAACCCATCCTATGAAGTTGGAAAATTGTAACTTGAACTACTGGAAAGCAGGGACTATTTGTATAGCATTAATCCATATAGTAGCCAACTCTGGATGTTATTATGGATTAAATTGCCAATTTTATAGGCCAAGATGTATCATTTTAATTTACTTTCATTTATTAGTGAAGTAAAACATTTTTTTTTTTTTTTTTTTTAGAGACGGGGTCTCGCTCTTGGTCAGGCTGGTTTCGAACTCCTGACCTTGAGCTATCCACCCGCCTCGGCCTCCCAGAGTGCTAGGATTACAGGCGTGAGCCACCGCGCCCGGCCTGTAAAACATTTTTGTGAATACTTTTTGAACATTTCTTTTGTGAATTGCTTATTCATACCCTTTGCCCATTTTCCCACTTAGGGTATTAAATTTTGTCTTAATGATTTGTAAATAGATGTGTTTATTTTGAGCTTTTGTATTAACTGTACAATGATAGAGTCATCTGGAACAAGTCAGAATACAAATTAGAACTTCAGAGTTTGAGACTACTGGCCTTAAGAGGTAAATTAAGGATGATGCCAGATTTAGAAGGATGGTGAATACTAGGTTCTGCAAAAAATAGAGAGGCTTTTATGGGGAGATACATGATTCAATTTCTGTTGTGGAGCAGGGGTCAGCAACTATGGCCCTTGGCCCATGACATCTTTGCAAATAAAGTTTTATTGGAATATATCCACATCCATTCATTTATGTATTGTTTATGGAAACTAGCATGCTACAATGGCAGGGCTGAATAGTTGCCACAGATACCACATGACCAGCAAAGTCTAAAATATTTACTATCTATTTATTATAAATAATTTTTCCAATCCATTTTATAAAGATAACTCTGGCAGCAAGATGAAGGATAAATAGCAATAGGGAGAAATTAGGTACATGGAAAACATTTGGGAGGAAATTGTATTAGTTCAGGTAACAATGATAAAGGTCTTGTCTAAGGAAATGGTAGTAGGCATGGAAAAGAGGAAAAATCAAGAGACATTTTGTATGTACAGTCAGCAGGATTAGGCAATTAGATATGAGAAAAAATATAGAAATAGTTTTAAAAGACTCCAGGTTTTCTATTTTTGGTGATTGCAAGAATGGGGGTATTCTCAACTGTGGTGGAAGAAAAAGGATGGGGGAAGGAAAAGTGTCCAGGAACAATAATGATTTTTATTTTGGGTAAGTTCAATATCTATATGATACATACACAGAGATTGTTCAAATTATCCCTAAATTGATATCTAAAGCTAATGGAGTTATGGGGGGTCATTGGTCTATAATTGGTAGCTGGTTCTATAAGAAGTCACTCAAGGAAATATAAAATAAAGAAAAAGTTATCTGAAAATCTATGCATAAATATTTGTTGAAACTGTCATTAATTCATACAACTTTTTATGGAGAATTTAAAGTGAATTAGCCAAGTCTAGATATTACAAAATAGATAACTCTCAAATACATAATGAGGTCTTTTTTAATAAAAGGAAGCTGCAAAGGGTGCTATAGTATAATACTATATATGTGGAATTTTAAAAACATAAAATAACATATATTGAATACAGACATACAAATGTAGAAATGACAATATGACTTCAGAATAATGGAAGAATAGGAAGGAGAAGGACAGAATAGGAAGGGAAGTTAGCTTGATCTGCCACATTATATTTCTTTTCTAAAAAAGCTGCCAGTAAAAAACACCAAAAGAGAGAGAGGTATAAACTCAAAGCAGGAAAATTAAGAAAAGACATAAGTCCTGGACATCATGAAAGGGAGGAGGTATATCTTCAAAAGAGCATAAAATATACTATCCAACTTTGTAGATAAGTCAAGTAGAATAATAATTAAGAAACTCTATTAGCTGTCAGAAACCTTGGAGATAGTTTCAGCAGAAAAATGAAGGTGGGATCCAGATGGTAGAGGATGAAGAGAGGTTTGGCGATGAAGGAGTGGAGGCAGTGAGAGCAAATGACTCATTCAAAACGGTTGGCAATGAAGAAGGGATAAGAAGAGAAAGATATACAGTAGTCTGAATGAGAAATATCAATATTTCATTTGTCTGATGCTTCATTTTCAGGCCAGGTTGGTACTCAACATGGTTTTCTTGGCTAAACACTGAGACCTTATATTTGCAAAAATAAATGACAGAAATAAATATCTTTTTTCCCTCAAGGAATATCTCCCTATCTCATATGTTAATATGACAAAAATGACATTAAAAGTTTGGTTCAAATAACGAATAACATGAAAAGTAGATGGCAAAGTTGAGAAAACATGAGTCATGAGACCTAGAGATTTTCCAGGTGTGCTGCTAACCCAGATGGATCCCCATAAAGTGGTATACATCTTAATTCAGCCACCCAGTCCAGGTTTTGTCTTTCAAACTTTCAGACTTAGAAACTTAATCTCATCAATGTGAACACACACTTAGCACACTCAGGAAGGTGATTCATAATAATTTAGCTCATCAGAGTCTGATATTTAACCCACTTTACTTATTTACAACGAGTTTGATTGCCAAACAGCCACAGGTTTGGCTCACTGGTCCAAGTCCACAGTGAACCTGGACCAGTGAGCCCAATTATCACCAGGGCATTTGAAAGCAAGGAAGCAGGACAAGGAGTTACATTATTGCAATGTGTAATGACATCTGGTTTTGATGTGACAATCTTTGAAACAGCAATATTCCTGTCAAATGGCTGCTTGAATCAGCCTAACAGAGCATTCTCTCTTCAGGTGAAAGCATGCTTTTACAAATTTCCTTCTTCTGCACTTTTATTTCAAAATATCCTTCTCAGTAACATATCCACTCCTTACAAAAGTTAATGCCTTTCTGCCTAGAAGCAGATATATCTCTTTAAAATGTTCTGCTTTTCTCTGCACTGAATGTACTATGCATGCTATTATTTAACTTTCAAAGTTCCTTGAGGACATCTAAGATCAGCCTCACATAGAAAACAAATTTTTGTTTCTATATTGTTTACAAGTTCATAAGCACATGCTGAAGGACAAAGTCAATGTTCCCCAATTTCTAGCCATACTGATACCACTTTGAGGATTTTTACTCTCTCTGAGGACAACTATAGTTTCATTGTTTATTCTATTTGTCTTCAAGTAAATTTACCTCTTTTCCTAAATTTATTTTTAAAGAATATTTCATATTATTACCATCAATTACCAACCTAGTCTATATTTGACAAAAGTAAAAATAACAAAAAAGATAAGCATAATAAAAATAAAATTACATTCTTTAATAATTCATTTGTTTCAGCACTATCTGTACATAGATATATGCCATCATTTATCATCACAGCTGCTAAAACATGACATATTGTTTTGTATTTTCTCATGCAAGATCTAATACAGTCCTGCAATCTTAGCCTGTTACTGATGATCGCAAAATTATTACCTTGTAATAACATCAGCACTGCTCTGATTTATCAAATCTTCACATGAATTCCAGTTCAACCTTTAAAAGAAATATTTAAAAAATACTATAGAAAATATAAGTTGTTTGTATGGAATGTTCCTTAGATTGATATCTTTTAAATGATACCAATTTCCATGGAAATAACCTAGTATGTCTTTCATGAAATTCTATAAAAGAATTCTGATGGTGCACTTAACAGGCTATCATTAAACCATTTATTGCTGTGTAGGTGGTGAGTTTTAAAACATTTTCTCAGACATAAAAAGGTGCAGCTCTTTTGGACCTACAAGCAAATGTTTATTTTGCACAATTCATTCTATTCAATGAGTATAGTTCTCTAAGACATTATAAAATGTTTGAAAGTAACTATCAAGGAGAAGAAAAGAATAAGGAATCATGGGGTTTGTTGGGAAATGGGACAAATATATTTTCAGAGACTATTTGAAAATATATAGGGGAACTGATCAGGCACAAACAACACTGGACGAAAAGCCTAAGAAAATTTCTCTATCCTTTGAGTTAGCAGTGGATGTAGGTAACACTCTTTGTCCAGAAAGTTTGTGAGGATAAGCTTCCAGAAAATAAACATTACACTCTGAACCATAAGATTTTTAGGATTTCTCACTAAAAGGGTTGAAACTGTACATATAGCACTAAATTATCTCCAAACTTAGGTTCATGGTTATGTAGAAAACCTCAACCAAATTTAAGATGAAAAAATAAACATTTTAGTAATAATTTAGGTTCTATAAATATTATACATAGAGAATATAGTCAACTCAATATAACTGAATTGATGAGCAACTTAAGCATCTTAAATCTCAGAACTTCATTGCATTAATTTCAAATACATCTTAGAAAACAGTTGATATTTGTTGGCTGCATCCATTTTCCCTTTTTTTCCAACCAAAAGAAACCTGATTTTCCTTAGAACTTAGTGATTCCCAGTATATAGCAGTCATGTGGTTTGAGAGGCTAGACTCCATACCCAGGTTAAGTCCAGGACAGCATCTTGCACTTGACCACAGTGATCGGTTCAGGGATGGGCATGTATTGCATTTTGGCCAATGAAATGTTAATTAGCTAAGGAGTCCTATGAATGAAATGTCCTTGCTCTGCTGTGGGAGCTCCAGGGACTTTCCCTGGACAAGAAGAGAAGAATGTGAGGTCCACTAATGCTGCTACGAGGTAATCTAGCATGAAAACAAATCCAGCACCTGGAGGAGGACAGAACTATAAGAATGAAAATGGAGTCAGTGGCCAGGTAGCATCATGAACCTATGAATCAAGTTTCCCTTAAAACTTAAAATTAGAACAGTCTGTGCATAATCCAACTACATAAATCTATATATACGCCCAAGTTTTTTCTTTCTTAATCTACTTTGGTTCAGGTTTTCTATTGCTTGCAACAAAAAGCCTCCTAGTCAACATAATTTGGAACAGAGGAGGAAGTATTGTGTTCAGGTCATCTGAGTTCTGGTTTACTTCTACCGCTGAGTATTTGTATGATCTTAAGCAAACTCTTTAACCAAATTCTTTAATCATATTATCCTTGTCTACAACAAGAGCAGCAGTTCTAGATAGATGATTTCTATAACAGCACAGGCCATCTCTACCAATTCCACTCCTCTTTCTGGGCATACAAGTTGACTATATTTCTTGGCCTCCCATGCAGTTTAGTTGGGGAATTTGACTCAGTTCTGGAAGATGGGATGTAGTCCAAAGTGATAAAAACTACATCAAGGCCTAGATTTTATTAGCTTGGTATAAAAGTAATTGCAGTTTTAGCATTGTTGACATTTGCCATTTGATATTGGAATACATTCTTAAATAAATGTGGGTTATATTACAAATCATTTTCATGCACATTTCTCCTCACTTTATTTTTTTTGCTAATGACTTATTATTTGCTGTTTATATTTATTTTAGACTATGGAAATAATGTTAGACAAAAAGCAAATATGAGCAATTTTTTTATTCGAGTTCAAAATGGGTCATAAACAGTGGAGACAACTCACAATATCAACAATGTATTTGGCCCAGGAACTGCTAACATACAGTACAGTGGTGGTTCAAGAAGTTTTGCAAAGGAGATGAGAGCCCTGAAGATGAGGAGTGCAGTGGCCGGCCATTGGAAGTTGACAACGACGAATTGAGAGCAATCATGGAAGTTGATCCTCTTACAACTACATGAGAAGTTGCCAAAGAACCCAACCTCAACCACATTCTACAGTTGTTTGGCATTTGAAGCAAATTGGAAATGGGAAAAAGCTCAATAAGTGGGTGCCTCATGAGCTGACCAAAAATTATCATTTTGAAGTGTTGTCTTCTCTTCTTGTATGCTATAATAAACCATTTCTCAATCGATTGTGACGTGCAACAAAAAGTGAATTTTATATGACAACCAGCGATAACCATGTCAGTGGATGGACTGAGAAAAAGCTCCAAAGCACTTCCCAAAGCCAAACTTGCACCAAGAAAAAGGTGATGGTCACTGTTTGGTGGTCTGCTGCCAACCTGATCCATATAGCTTTCTTAATCCACTACAGCTTTCTGAATCCTGGCAAAACCATTACATCTGAGAAGTACACTCAGCAAATCAATGAGATGCACCAAAAACTGCAATGCCTGCAGCTAGCATTGGTCAACAGAAAGGACCCAATTCTTCTCCACAATAATGCTCGAGTGCACGTCACGCAACCAATGCTTCAAAAGTTGAAAGAACTGGGCTACAAAGTTTTGCCTCGTGTGCCATATTCACCTGACCTCTAGCCAACCGACTACCACTTCAAGCATTGCAATGACTCTTTGCAGGGAAAATGCTTCCACAACCAGCAGGACGCAGAAAATGCTTTCCAATAATTCCTCGAATCCCAAAGCACAGATTTTTATGCTACAGGAATAAACAAACTTATTTGTCTTTGGCAACAATGTGTTGATTATAATCATTTCTATTTTGATTAATAAAGCTGTGCTTGAGTCTAGTTATAATGATTTAAAATTCATGGTCCAAAATCATAATTACTTTTGCACCAACCTAATAGTTCATATGATTCCAAAGTCCTCTCTTCCCTTTCTTCAATGACTATGGAGCCCAAATGTGAGGATGGCAGAATCTTGGATCCCTGAGTCTTTCCTAGGATTCAAAATCCTTGTCATCCAGTTTTCAACCTAATTTTAACAAAATATAAAACATTCTGAAAACTTTGCAACGTGTTTTTGTTCTTCCAAAAAATTTCTGCATTGATAAAATGTTTAATTGCGCTGATGAAACTTCCTTGATTCAGAATTTCATGACTAATAATTTAAACAGAAATTATGTTTTATTACCTCCACCCCAATTTAAACTTAGTGTATGGAATGAAAAATATCTTAGTGTATAGCTAACTACTGTTTTTAAAAGAGTCCCAAATCCCTGTTATTATACATAATTTATTTCTTATCCCCCACCTGGATTCTGATGTGGGTTGAGCAGCTCTCTTGGGATTTTGAATAAGAGGTCAACTAGAGTGTTACAATTCATGATGAAGTAGTCTGGGCATCCTGTGCATGGGCTTGAACCTGCCCCTCAGCAGGTAAGAAGCCACAGCAGAGCCTTGAGTGGAGGGTATGGCATGATTAAGGGAACAGACCAAGTGGTGAAATGACCGAGAGATACCAATAATTTTTTCTAAATCAATATTGTGCAATTTATCCCACTAAGGCAAGAAGAGATATTCAATTAGTAATTGATTCATAAACCAATCTGGAGATTTTAGGTCAGTCTTCTAAATTGGATTTATAATATTTTGTCTCTCCCAACCAGTCCTAGGCCTTTGCCTATCCCTCCACTTCTTGGACACAAGGAATAATCCTCCAGTGCTAAAACTGGACCCTTCCAATTCTCATTTCCAACCAAGATCCTGCCCCCATTGAAAGGTGAGCTAATTGTGCATAACTCCATTCCCATGTCTGCCAACTCAAACTCACAGAGAGAACAACCTCAGCTAGTTCTATTTATTTTACAAAAGATGTCATTACAGTGTAAGCTCCTCAAGAGAAAGAATGGTGTCCTATTTAGCTTTAGATAAACAATGATCACCAGAGTATCTTGCACTCTGCTCCACAATTTGTAGAACTGATAATGGTCAGGAAATAAGGTTGTCTGTCCAGTAAAGTTCTCTTGATTCTCAGCTACCTTGGCAACTGAAAGGTGCAAGAGATACTACCCACAAAGAAGCTGAAAAACCTAGCCATGCAAAGAGAGCTACTGTTCCCAGCAGTATAGGTATGGTAATAAACCCTACTGTGTATTTTCTTTCTGCTTTTCTATGGTGGTTAATGGTACATATACATACACACATACTACAAACACGCACATATATTTTCTCCACAAGAGTGATAAAAGTCTTTTTTAAAAAGATGTATGTATGTGTGTGAAGTGTGCAGGGGGAGGAGAAATTTAAGATAAAGTTGTGTTAACTGCTGGAATTTAGGTCAGACTGGGAATTCCTGATGTGTTTACAGTCATCCATTTGCATAAGATGATTTTCATGGAGTGACAAAGACTGGGACTAGGCTAGGCTACTGCTTCTCAAACTGAGTAAGACACAGACCCCTTTTAAAGGAAGAGGTATTCATGATCTCTACCTTAGTTTGAGTTCTCCCCAAAATAGATCTTGGGGCAAGAATTTAAGGGCAAGTAGTTTATTTAGGAGAAAACCAGTAAGGGAGTGGAGAAGTGTTACAAGGAAAGGCAGTCAGCCAACAAAAGGTACACTATTAAGCCAGCTACTACATTGATGACTGGACACATATCACCTAAACAATCTCACCTTATTGATGAAGAGGTTGAGATATTTCTAAACTCAGTCATTAATTGAAGACTACTCTGCGGGAGTTGCTAATTCCTCAGAATTTCTAGCCTGCCACACATGGACAGGGTTCCAGAAAAAAGCCTTCCAATATAGAGATGCATGTATTGACAACTGAAAGTACATTGGGGCACACTGAAATCATTTTGAAAGAATTGAAAAATGGTTATTATTACATACCATTTATCTAGAAGTTGAGCTAGAAGAGACACAAAAACCTCCCAATAAAGCAGTAGTCAGGGCTTTGCAGTCACAGCATTCCCAGAAAGAATGTGCAGTGGTTTTCAGGGCTCTTGGTGGATTGAGTCTCCAAAAGTTCTCACAGCATGCATGGTAACACATTTATGTAAATAGAAAAATAAAGCCAGCTGGGCTTTGCCATAAAAGCTCTGCCTTGTAGCTCTGCAACTACAAGGTATTAGTGAAAATATATTTAAAGCATGTAAACAAAATACTATGTGCCAGAAATTACATTCTTTGTAATTAATAAACTCATGACCTAAAAATATAGAATTTTAAAGTAAGCATACAAAAAGTGGTTTTAGTTTAAATTTTAGTTTGAAAAAAATTTAGAGGCTATATGGACAAAAATGTTTGACGATCACTGTAGCTCATTGCTACCATTTACACACCCAAATCCCATATTGAGGAGGTTGAGTCACTGTGCACTATGCTTCAGAAAATCTCTGTGAAAACCAAAACCATTATACAGTCAGAATTCTTGGTTGCCAGCAATAAAAACCAACTTAAGCTGATTTAAGCAGGAAAAGAATTTGTTAAAGGATACTGAGTAGCTCACAGAATTTTAAGACAGGCTGGAGAATGAGATTCAGAAGTTAGGTAGCCAGGTAGCATATCCTCAACACATAACAAAGCTGGGTCAGTTCCCTGTGGACACCACTGCCAAACAATACAGAATGAAGCTTGTGTCCCTGTATAGCTGGTACCTCCTACTGTGTTCTGGATGCCACCATCTAGCATCAATGGCATGCTCCTTTATGAACTTGCTCTTGCTACAACTGGTGTGACTATCAGAGTAGGTTTTTTGTAGGTTCCACTGTTGTAGCACTATCACCCAATTCAAATTCTGGAGTGGTCAGAAACAGAGCCAAGGCTTCTTTCACTATAAGAAACATCAGGGGGAAAAGTGCCTGATACATTGAGCTCTCTCTACTACCCAAACCCAGAAAGTAAGGAATTCTCAAGAAATAGTTCTGATGTTGAGAAGCTGAAAAACAATGATTAATGTCCCCTAAAAACAGCTGTCTTTAATTTGAAATACCTCTTTGTTTCCCAAAAAACCTGTTAAGAATTTGTTTCAATCCACTGCATTATTATGATACATTGGTGATTTTTAATTTAGTTTCTGGTGCATATGTTAAAATGCAGATCATTATTCATTTTCTATCATGCCACATGCATGAGAAATCCCATTACGTGAGTTATTATCACATGGGGTAAAGACTTGGAAAAGCCTCAGTATGTTCTTTTTTTTTTTTTTTTTTTTTTTTCAAAATGCATCACTTTATTTTCTTATAAGGCAGCCACACATTAAACAGGTGACAGTCACATGATTTCTTCAGTAAGCCTCAGGGAGTCTGTGAGTGTTCCTGGAGCTCATAGCCAGAGGAGTCCTGAGGTTTCAGATATTAAAGCTTTCCCCACAGCCACAAGTTCCTTTGATGTTTGGGTTATTGAACACAAACTCACTGGATAATTTGTCTTCAACATAGTCCATTTCTGTTCCTAAAAGTGTTAGTTGTGCTTTCTTTTCGATGAACACTCTGACTCCATCTTGAACAACTTCTTCATCAGAATCTCCTTTTGTTTTCGTATATTCTAGAGTGTAAGAAAGGCCATTACAGCCTCTGGTTTGGACACCAACTTTCACACCTACGTGCTCAGGCTTATCTTTAAGGAGCTCTTTTATCTTGTTTACTGCTGAAGGTGTTAGGGTGAGGGCAGCTCGGCTGGGGTGGGCTGCAGCTTCCTCTTGCTCACAGCCCGGATGGTGGCCCGGACTAAGGAAGCGCCCCAGTGCCTCGGGCCGGAGCTCAGCAGCCTCAGCCTCTCTCCATGGACACGGTGGGCGCATTGACCCTCAGTATGTTCTTGATTGAAATTCCAACAGTAGGAAGAAAGGGAGAGAGAGGAAACAACACACACATTCCTTTGAAGTCTAACCTGAGGTTTTGCTCTGCTTTATTTTGTTTGTTTGTTTAGTTATTCTTGGTACAAGATATTAAGTTCAGAAGAATGGATGAATGCTATAAAGCTAGTCAAAGATAGACATTATAATATGTAAAGCTGGTCAGAGTAATGAATTTGGCAACATGGATATAAAAGCTTTAGAAAAATCATTTCTTGAAATTCGAAAACAGGGATCTGTAAACATTCTATAAAGAGCCAGATAATAAATATTTTAGGTCTTGTGGGCCTCTGTCATAATTAATCAGCTCTGCTGTTGTAGCCCCAAGGCAGCCATAGATGATATACAAATTAATGGTTGTGGTTAAGTGCCAATAAAATTTCTTTACAAAAAAATTTGGTCCAAGGCCTGTAGCTTCCCAACCTGTTACAGAATCTTACTAGAAATAGCATAGATGCCTAATACTAAAGAAAAAAATGGAATAAATGCACCAGAAGCAGAAAAGTATTGAATATGCCTCTCCCTCTTTGTAACTGTCCTAACTAGAAATCTGAAGGAAGAGTCACAAGTGCTCTTCTGAATTACCTTAAATGATTGTCTACATCATGGTCTTTATTTTTTCATGCTATTATGCATTTCCCTTGGGCAACAATATGTATGGCAGGCAGTGTAGTACAAGATTGACCATCTAGGTTCAAAGACTAGCTCTGTCAACTACTAATAAAATGACTTTGCGCAAGAAGACAAAGCCCAGAGAAAAACCAGCAGAAACCACAGGAGTGCTAGAGGCTGAGAGCGCAGTAGATGCTTTACCAAGAAGACGTAAGATTCAGATAAAGATTGAACATATACCACTCCTACTTATCATGACAGTGGAGCATCCACCTTACAATAAAGACAGTATAATGAAAAAAACATACAATGAATTAAACAGTAACTTGGGTGGAAGAAACTCATCTTTGCTTAATGTCTTTGTGGAGGAAATTCTGATGAGAAGCTTAGAATTTAGAAGGATTCTGTGCCTCAGATAAAGACAATCATGAGCAATAGAACCTAAGTTATTTAGAATGAATCAAACATGTTCTAAATTATCTAAGTCCAGTGCAGTCATGTTCCCCGTGACTTTCTTTGGTCAAAATCCAGGAATATAATAAGAGGTTGCATATCTGTGTTACTTTTCTATTGCTGCCATAACAAATTACCACAAACTCAGTGGCTTAAAGCAACAAAACTTTTATCATCTTATAGTACTGTAAGAAGTCTGGGATGGGCCTGACTGAAATCAAGGTGTCAACAGAATGTATTCCTTTCTGAGGGCTCTAGGGGAAAACTCATTTCCTGCTCACTTAGATTAATGACAGTATTCAATTCCTTGTCATTGTAGGACCAAAGTCCCTGTTTTCTTGATGGCTGTGAGCTAAGGACTGTTCCCAACTTCTAAAGACCACCTTTCTTGGCTCAGGGTCCCCTTCCTCCAACTTCAAAGCCAGCAACAAAGGGACTGGTCCTTCTCATGTCACACCTCTCAGACCCAGTCTTCTTCACTCTCCCACTTTGAAGAACTCATACGATTAAAGGGGGCACACCTGGATAATCCAGAATAACTTCCCCATGTCAAGGTCCTTAACTTTAATCTCATCTGAAAAGTGCTGTTTGCCGTGTAAGATAACACAATCACAGTTCCTAGGGTTTAGGATGTGGACATCTTGGGCAGGGGCATTATTCTGCCTACCACAATATCCTAGTTTTCCTATTCTTCCCATTGGTATTGATATCTGACAAATATTGACCTGCCTTTGAGTATTTGCATATAAATTCCTTCTGACCTTTGAAAAAATTTACCTACAAATGACATACCATACATATCTACCTACCTACAAAAGACAATGACATATCCATGGATATATGATCATCTATAGATATAAACTCAAAATTTTATTTATAAAACAGTTATTTTATATTACTAATTATTGTATGAACAACTGAACTAGAATCCAGGAGGCCTTCATTGTAGGTTCTACTATATGATCACTGAGTTTCTTTGGGACTTAGTTTCCCAATCCACAAGATGAGGAATGTGGACATGGAAATTTCTAGGTTCCCTTTTAGCTCTAAATATCTATGATTCATGGTGTGAAAGGAAAAGGGTGTAGGTGGGAGAGTAATTCTCCTTTAGTCACAAAAACAAAACAACAAAACTTATACAATAAGAACTTATTAGAAATGGTAAGGTAAAGCTTTGATAATTTTTTTTTCATTTTTTTCTGCCCCATATGTGTTTTAATGGAATTTCAGCCATTTGCTTTCAATTACTGACTTGAAGTTACTTATGCCTAGCTTTTGTCAATATTATTCTTATACTTTGCTCTCATCAGTCCATTTATCTTTCTGTACTTTCTCACATTATACATCCCTCATAGCCTAATCTCAGTATTTTTCTTGAAAGAAATCAATAAATTAGCTTTGCTTTCTCTTGCCATATAATGTTAGTAACAAGTCCAAATCAATCTATTCCTTCATTGTGGATTATACTACTCAGGAATGAGTTCAGGTTGAAGATTCTGGAAACTTAGGTTAAAATAATTTCTGTCATCAATATTAGTTTCCAATTTTGGCATGCCAAAACCACAGTGAAAAGGACAATATAATTTTACTTGTATTGCAATACAAGCCACTAAAGGCAACTAATCTTTAAAAGCCAAACAAAACAAACAAACAAAAAAGCAAGCAAATACTCTCAGCTTAAAATAATGGTCCTTAATCTGCTTTCGCTACACTGCTAACACATACATAGTAATTTAGTTTAAAAAAGTACTGAAAATGTTCAGGTGTGGGTGCTACATTTGGATTAGTCATCCACTCTGCGTGCTATCTAAATAAAGCTGCACCACGTCTTATGAATTGAAGTACCCTTCTAAGGTAAAGTCAGAAGTGTAAGAACTGCCTACCTAAAAAAATCACCTGGTGCTAAAACAGAGTATGACCCATAGGAGGAGGTAAGTAAAATAGGGGTAGATTAGCCATATTTAAAGCCCACATTCTCAGTGGAATGTTAGCCGAGTCTATTGTGCTACAGCACTGTTTTTTCTAATACATATCAACTCACATGTGATTGTTAAACAGGGAAGTAATGTTAGAATAATGTGGAAGGTGGGTTGGTTCAGACTTTTCTTAGTATTTTAATGTCTTGTGCTATGAAGACACAATAGCTGAAGTAGAAGCAATGCAGCTGTGTTGAGGACTTGCAATATAATTATATAGCTTAAGAATTAACCTTAGGAGAAGGAGTACGTGCCCAGCCCAGAGCAGCGTGAGAGTCGTACGTTCTGGCTTAGGTTCACCTAACAAACAGGGTTGCTGCTTGAAGGCATAACAAAGAGTTTGAGCTTTTGCACGTAAGCAAATGTTTCCCAGCCCCACAGCCCTGGGGGTCTGGAGGCCACTTGATAAACATCTTGCTATTATGGGTACTGCCTGAGCTCATGGGATGGCTGGTTAGTCAATGACGGGTAAGATTCCTCAAGGAAGAACAACCTAAGACAGGCACAGCCACAGGGGGCCAGGCCAAAGGCAATGGGGACGGAAAGTTTCCTTTTGTGGCTGCATTGCTTATGCTTGTCTCAAACTTTGGTTTATGGCCATCGCCTTAAGCAACCACATTAAGACCCTGAGTCACGGGACATCCGTTTCCCTAGGTCCTAGTCCGGAACTGATGGCTATCACTGCAATGCTCGTGTGGTTACGTACAAGGAAATAACTGTGAATTTTTTAGGGTATAAAAATAAAGCGACTGGTGCTTTTAGGCACTCGAGTCTTGTACTGTCTCTATGTGTGTCTGTGTCTTTCTTT
The DNA here is from genome assembly GCA_008086735.1 of Cheirogaleus medius. Classification (NCBI taxonomy): domain Eukaryota; kingdom Metazoa; phylum Chordata; class Mammalia; order Primates; family Cheirogaleidae; genus Cheirogaleus; species Cheirogaleus medius. The sequence continues at coordinate 24,297,587 of VBSM01003176.1, read as the reverse complement.
TGTGTTTTGTGTTCATCCCCCATCCTGCAAACGGGCCACAGCACAGCTGATTGCACGATTATACCAGACCTGAAGAAAACCAGTACTAACATTCTTTACTGTGTGACACCCTGTTCTTTCTTGGACTTGGTTCAACCATGTGCTCCATTTTGATAGTGCTTATTTTGCAGTTCTTTTAGATCCTTGTGCAAAAGAAACATCGATGAGTCAGAATCATCTATCTCTGGCATTTCTAAATTTCCTGCAGTTTGTGACTGCTTTTCCACCTGCAACTTCTGGTGGTGATGTTCTGCTGCCATTGTTTCCATCCCTCATCAGTATCTGCCTCAACTGTTGGTCTTTAAGCTAAGTTCAACTTTTTAAAAAATGTAAAACTCTAAGTTACCATAGCATTTCTCTGCAAGAAATTTTATATGTCCTTTTAAATGAGCTAGTATTTTCATTTATATTACTGTGTCTGCTAATGCTGTTCAGTGATTCCCAAATTTTACTGTGATTAGTTACCTAGGGATGTTTTAGAATCTTGAGACCCAGCTTCTCCCCTCATACCATTTAATTCAGATTGTTTGAGTGTGGGAGCCAAAGTATCAGTTTTCAAAGATCCCCAACTGGTAACAGTGAGCTACTAGCAAAGTTCAAGAATGACTACTCAGTTGTTCAGGTTTTGAGACGTCTTTCCCACCTATTTTTAACTTAAGCTCTATTACTTTAAGTAAGCCATTCTTTTTTAATGTATTTTCAGGAATGTACATATTATAGTCAGAATTCATATATTATCATTTTTGGTTTCTGCTATAGTCTGAACGTTGGTGTTCTCCCAAAATTCATATGTTGGAACTTAATACCCAATATGATAGTATTAAGAGGTGGGGGGTCTTCTGAGAATTGATTAAGTCATGAGGGCAGGGAATTAGGGAGCTTACAAAGAGGTTGAAAAGAGCTGCCTTGCCCCCTTCCTCTATGTGAGGATGCAGTAAGAAGTCATCATCTACAAGGAACAGGCCCTCACCAGATACCAGCAGGTACTTTGATTTTGGACTTTCCAGGCTCCAGAACTCTGAGAAATAAATTTCTGTTGTTTACAAATTACTCAGTCTAAGGTACTTTATTTTAGCAGCCTGAATAGAGTAAGACAGTTTCTAAAATAAAAATAATGTAAACGAGGGGAGGATTTGGGAAGATGTTGGTAAAAAAATTATTCTTAAATAAACTTAAAAATACCATATAGGATGCATAAAAGTATATTTAGGTATATTTTATTAATACATGTTACCTTTATAAACTGAAACAGTGGGATTTCGGAGATAGGCTTGTTCTACAGACCTTTAAGGTAAAGCATATGCCACTGTAAGTACAACCAGTATGTTCTGTGGCCTCACCACTGGCTGGTGAGCAACGTAAGTCATGTTTTCATAGATCTACCGAACGGCTCCATCTACTTTATTACAAGCAGTCATATCTTTTCCTGTGTCTCCCTACTCTTCCTATCCTTTTGACTCACCAACCACTACTATTAATACTATGCCACTCAGGATTTGCTATCTGCCTCACAATTGCAGAGGTTAATTTCTTAACCTCTTTTAATGATATTGTTTCTGCCTTTTCATTTTTACTGCTACAAATCAAATACACCTGGACTCCTCCTAGCCTTATCATCTTCAGTTCCTGCCTCCACCATATATTAATGCCACGTTAGTTCCCCAAAGTGTTTGTGTACTTTTTCTCAAGCCCCAATTTAGGTCTTACCTTTTTTGTGAAATCTTGCAAGATTCTAACTCATATCCATCTTCCCCTTCCTTAAGCACTTAAAATGTGTACAGCTCAATTTGATCATTAAAAAAATGCACTGAACAAAATATTGTATTGGAATGAGCTCTGTGACTAACAAAAGGTTACCTATGATGTAGTCTATGTTCTTGAATAACAACAAACGTTTATTGAGTGCTTATATGTCTGGCTCTATAAGAATTAATTTTAGTTCCCAAAAAGCTGATGACATAAATACCATTGTTTTCGCCATTTTACAGATGGGGAAACAGCGGCATAGGTTAATTAATTTGCTTAAAGTCACACAGAATCAAAATCTAGACAGTTCCTGAGTCAGTGTTCTTCATCATGATCCTAAACTACTTTGCAAATAACCAGTTATATTTGATTTTTTCCATCCTTTAAAAAATGGAATTAAAAATAGCTGTCTTTATTATACTAAATGAAATATATGAAAAACACTTTGTAATCTATAGTGTTAAATAAACTAAGATTTCCATATCAATTACTTCTATTTATAATGAGATATTTTTTCGATGCACTAATTACATCACGTTTATAAGTAAAGCTCTGTAACTATTCAGGAATTTCCTTGTAAAGAGAGACCATGATTTATACATTAATGTATCCTTTTCTGCTTAGAAGAACCCTACATAGAGCTACTCAATACATATTACTGATTGGTTGATACCCTTGTAACTTGTAGGACTATAAATCAGTCAAAAATAGAAGTAAATAAAAGTTCCCATATTAGGTTAAAAATATTATTTTAATTTTCAAATAACTATTGTGATAGTTTTTCATGAATTATTCAGAGAAGAGACAATTCATTTTCCTCAGATTCTAGTAGGAGTCTGATCCTTCAGGTTGATGTTTTCTGCTTACAATCTAGATTCAGAACTAATGGAATAAAATGAGTGTCTCTTCCAAGCATACTTTGGTGCTTTATCAGTGATACAATATTATTCAAATACGTAGTACTTTTGAGAGATTTTGATTTGTATTAAGCTGAAAGTCTCATTGTACCTCTTCTTAATTTTTTAGTTGTCAGATGTTTTTATATATGTGTGTGTGTGTGTGTGTATGTTTTTCTCTGTTGGAGCTTTAACTTAATTCTTTATGAAATATTAAACTATGTTCATGTACTCCCAAGATCACAAGCTAATTTAGATAAATCACGTATGTATGTTTACATCCAGATGTAACTCATTTTTTGTCTTAATAAATGAAATTTTCTTTATCCATGGGGTTTCTCTCTACATCTGTGATCCTTAGGGACTAGAGAAAATATAGCAGTTTTTAAGTCACTCGTAAAAATATTTTCAGACCAAAGAGATTTTGTGATGCTCCACAAACACTACATATCTGCTATTTACCTAGCGTATTAATTTAAGGGAAACTATATAAGAACATACTTGTAATGTATTTATGATGAAATCAGTTATATAAATTACCACATAATGTCATAGCAACAAATATTTTCAAAACAAGCACACTCTAAGGGATGAAAAACTATATAGATTATTCATTCTAAAAAGGTGACACACAGGTGTTGTTTTTTTTTTTAACTCCTTATTAACAGTACCTCACTGATCATTAATTAGCACTTGGTTTTCTTTTAGGGCAACACCTAAAATCTGCAAATCACATAACATTTATTTATCTATGGAAGATACTTTTATTTGCTTCCCAGAAGATATAGGACACTCACAATCTAATTCCTATTTGTGGTTTCAAATAGGTCAGAACAAGTTCCACTATATAAAATATTAACCTTTTGGGAGTTATCTTGTAGGTAGTTTTGTGGGTATTCTCTAATGAAAAGAGATTCTTCACTTTTCAGAGGAAAACTGCTGACATTGCAAGTTATTTCAAAGCCATAATTTTTTACCTAAGAAATTACAAACCTAACTGAAATCATAAAGATATTTTGTAAAAAAAGGAAATCGCTCCTGCTTGTGTTTTGTGTATAAATCTCTAACTTTAAGCCTTTTTAAGTTAGGCCGCCACAGTAAAATGAGGAACTGTGGCGTTTTCTAACGCTGTCTGGATATCTCGAAAAATCCTAAATGATAGCTGTGATAGAAGTTAAGGAGACTGAGGCCCAGAAGAGTATAAATGACCTTACTTGTGTAAGGACAATGTTTTAGCAGGGCCAAAATTAGAACCCAATTTGGTGCATATTCTCAAGACGCCTTCTGAATCTGTCCTTTCATGGTGTTGCGGCAGCCTTTCATTTACTAATTCCAACCTGAGGAAAGAGAACTCCTGGCGTGGTGGAAGCGCGGACATCTAAGGGATACTTGCACACCTTTTCCTATTTGGCTTCAATTTCTTAAAGAAGTAACAACGCCTCCATTTTGGAGCGCTTTAAGAAACAAATACAGAATATACTAACATGCTTTTCAGTTGAATTCTCCACGGTTGTACACCGTGTGGTTACAACACAACCTTGTCCCTCGCCATTTACCTTCTTTTTGGTTTTATTTTCGTCTCGTGCTGCACAAAACTAGAGATTACTCTGCCCGCACCTACGTTTCATACGACAACAGCACTCATCTCTCTTCTCCTTTACTCATAATGAAAACACTACTCTGTTTCTTTCTACCTGCCCTGTCTTTTCGCAACATTTTCCCTCGGTAACTTCTACCACATTGCCTTTCACTTGGCTAAGAAAGTAGCCCTTCCAAATTCTCCCTCCTACTCCACCTTCAGGACGCTTCTTCCTTTCTTCCGTCTCTTACTCGCTTTTGTCCCTCGCGGCTGCCAGATTCCCCGCCCGGAATAACAGTGCGCACGCGCACTAACTCGTCACCGCGTTGCTGCTTCTGTTTGGTTGGCCCGTTCTTCCCTATTTCCGACTCGCGGTGGTGCGGCAACTCTCGCGATAATTGCTGTCGCGTACGGGTGCGAGCGTGTGTGCGTTTCTGGCGGGCCCTTTCAGCTCTACTTGTAGCCGGTTCCTGTGTTGCCCGGAATTGCCGGGCCGAGCAGCATGACGTCCGCCCTGGAGAACTACATCAACCGTATCCTCGGGCTGGCCGGCGCGGGCGTTAGCCGGGGCAGCGGCAAGGCCGGCGTCAGCACCGGAGCGGGGCGGGTGCGGGAGAGGCCGGGCTCGGCGGGCGGTTGGGACGACCGACCACAGCGGGATCCGGGAGCGGGTGAGGGGATGAGGACCCGGGAGCGGCCAGTCCGGGTTCAAGGCTCCTTAATTTTACCCTAAAAAAAAAAAAGTAAAAACCCAGTGTAATTATTCCGAACTTTACCCTCTATAAAAAAATATGCTCCTGACTCATTTTTACTATTTCCCTAGGGCCTCTGTGTTCAAGTTTGGCAGTGAGATGAACATTGCCATAGTGGCGACGATGGTTTTGTAAATCTGTGTACTTGTTTTATTCACAGGCTTTGTTCATTGTTCAAAGATGCAAAAAGTTTAAAGATGGTTCACAAATTGAATTTCTGCCCTTTACCACTTGAAGTCTCAACTTGTTGATAGAATGAAAATAATGCTTGCTGTGGTAATGGATTATAGTGAGGGGCAAGTAACTTAAAAACCCACGTGAAGTCTTAAAGTACAAATGTTACCGTTTTAAAGCCTCAGGTAAAAAACACTACATTGTTTTTATGTACAAATCGAGAACAAAAATTAAATACCGAAGGCTTTAAATTATGCAAGCGTTATTGGTACCTTGTGACACTGATTATAGGTTTTTTTCTTTTGAATTCTAGAAGCCAGGTCCTAAAACTGTTAACGTGTCTGAAATCATCCAACATCGATAAATTTAGCATTTATCCAATTTTCATTTTAGAAATGAAGAAATGGGGCTAAGAATGGGGGAAATATCTTGCCCAAAGTCATAGATTGTCAACATTCCTAGTTTAAAAAAAGTTCCAAAAATCCAAGCTGTTTGAGACAGGGTACACTGATCACATACAGAAAGATTTCCTTTTTCTTTCTTTGTTTTTCATTTTTTAATTGTGTAATTATCACAAGGAAAAAGTAGTTAGAAACAGTTTTTATGCAGGGAATGTAGTGGCTGTGTTGATTACTTTTACCATAATTCTGTCACTTTTTTCTAGTACTTCAACTCATTCCCTTCCCAGAGTCCCAAGTTTTCAGTTCACATTCTCTAAGAAATACTTTCCTTGATTCAATTATCAGGAACTGTTGCTGTTATTACTTCTGATGGGAGAATGATTGTGGTAAGTGTTTGGCATTTTCATTCTCTGCTTTCTTGTAGCCTTATTGTTTATAAATTTTTATGTAGAATCTAAGTTCTCTAACGCCTAGGCACCACAGTACGTGTATTGTAGTTTTATTATGATTCAGCTCTTACTGCTTTGCTGCCAATCCATATTTTCTTCATTAATAAATATGTTACTTCCAAGGCTTCTAGGAGCTAGAATAATAGGTTCTGGCCTTAGAGAGCTCCTAGTCAAGTCTGCAGGTCTGTATTTCAAACTTATTCATCTTCCTCTTCCATTTTTTATTTCCTTCCCCTTTCAGTACCCTGACATTTGTCACATGAATCATAATGTTTTGAAAATTTGTGTATACTTAGAAACTTTTTTATGATGTAGATACTACATATATAGGAGTATTTAAGGCTTGTGTGGTCTTTATAGTCTCTGAATATTTTATGGTATAATGACTTATGTTTTCTGTAGGACATATTAAGATGTTTGACTTTAAATTTATATATATCATTGACCACCTGCTCCTTTAAAGGCATTTCTCAGTTGCTAATTTACCTCTATAACAAAGATAAAAACCTTCCTATGGCTGATATTTGTATTTTGAATTTGATCTGAGGAATTTATCTCATGTTTTCGGCTACTTGATTATTTCTTCATTTATAATTCATATTGTGATTGCTTTCAAAAAAGTTTTAAGGCTGCTAAACTTTCTCTTCTTTTCTAACCTTACCTAATGTCTTCAGATAATTTAATCCCTTATTATCCCATTCTGCAGTTTCATTTTTGTTTGTTTTCTTTTTAATCCTTGTGATTTTTTTCCCCAGTGGGTTGTTAATGACTATTATTAGTCAAAGTTATTAAATGTATATCATATGCCGGGCACATATGTGTTACATTATTTAATCTGTAGTACAACCTTGTGAAGAATTACCCCTATATTTTGTGTTGGGAACCAGGTTCAGAGAAAGTGAGTCACTTTCCTAGAGTCACAAAGATAACAAGTGGCAGAACCAAACTAAGATTTAAATTGAGTTTGACTCTAAAACCAAAGCCAGTTGCCTGTTTCTCTCTTAATTAAGGAAGCAATGATGGTTTTTTTAGGTACCTCACATTGTATTTTGTCAAATATGGGCAGTTTGAAATATTTTAATCTTAACACTTCAGGAAGTCTATTGCTCTTAACAGATATTTGCAAATAATTTTTTATTTTGTATAAACCTTAAGTTTACATTTTCTTGTTTTCATTAAGAGGATAGATAGTAAACTGGAGAATTGTTTTTAATTTTATAGAAGAAAGAAAGCGATGTAAAAAGAGTATCTTGAGTGCTAAAGTTCAATAGTTCTGTATTTCTTTGACACAGTTTACTTGATGGAATAGTTATGTGTAAAATGAAGCCAAGAGGCTATGTATGGGTGTTTATGATAATACCCATTTGCTGACAAGTATGGTGAATGATCCATATTTTGTTTCTCTTCCTAATTCTGGGTTCTGGGTTTCTCTTTATTTCATTCTGATTTTATATATTTTGATTTTCAGAACATTAAACAGTTTAACAGTAATCTTGAGAGATTTAACCAGCCCAAACCAATATAAGCTGCTGTATCTTCAGAAACTTGAATAGAATCTGAGTTACCATGTTATGCAAGGCCCATATCTTCCTTTATTCAAAACCAAGGTGCTTTCATAAAACTTTTGCTGATTATTTTTTTCAAGTTCCGTTTCTAATTGTTACAGTCATATTTGCATCTACCTTACTGTGTTATTGGGAGAATTAAATAATAAATACCTGTGATACACATTAAATAATAAATACATGTGAGACACAGAATACTGGCGACTAGTAAGTACTCAGTAAGTATTATCTGTAACTACTGGTTGAAGTTTTTATGTATTTATGGGACTAATTTGAATCTCTGAAAAATGGAAAATTATATTTACTTGTTTATAGTGTTAATAGCATAATGTAGTAATTCAGTGGTGTGGCCTTTTGTGGTTCAGATCCTGACTCTGCTGCTCACTTTTCATGAGACCATGAGAGAAATTCTCTACTCCTTAGTTTTTCTTCTTTGAAATGGGGACAATTATTGTATTATCTTGAAGGGTAGAGATTAGTTGAGATAACATGTGCAGTGTGTTTAACAAACTGCCTAGTACTAGTATTTGTAATAGCGTGCAGTGAAAGTGTTACATTGCTATAGTTGGTATGTAGGGTTTCTCCTTGTTTATATATCATTTTCCCTTAAATTTCCCTTCTTTTAATTTGTGTCCTTAGAATGTTAGCTCCTGGACTACATGAGCTTTTATGATACTTGGAATTACTCACACTAGTACATATAGGTGCCCTTTATAACTCTCAACAACTCTACATACTAGTCAGATATGTAGCATAGGTTTTTTTCCCTCCTTTAAACAACCAAGAGGTAGGTTTTGTACCCTGGTATACAGTCGGTTATAAAGAAGGCATTTTATTTGACAGTGGAGTTATATTTAAAATTGATACTTCCTTTGGAGTACCTGACAACTAAAATGGTTGTAAGGTTGAATTTACACATTCAGGTAAACCCAAATATTTCCCTTTTGCCCCTGGATGTTTTCTTTACAGGGAACACTGAAAGGTTTTGACCAGACCATTAATCTGATTTTGGATGAAAGCCATGAACGAGTATTCAGCTCTTCACAGGGAGTAGAGCAAGTGGTACTAGGATTGTACATCGTAAGAGGTGACAACGTGTAAGTAGATTATGTCTTTTTAAGGCAGGTTAAAATTATACTACAGGTGTACTGTCTTGCTTTATGTAAACGTTTTCCCCAAAATATACTATATCAACCATACAAAGTTAGTGGAATCATGCACTCATTTGTTTTGTGATTGTGGCTTTTCTTTCATTTGCTTAAAGTAAAGCAGTTCTATGTTTCATGTCAACATTTCTTCAGGTGGCAACGAAAGCCATCTCTTTACACATTAAACTTTCACCTGAGACCTGTTCATACCTCTGATAGTTAGGTGTCCTGGACAGGGTCCAGAAAGGGCCCTGCCTCATACCAAATACTTCATTAAAGAGGCTTCTTAAAATGGTCTTCCAAATACCCTGAATTTCAGTAGAACATAAATATATTGCTAGAGTCCAAGGCTAGAATATGCATTTGAAATCTCTTCTTTGCACAATTTTAAATAATTCATGGTTTATAATATAGCTGTATTTATAAACAAGGACTGATCCGTTGCTGATTTTCTTTTAATTTTTTAGTATATTGACCACTTAAGATGTCTCGTGTGTATCCTGTGGCCTCAGTTAACTTGGGATACTGATACACCAGGTTGAGAGTATTTTAGTGGTAGCAATTTACGAAAAGCCTATAACTGTATAGAGCAGTACTGTCCAAAAGAACTTTTTGTGATGATGGAAATGTATATCTGCATTTTCCAATACAGTAGTCACTAGCCATTGAGTACTTAAAAAGTGGCCGAGGAGCCACACTATGACTGAAGAGCTGAAATTTAAATTTTATTTAGTTGCAATTAATTTTAATAATTATATGTGACTTGTATCAGTATAATCATAGAGGCTAGAAGAATTTGAATCAGTTCTCTAGTGAGTACTGTATTGAATCAAAATATGACTGGAAGGTAACAAGATATAAAAGATGAAGGAACACTTTATTTATTTCAGTTGTTTATTTAAGCAAATCACCTTTACATGAATAAATTATTTGATCTTTAATCAAAATTAGGGGTTTAAAGCTGGGCACATGGCATGCACTGAGTAGTCCCAGCTACTCACAAAGCCGAGGCAGAATGATTGCTTAAGCCCAGGAGTTTGAGGTCAGCCTGGACGAGATAGCGAGTGAGAAAAAAAATCAAGGGTTTATAAAATATTCTATATAGATGACTTTTTAGGTGGAATTATAAGGTGAGCTGTAAAGAATGAGAGGGAAGCAAAGCAGGTAGGGCCCAGGTCCCTTGACCAGAACAACATTGATTGGTTCTGGTATGTATAATAATTGATTTTAAGAAGATTTCTTCTTTAAAGATGTTCTTTTTTGGAATTTCAGTTAAAAAAAATTTAAACCTTTGCCCTAGACCCAGTGGTGTGCTGGAGCCAGCTTATACTGGCTCATGAAAGCAGGTTGTCATATTTTCGGGCATTTGGCAAGCTGGCTGATTGATGTCTTGTTAGTAGTTTAAAATTGGGCATGGTGGGAGTATTGTGTAATGGATATTAGTAAATGCTGCAAACCAGCCTCCCCATTTTACTCCAGAGAGCTGGTTTTTAAACACTTATCAGCATTCCACTACCTACTTACAAGGATTTTAAATGATACTAAATATTTATGAGGAATTGAGGTCTTTAATTTGTTTTATTTTGGGAAAATATAATCTACCAGAGCAAAATTGGACAAATTCTATATTATAAATATTCATCTTTAGAATTTACTCTCATTAAGATCAAACAAATGTAAACCCAACAAATAACAATTTTGTATGGGAGAATGTTTCATAGACATCCTGTGGTCTGGGTGCTAACATTGATTATATCAAGTCAGAGGGCTATGGGTTAGTTACCTGGCATGGTATTAATGAACTTAATGTTATAGATGTTATGTTAGTGTTGAACAAGGAAAAGTTTCCTGGCTTTAACTCTAGCCAGTCAATATCAAAAATCATTTGTTAGATACCACAGTACCTATTGCTACTATTATCTTTGTATATGAAGAACTGTACTTCTTAGATTTAATTGGAAACTGAAAAATCATAAAAAGGAAACTAGTAGGTATATTAATATATTATTTATGGATATAGTTCAAGATTACCCAAATAATTGATACTTATATTTGCTGATTATTTTAGTAGTAATTTTTTTTTCTTCAGTACAGTCCCAGAATTGAATTGAAATCATAGGATTTGGAAGTTTTGAGTTTTTGTACCATACCTATCCCATATGTATCTTTTTCCTTTAAAGACTCATGATCTAATCACTTTATGCAGTCTGTCCCTTAACAGTGGTTCCTGTAATAATGTTTCTTCAAATTATTTCTTCTTGAGTTTTATGACTTAAATATATAATTCACTGACTCATGCAAATATTTGCTTTTTACCTTAAGTAGTTCTTTTTACTATGCTCTCTCAGTTTTATGTTTTGGAAGAATGCTACTAAGTGTTTTGATTTGATTAGTAAGATTTTTGGAACACATGCAAATTTATTTCAGAAATGCAGCTGTTTTAACTCTGACTTTCTTTCTCCATAAATAATTATAGTGCAGTCATTGGAGAAATTGATGAAGAGACAGATTCTGCACTTGATTTGGGGAATATTCGAGCGGAACCTCTAAACTCTGTAGCACACTGAAGAAAAACTACATACTTGGACAACTGTAAATCTTTGTACAGAAACTGATTATTCTGACTATGATGTGTGGAATTTTTATGAACATGTAATTGTGGATTTTGACTATTGATTCATTGTAATATGTAAATTAAAATATTTCTACATTTTATTGAAAAAACTTTTTTTTGCCTAACTCATAAGTTTGGCAGCTTGGTTTTATTTTTCTATTAAATAGAGTGAAAATCTCATAATCATTTTGAAAACTTAGGAAAAAAATCAGTACTTGCTGATATTTTAATATTTATGGAAAACTACTATAAAAGAGATATTTGTATGCTATACAAATCAAGCATACAAACAACATCAGTAGTACAGGATATATATGTTTCTTACCCTGATTTTGAGAAAGTCACAGGAAGGTAAATCCCATTTTCTGCAGTTACCTGAATCATCAGCATTTATCCCACTACACTGGTAGTGGTTTGCTAGTGCTTTTGAAAGTTGCTTCCCAGTACTTAGGCATGGGTAGCATAAAAATGTGTCTGGTTGAGAAAATGGAAAATACTGTCAAAGTTTTAATAGATTGGGCCAAAAGTTGAGACTTGAATATTAAGGATGACTGGGAAAGGTAGGATTGATGGAGAGGATATTGTTAAAATCTTTGGATGCCCCTTAGGTTAGATATGAAAGAAATATGAAGACATTAATATTGAATTTTACAGACAGTATATAATCTGAAAAAATTGATTCCATGTAGTTTTAAAAGCCATTGTAGCTTTTAATTTTGAAGAACTGTGGAATTTCTAATATTAAAAAGGAGTTTTTATTGTTTATAAATGTTGAATAAATAAACTAAGTTTATTTTGAAGCAGTGCTTGCTATCATTGTCAACAATTTTCCATAACTCATTGGTTTCATAAACCTGATTTCAGAAGAAGTAAAGGTGGTTTTTTAAAGAATCCATAGAAACTATGTTGTAAGTAGTGTTTAGATATCCAGTCTAGTCCACAAAAATTCTTATTAACTCAAGTGTAGGCCAAAGTGTATATCTTTGTGATGAGAAGAAAATAGAAAATTATTTGTGTCCTTGTAATTCAAACAAAATTTAAGTAGTCTTTTTTTTTTTTTTAATGAAAAGTACTTAAAATAGATGTTGGCAAACTTTTTCTATAAGATCCTGATAGTAAATATTTTCAGGCTTTGAAGGCCATGTGGTCTCTGTCACAGCTACTTAGATCTTCTGTTATAGTACAAAAACAGCCATAGATAATATTAATACATAAATGAATAGTCATGGCTGTCTTCCAATAAAAGTGCATTTATAAAGCAGGCAGGGGTTGGATTTGACTTGAAGGTAATAGTTTGCTGACCCCTGGCTTAAACAATATAAGTTCAGTAAGAAAACCTGAAGGCCAGTTTGTATAAATTTTGGAATGGAACTTTTCAGAGAGTTTAGAAGTAGCTTTCATTCCTGTTTTTTAACATTTGAAACTTTTATTAAACATAGTTTTGGAGGAGGAAAATATCTTCACTCACAGAAACAAGCCTTGTATGGAAAGAAATGTTAAGACAGTTTTCTTCATTGGTTACTAAGTACTTACCACCCTGGAATAACTTGGTTGATGTTCTGTGCTGTCTCTGAGAGGATTAGAGAGAGGCTAGCTAGTATTGGCTCTTCATAAATATTTGGCTTTTGTAGTATGAGGTATTGTAATCAATTTAGTAATAAAATGAAAATGATTCAAAGTGTAAGGCAAACTTAGGCAAGTTTAATTAGGGACTGTCCACCAAATATTCTATTTTAATAAATAATGGTATTTTAAACTGGTAAAATAATTCCAAAAAATCAAGAATATATGTAATTCAATTGCTAAGGGAAATGTATTCTAATGGTACAAATGAAGTCTAGAGTAAGATCTTTTCTCAAAATACTTGACACATCAACAGACTACACAAACAAGGAAACAAACCATAGTCCTGTCCCTCAGTAATGGGTTTCTTTGAAATCTAAAGCACCTTATAAAGATTGATTTTCCTGGTTGATGTTGGAAAAAGCATTCCCAAAATATAAATTATTGCCTTTATTAACAGTTTATGGGGAAAGTGAGTGATAATACACCAAATGCTATATGCAATTCTTTATTCCTGAATACACCGGGTAGGCTTTTTATGCTCACAATTCAAATTGGATTTCTTTTTGCATGAGAATTGTAAGGGAACCGCAGCCATGAGTGGTAACAAGATGAATGTGCAGTGTCAAGTTTTTTATTTTTAATGAGACTTTTATTCTATAATAAGTTTCTTATTTATAAAGAAGCTCAAATCAATTTTAACCTGTAATTACCTCTGTGCTTTGTGACTCAGGCACAATCTAAACCCAGCTTAATAATGACTCAAAGAGGTGTTTCTTGGCAAGATGTTTTCATTAAAGTAATTGGAAAGGGGCAATTAACTGCAAAAAGGACTGAATTTTTTTTCTTGTTAACTGCAAAGATACTATCTAAAATAATAGTTTAAAATAACATTGCACTTGGATAAGTTAAATGGCTTCACATGCTGACAATTTTGGCTTAAATATTGCAAATCATAATCCAGAAGAATGAGATACTAAAGATAATATTTGTTTAAATATGCTGCTTAACACTTTTATAAAATCATTTTGAACTCTTTAGCTAATGTGAGATTTAAGTCTGATAAAAACTTTTCATTGGTATTTAATGCAAACATAGTATAACCATGTCAAAACTTCGCAGACACATAAGTATGGAAGAGAAAGTAAACAGTCCCTTCAAAATGGCACGTGAACCAAATTGTCTAGTAGCTAGAGTTATAAAGCAGCTCTTAACTGGTGATATATTAATAGTATATTCTGTGCCCTTCACCTTTAAAATTAGTAGGCAGCATTTACTGAGTGCCTGTCATGTGTCATGCATGATGCTAAGTGCTTGCAAAAATGATCATTTTACATATGGAAAAACAGGATCAGGAGGGTTAAGTGCCTTAAAAGAGGTAGCACTAGTAATAACAGGGTTCAAATTTGTCTGTACTCTTTATACAATACTGCCTGTCAACAGAAAGTATAGTCTCAAAATGTCTGCCATCAAGCATCTACTAGAAGCCTGATTGAGAAATACTTAGACGATCTAAGGCTGTTCCCAAGGCTGTAATGTGGGCCATTTTCATTATAATTATCAGAGGTGTTTTATAAAGATTCTTGGGCCCTGCTCTCATTGACTGTGGTTCAGTAGCTCTGTTCTGGGGTAAAAAGGAGTAGTCTCTAAACAGCAAAGGAAAACATGGTGGGATTATTAAAAGACCTAGCACTTTCCATGTGCTGGGATGAGTTTCTAGTTACCCCACAGAATCCTTATCTTTAAGATAAAAATAATAACATCTATCTTCCTGGGTTGTGACAAATAAAATTAGACTGCATTTAAAACACTTGGTATGATTTCTAGGCCATAATTGTAAACAGCTATTCTAGTATTTAAAGCCTAATGTGGAAAAGTAACAGACATGGGTCTTCTGCCACCTTAGTTTTTCAGTCTGCCCCACTAACTACCATATTTCTACAAGAAAATACAATATATAAATTTTGAAGAATTCAGATTATGTGGAAGTTATGTATAAGTTTACACTATTTTAACAAGTATACAATAAAATTAATTTTATTTCTATGGCAATCATATATTCCTCATGGAGTTTGAAAATGAAAACTTAGAAGTCTTTCATATATACATAGGAACCTCTCCATTCTGAACTTGTGTAGTTATTACCTCATTTAATCATTTTAAATTTCATTTAAATTATTTTGAGTTTTTTTAACTTGGGCTTTTAATCTCAGTTTTTAGGTTATGAGCAAATTTGATAAAATTGCTTTCTGTTTACATGTAAAATTGAAATGTTGACAAGGCAAACCTATCTCCATTCAGCTTGATACTTACTGATCCATTAAATGGCATGGTGTTCTCATTCAACCAGCAACAAATTCATTTAACTGCGAGATATCTAGTATTTATGCTTCGTCCTGTTTATACGAATTATTTGTGTGAAATTTGGTCAACTACTTTGATGTGATCTTCATTCCTCTCTACAGTGGGAAACTACGTGACCTGGACTCAATTAGTCTTTGTGAATCGATGCTGCCTTCTAGTGGTCACTGATTACTTTTATTCATGTCAATAAACTTTAAAAATAGATTTTGGAATTTTGTCAGGGACATTTGTCAAACAGTTAATACATGCCGGGCACTATAGCTGACGTTGTAGATATACCAGAGAACAATATTAATAAATTCTTGTCTTTGTGACACTTGTATCTATATCTACCTCAACCAAATCATATTGACTCAAAGATCTACCGTCCAAGATCATGAGTTATTTCATCAGCTTCTTTTAGTATTCTAGGATATAGTTTATGGGGTCTGGATTCATGCAGAGAAACTAGAAATGATCTTTTTAAATGGATATAATTTATATAAATCATTTTCCCTATCTATTTTCCTGTTTTGATATTGCTAAGTCTGTGTAGGTTGCATAATTCTAAGGATAAAGACAAAATAGAACTTTGCCAGAAGAGTTTTCAATCATTAATTAACAGTATGCCATCTGCTGCCCATGGGCATCATTAGGGAAATGGAGGAGCTGAGAACTATTCTTCAAGACATTTTTCAGATCTCTTCTTGGTTTTAGCATTAATAATTTTTTAAAATCCAGTTTTTGTGTTAGTATTCTGTTATGCCCTTTAACTTCCATCTATATGTTTCTTTTTTAAAAAGAATCCTTTTATTTTATAGAGTATTACTTACTTTCCGGAAGTGGCACAGATCAAGTATTGCTACAGCTTGTATCAAGATGCTATCATTGTTCTCTTAACTATATGTTACAGCTCCTTCACTCTTCTCATTAGGGTAATGTTCAATTATACTATAAACATTTTGGTTTTAGTTTTCTTTTCCCAATATATATTGGCTTTACAAATGCCATATAATTAAAATTGTACCAAATTGTAAATTACATTTAAAATATATTTTAAAAAATCCATGAGTAGGGGTGGAGGGGTGGGAGACATCTCTAGGGGATACAAGACATTATATCATATTAAAGACTAGTGTGTATGTTGGGGGAGGGGAACAGGCAGAGGGATAATGTGTTTCTGCTTGATATATGAAAATATGCAGAAGATATCTTGTGTTTCACCTAATTTGCCTCATATCAAGAAAATCAGATTATAATAAATTACAGTCTAGAAAACTCATTAACTGATACAAGTTGCCAGAAATTGCCACACTATGGCTTATATAATATTTTAAAATAAATGTCCTGAAAGAGGTCACAATGATAGTTAAAAGTTAAGTTTTTTAAATTTTATTTATTTTAAAATATAAAATTTTATCTTAAATATTTAAATCTCTCAATCTGATCTGGGTAAACATTTGTGTATTTGTACAGAAGAGGGGCTGAGACACTTCAATTCAGATGCATAGGAGGTATGATTTTTAAAAGGAAATTGCTAATTAGGGTGTTAGGCTACGCCAGTGCAGCATGGCAGTGAAGATGGCAGTGAAGGGCACAGGCTCTGGGTCACACTTAGCTTGTATAGGAGTTTTGACATATCAATCTTCCCATGTCTTGGTTGCTCCAATGAAAATGAGACAATAGTACCTGCCTCCTATGTTCTTAAGATTAAGATAAGCGCTTAGTACATTGCCTGGAACATATGAACTTGTCAATATTAATAATAGCTAACATTTATCCTAATATTGAATAATGGACTCCAAGTTATTGTGGCCTAGGAAAAGTACTCAAAAGTAATTAATAGCATTCCCTGATAAAGTTCTTAGATGGAAAAAAGAGAAAAACTAGTAAAATTCTGGAAGGACCTAGAAGTTTATTGGAAATGGAAGTATCTTTCCTTTGTTCAAAAGGTAATGTGGTATTTTGATCACATTTCTAAAATTAAAAATTTTGATCAAATAAAAAAAATCACCAGAGGTAGAGAGAAAGTATAGACAAAAGCAACTAAAGTCAAAGTGATTAAAATCATAAAAAGATTAGATCGCTTTAGTGTGAAAAGATAAATGGCAAAATGGGAATATACTAGAAGTCTGAAATGAAGAAAGGATACAAACTTGCATATTTATTTTTATATTTTAAAACTAAATATCCTATGAAGATTGGAAGGATAATTTAGGGCAAATTGAAATTCTTTATTAAAGAATGAATGATAAACCTAAGCAATTCACCAGTAACACTTCATTTCTTGAATTATTTATTGCATGACAACCATAACAGAGATGACATGCCCAGTAAAATGGTAATTGAAGACAGTATGTAAAAGTGTCCAATGCATGGCAGAGTGCAAATACTTCCATGTGTAGAGATGTGGGAGAGCATGAATGAGAGTCTCCATGTAAGTGGATGGACTTTTGCTGTGCCCTTAGGATAGTAAGGAATTGCATAGATGGTTAGGGAAACTTCAAACTGGTAGATAGGAAGGCAGGAATGAGCAAGATGTGGTTGAGTAATAAGTTGAGTAACAAAGAGTAGACTTGACCTTTCTCTACCATAAGGGCTCAAATCTTGTGCATTCCAAAGAAAGGACCCATCCTTGCCTGGGAGAAAACCTCTGAGCCCTTGGAATATCTTGCCTGATAAAAGTGCTTTTGTATGTCTGAGGCCATGGGCCATGCTATATCAGTTTAAGCTCTAGGGGAATGGAGATTCTACAGCTAAGGCCAGTTAAGTGGGAGCTGCATTACTATGTTACTGAACCCTGATAAATACCCCGGCTTGAGTGAGCTTTTGTTGTTGTGAACACTTTGCATGTGTTGTCAAACATCATTACTGAGAAAATTAGGTGCTGTCTATGCAGCTTCACTGGGAAGGGACAACTGGAAGGTTGTGCCCGGTTTTTCCTGGATTTCACCCTATGTATCTTTTCCCCTTGCTGATTTTAATAGGTATCCTTTAACTATAATAAACTATAACTGGGAGCATAGCAGCTTTCCTGAATTCTGTGAATCCAAGCATATCATCAAAACTCAGTATGGTCTTAGGGACCCCCGCTCACTATCTAGATAAATTTATTTCTTGAAAATTATGAGAAAAGTAGGAAAAAGATGGTCTTCAATACTAGTACAAAATTAATACCTCATTCTTAGAGCAGCAACATGTTTTTGTTTGTGGGACTAAACATGTAAGAGGTGTTAGAGGAAAATTAATTCTGTGGTATTGAACAGAACTAGTAGCCTGAGGGAGAAACTGGAGGCAGATTATTTCAAATTAGGAGGCTATTGCAGTAATCAAACTGTGAGCTGACAAATTTTCAGTTCAGATTTTCAGATGTGATACAGGCTGGAAGTATAGAGTTTCAAAAGATATATATATATACACACACATATATATATATACATTTATAGAAATTATAATATTTTAGAATGGTGATTCTAACATTTAAAGTTGGTGCTAAGGAAAGAAAACAACTAAAACTTTGCAACCATCTGTTCAACAAACAATAAGAGGCACCAAATGCCAGACACTGTGCTACTAAGTGCAGGGAACTTAGGTGGAACCAACGATTAATAAGATACCAGTCTTTGCCTTTCAGAAACTCAAGTCTAGGGTAAGACCACCTCCCCACCAAGTAAACACTGACACAATGAAGGTATGTATTGGGTGATATGAGAGCCCATAGAAGAGACACCTAGAGAAAGTTTAAGATCAATACTAGGCTTGACTGATTGGCAAATAGGTTGATATAGCAATTTTAATTATAATAAATGTGTAGGCATTGTGCTTTTGGTTTTGGTTAGAGACAGTCGCCTGGGTGATGCCAACTCAAGAAAGCAGAACCAAGCAATGAAGGGACATCTGGGTCTGATAACATCATTCGAGCACCTGGATCCACCATGCCTGAAGATCTGACTCCTAGACTTTTCAGTTACATGAGCCAAAAAATTCCTTCACATAAACCACTTTGTGATATATTTTATAATGTACAACCAAGAGCCCTAATAATGTTTATTATCTTGCATTAAACATTAATAAGTTCTATACAAAAATATCAATAAAATTTATTCATTTAGGAAGGTGTCTATATCATAGTCAAAAAGTTTCAAACCTACTTAATTTTTAATATTTATACCTTTTATTACAAAAATAAAAATATGAGCTTACTCTTGCCCTAAAGGTGTAAAATTCAACTTTATAATTCTGAAATATGAAACATAAAAAAGTAATTATTAGGCATCTCATGTATACATTTATAGTAACACCTTAACTTTTTCCCTTTAAGGGCATCTTTTGTATGTTTCTATGTCCATCAAGCAGCCTTTGAATGTAATTTTATATTCTGAGTTTTCCTATGCGTAATTAAGGATTTGGCCCTAGTTCACAAGTGATCTTCTAGCACAAATTTTATAAACAAATGCCTTGTGAATCTGAATGGCATATATTAATATCAAGTCCCTACATTCTGATCACTTCTAGGTGAATTTGTAATATTCTGCTTATGGACTGACGACTATATTGGATTAGCTTAAATAGGTAGACTCAAATGAGACAGGGCTGTTTATTTATTTGAAAAGACAGAGGAAACTATTGAGGAGTAAGCATTACAGATCTAAGTGCATGTAAAGGTAGCACAAAAGTGTCTACAAAGTCTGCACAGAATTCCATATAAATTTATACAATAAGGTAGAAGAAAGAACAATTGAAACTTATCTTCTTGAGAGACAAATAGATACACCTTGTGACAGTCCCCTGTATACCTCCTGAGAGTTCGTTTTAGAGGGATGTGATTATTCTTCCAAGGGCCAGAAGGTCCATACCTTGCATTATAAAATCAAAAGGTCAGACCTCCTATCGGGCTTATTTTGTTTTCAAAGAGACACCCTAATAAGGGAAAGGTAAGCAGCTTTCTTTTTCCTTAAAATAAGTTTCACCATTTTACCCTTAGAATTTCCTCATTTTGTCACTACTCTATAGTAACATTACAATTTTTAAAATATTGCCATTGCCATCTCTATTTTTTCTTTGGTCAATTTGTAACTATTGAAATAGCCATCAGTGCATAGCAAAACACAAAGCAAAGCAATTACCAGAATTACAATAGGGTGAATTAAGAAATTAAATAATATGAATACGACAGCAAAGCAATCTATTTGAGTAGTAGCACGCCTGTTAGAATACATCCTTTTAAATTGAGTGCACTACCAACCTCAGATACTCTAGGAAACTGAAATTCCAAGTTTTTTGTGGGAGTCATAGACCAGTATTCTTGAGGCAGTAGCTTCACATGGAAAGCATGAGTCCAGGTGGGTTTTCTTTTCACTGATAGGAGTATAGGTGATCAGCAACAACTGAAAGCTTACCCTCAAGTCAGTCATGTCTATCCCTTCTGTAGAACACTTTTAGATAGATGAAATGTCCTGGCTACAAACTTCTTCAGGTCAAAAATAAGAACTTTTGGGCTCAAGCAATCCTTCTGCCTCAGCCTCCCGAGTAGCTGGGACTACAGGCACACGCCACCATGCCCAGCTAATTTTTTCTATATATTTTTAGTTGGCCAATTAATTTCTTTCTATTTTTAGTAGAGACGGGGTCTCACTCTTGCTCAGGCTGGTTTCAAACTCCTGACCTTGAGCGATCTGCCCGCCTTGGCCTCCCAGAGTGCTAGGACTATAGGCGTGAGCCACTGAGCCCAGCCCAGGATAGCTTCTTAATGGCATCCATTTCACTGGTGACCCAAATCCTGACATCTTCATATGGCGGTACTCTTTTATCTAGGTTTTCAATTGATCTTTGCTCATCTTTTATCCTTCCTGCTTCTATGGATACATGGTGTATGGAAGACAGGGGACCCTTAGAGATGGAATCTGGGATTATGTCCTCAAACAGGAGAATGGATTTTAATCCTGGCTGTACCACTTAAAATTACAAATAGTTTAAACTCACAGAAATTTTAACCTGTAAATAATTAGACAAATGCTAAGACTTCTCCCTGGGTTGTTGTGAAGATTAAACAAGACAATGTATGGAAAGTACTGTGGAAACCATAGAGTGTTATCCAAAAGGAAGTTATGAATATCATTCGTAAGTGCATCCCTTAAACCCGCATTTGACAATAAGCACTGTAAGCCATGACTGACAGTGGCTGTTAAAGCCAGGAGTTCATTTATCTCAGAAAAAAAGAACAGAAAGTGCAGAGGAGGAAATTCACACCTGGGCAGCTACTCAAAGGAGTGACCTAGTGCCCATGATACTATTTTCTGTTTTGCTATTCTTTATTCCTTGTAATTTGTCTTTGGTACCTCATGCTTTATATCTTTTCTCTAGCTATAAAGAATAAAGAAAGAGGAAATAGGAAAATGAGGTTACCATGTGGGAAAAACATGCTTTCCCAATTATAGCCAGCAGACTATACTGGCTATCTGCACTGCTTGAATGCCATTGGCCAGAACTTTGTCACATGGCCACCCAAGGGAGACTGGGAAAGTGAGGGAATTCTTTTTTACCCCTTTTGTGGTAATGCTTCACCACTGTTAATAAAAATGGGTTATTGTTAGGAGGAAGAGAAGAATGGAGATGGAGTGGACAAACACCAATGCCTGCCATAGTGATGGTGTAGAAGCAAGCAACTCAGAGGCAATAGAATCCAATTCCTATGCACAAACAGGATTCCTTGTATATCTTGGGTAGTCATTGAGCCTCATTTTGGCTGTTTTCTGCTACTGGAGAGAGCACCAATTTACGACATGACTTTTTTTTTTTTTAATACTTTTACTGTTAGAAAACATTAGTGAATAAAAATCTTTTCATATTAAGCTTAAACTTCTACTCCATATAGTCTCAATGTTGTTTCTCATTCTGCCCTCTGTAGCTACATAGAGTAAATCTTGTCCCTTAAATCCCTTTTTAGATGTATGCTTCATTGCTGTTCTGAGCCATATGGAGCCTGAGGCAAAAGGAAAAATGTGCATCCTTATATGCACTTATCAAAATATCCTCCCTATTTTGAACCCAGTGGAATGAGTTAATAAAATCTCTACAAAAAAAATGATGATATGCTGCATGGTTAAGAGAACAGAAGTTCTACTCCTTTGATTACAAGAAATGAGGGAAAATAACTTTGCAAGTATGTTTTATGAATGTAAAACTTTAACATAATCATAACATGTTTTGGATGAGAGGGACACCAGAAACTAGCTATTTCAACTTCTCTTTACTAAGAAAGTAAAGACTAGAAAGGCTACATGACTGGCTCTAGTGAAGAGACAGATTGAATCCTGATTCCTTATACAGGTTAGTGATCTTGCTATACTACTGCTACCTCCAGCCTAGAATGACTATAAAAAGACTCTATTTTAAGATAACTTATATACACAATAGTATAAACAGAGGAAAAAAAATCTATTTGCAGCTACTAGAATTCTATTCTCTCTTTTAAACTTGTTGTCATCTTCTGCTAATGGAAGAGTCATTGAATATGGCACTATGACCAAAGCCAACTTGTTTTCCTGAAGAGTAAACAGAGAACAATGTGGAGCTCTAGTTCCAGAAGCAGGAAAATCATAGCATTGTTCTCATTAATTAGAAAACTAACTTCCAGATTGCCGACTGAACATGCATCCTAACGCAGAGCCTGTTGAATAATGAACTTTACCCAACTCTTACACAATTAAGGCCATAGGAGACTCCTGCCCCTTGTCTATCATGGCCCCAAAAGCCCAGGTCCTGGGTTCAATTCATTTCAGTGTTCTTCAGTTAATTAAAGCTAAAAATTACATCCTCTTTTATTTCTTTCCCTGCTACAATATTCCACTTAGTCTCATAACTATAGCCCCTCCAGGCAATCTAAATGTAGATTGCAATTACTTGCTGTTTTTCAGGACCTCTGGATTTAGTCTGGGTCTGTTTTGTTATGTTTTGATTACTTTAAACTCTATTAAACATTCCAGTGACAGGTGAGAGGCTGAAGTATTCTTACATGGAAGCACTTTTGGGAACAACCTAAGCTCGTGAACCTTTCTCCTATCTCAATCATTTGAATAATTAACTCCAATGCAACTCATGTCTTTAGATATCTCTAGGTATGCTCTGCCTGGTCAATTTTGTGTAGGGAACTAGTGGCTGAGGGCTATCCCATGCTTCTGAATGCTTTGGAGCAAAAATGATCCTATCTTCTATTTCAATGAGAACACTGAAACCTTCCAAAGAGAGTTTCCTCCAAATCAGCTCCATAACTACCTATCTAACTTCTTGCCGCCCTCCCTTCCTGGTACCCTTCACTATCCTTCTAGCTTCGCAAAATTAATTTACAGTTCTGTGGTCTTGATTCCTCCTCATTTGGATTCCTTTTTTTAATTATACCACATTACTTCTTCCTTTTTATTTTTAAATATTTTAATTAAATTTTTTTAAAAAATAATTGTTTATAATTTATTTTAATTTTATTTATTTAATTTTTTTCTTTCTTTTCTATTTATTTGTTTGTGTCCATGTCTTTAGAAGCTTCTTTCTTCTTAATTTAGTGGTATTACCTTGCATCTATAATTCTTCCTTCTCCATCTGTTCTGTTCTTTACCCTCTGCATATGAACATAATCAGGAATAAATGTAAGATAATACTTTCTTTTGATCTGTGTTGTCTTGAATTATGGCTTTCCACCCCTCTCCACATTTATCTAAAGGGTAGTCTTACTACTCAGAGTGTAGTCTGTGGACCAGAAGCAGTGGCATTAGGTGGAGCCTGTCTGTAAAACAGTATTAATAGAAATCTGAGTCTCTCTTTATCTTTTTTCAAAACTATTCTTAATATCATCACAACAGTATACCAGAATAGCATCACAAATTATTCTAATTTTTAAAATCTCAATATTTTGATTACGTTTATAGAAAATTGTTAAAATCATAATAGAAAGGCCACATTTTTTACATAAATGAATCTCCCTGCTCAAGAGAGGGAGCATTCCATTCCAAAGTTTTTTCTAAGATTCCTTAGTAAAGCACACATATACATATGGATACATATATATATAAACTGTATGTTAATTAAAACAACAATGAGATCTATATACTAATTAAAATGGCCAAAATCCAGAACACTGACAACATCAATGCTGGAACTCTCATTCATTTCTGGTGGTTATGCAAAATAGTACAGTCACTTTAGGAGACAGTTTGACAGCTTCTTAGAAAACTAAACATATCTTACCATGATCCTGCAATCCTGCTCTTTGGTATTTACCCAAAAGATTTTAAATCTTACGTCCACACAAAAACCTGCACACACACGTTTACAGCAGCATTATCCATAATTGCCAAAACTTGGAAGCAACTTTAATGTCCTTTGGTAAGTGAATGAATAAACCATGTTACATCCTGATGACAGAATTTTATTCAGCACTAAAAAGAAGTGAGCTCTCAAGCCATGAACGACATAAAGGAACCTTAAATGCATGTTACTAAGTGAAAGAAGCCAATCTGAAAAGGCTCTATACTGTATGATTCCAACCACATGACATTCTGGAAAAGGCAAAACTATGGAGACAGTAAAAAGATCAGTGGTTGCCAGGGCTTGGGGAGTGGGAGAGATAAACAGGGGGAGTACAGAGGATTTTTAGGGCAGTGAAACTATTTTGTATGATACTATAATGCAGGGTACATGTCATTCCACAGTTGGTCAACCCACAGAATGTACAAGACAAAAAGTGAACCCTAATGTAAACTATGGATTTGGGGTGATAATGTGTGTCAATGTAGGTTAATCAATTCTAACAAATGTACCACTCTGGTGGGGTGATAATGGGGTTGGCTATGCATGCACCGGGGCAAGGAGGCTATGGGAAATCTCTGTACCTTCTGTGTAATTTTTCTGTGAACCAAAAACTGCTCTGAAAAATATCTATTTAAAAAATGTATGTGAACTTTATTAAAAGTATTTTTAGTTCAGAAGTTAATATATTACGGGTGTTTTTTCTCTTATTACAAACTTTTCTACAATATGCTAACCATTGATAATTAAAATGTGTATACTGAAAAGGAAACGACGATGTATATACTTTATTTCTATTACTATTTAAATTTAGTGAAACCACTTTAAAGTTGTCAAAAAAACCCACAAAAACTTTAAAGGGAAATTTACAGATCAGGATCCAGCTAAAGGTTTTGTTTTGTCTTCCCCTCTTTGTTGTTAAAGATTTGATTCATCTAAGACTGACAGACACACTTGGCGTCGGACTCTGAGAAGTTACTATTTTAGGTGCTTCAAGGTCCCATTTGCTAAGAAGCCTTAGAAGGGCAGAACACGCCTCTCCGGAATTTGGAAGTGTCCAACCCCACACCAGGTGGAGTGGAGGTCCGGAGCGCCCCTCTCCGGGAATCTGTCCCCACCTCTTCCCCACAGTGCCCCTTCGGCCTCCTGCCACGCTGTCCTGTTACCTGTTCTTCTTGACTCCTTCGCTGAGGCCACGGATCCCCACTAAAAAACTGTATTGCTCTTTCTCCACGTTGCCACGCGGCCACTGTGGATTTTTCCGAGCTCCGTTCACGGGCGCGGCGCCCACCTCTAGCCTCACTCCGGCGCCCCGTGGCGCCTCCCGTGGCGGGTGCGGGAGTCGGAGCGCCACTCGCCTTTCCTTACGCAGGAGCCCAAAACCTGTTTCATCGCCCAGGGAAGAGGGTTGAGGATCGCTTGGCCAAGTCCAGACGCGCCCCAACTTTCCTCTCGGCTTTTCCCCGGGATCTCCACACTAGCGCTAGGTCACAGCAGCGGGTCTCGCCGTAGCGTCCCCGTACCAAAGTCCTGCCGCTTCCAAACCCTGCCTTCGGGGCTGGGCTGGGACGCTGCGCCCTACTCCGCAGGCAGCGGCCTGGGCACGCGCGCGCACGTGCGGGCGGCGCAGAGACCCAGAGCGCGCGCGCGGGGGGCCCCTCCTCCGGGCTCGGAAATCTGCGTGGGCCGCGGCGTCCGGGTCTGGAGGTAATTACTGGAGTGTTTGGGAAGGTGTTCCACCGAGGACAAACGCCTGCAGACAAAAGTCTTGTACAGGACCTGGGCGGTGGCGACCTAGGGCTCCAGGACCGTGTGTGCCTCCTCTCAGGAGAATTTCCCCAGGCACTTTGCCCTTCAAAAAATAATATTTTCCTTATCGCACTTTAATGACGTCTGCCTCAGTCCGAGAGCTTATTCTCCTCCCTCATCCCTCTGGGCTCCTTAAACCTAAATTTGTGGAAGTTAGCGGAGATCATGTTTTGGGAGCCCATGCATGCAGTGACTCTTAAGTGTTTTCAGAGAGTGTGGCAGAACGTGGCCCTCAGGAGGAAAAACAAAAAAGCACGTTGTCTAGATATTTAAAAAAAAAAGGCATTCAGCAGAATCACTCCTCTTCCTCTCTGGCCTTGTTTTATTCAATAAAACCTTACCTTTAAACATTCTCCGTAATACCAGTCACATTGACAAGGTTTGAAGAAACCGTTCTTATACAAGTTTAAAGAATTATTGACATTATCAACCCTCTACTTTTGTAAATAGCGCAATTACATACAAACTGGTTTAGTGTTGAAGGCATTTATTATTCAAAATAAATCTTTTATGTAAATCTATTTTCACACGTTCCTCCCTGTCCTCTTCGCTGCTTAAAAAAAATATAGTGAGACGTTCATTCGTTCAAACAAGGAAATGGCTCCAGCCACTTAGGGTTTCTGGTCTCCATTTTTTTCAATGCATTCAACTTTTGATTCAGCATGATCTTAAAACAGTGAAAGATTTTTGAAAAATATTTGGTAGTATATTTTAAGAACAGTAAATATACATTTTAAACTAGTAATCTCAGTCTTAGCACTATTTCCGAGGGAACTAATTCTAAAGTAGGGAACATGGTTAGGAAGATGAGCTTTTCAGTCTTTAATGGTGAAATTGGAAACAACATAATGCCCCAAAGTAAGGGAATAGCTAAGTGAATTAGAATATCATGTATCCAATCAATACAAATTATATCAAAGGTACATGGTTCCAAGGATGCTGAAGTAATATACACATAGAATAAAGGAGAAAAGTTTCTGCCTTATGAGGACACTCCTGGGAAATGATTAGTATATCATCTTTGTATTACATTGAGGGAAATGGGACTATAGTTAATGTCTCAGTCCATTTGTCCTGCTATAACAAAAAACCTGAGGCTAGATAATTTATAAACAGCATAAATTTCTTTCTCACAGTTCTGAGGATGGGAAATCCATGATCAAGGCAACAGCAAGTTTGGTGTCTGGTAAGGGTCTGGTGTCTGCTTCCAAGGTAGCATCTTGAATGCTGTGTCCTTAGGAGGGGACAAATGCCAGGTCCTCACATGGCAGAAAGGAGGAAAGAGCAAAAAAAGCCTATCAGTTCCCTCTAACCCTTTTACAAGGCACTGATCCCATCCATGAGTGCAGAGCCCTCATAGCCTAATCACCTCCTAAAAGCCCATCTTCTTAATACTGTTCCATTGCGGCTTAAGTTTCAACATGAATTTTGGAGGAAATATGTTTAAACTATAGCAGTTAAGAAACTTGAAAATTCTTCTGCTTCTAAGTGGCTAGGTAGGAATTTGAATCTATGACATCTTTTCCACTCTGCTACTAAGATTTCAATGGAAATAGTAAATATATTAAGGAGGTGTAGAAGTTGGTGAATTCTTCTCTTATAATATTTGTAGAGGACATAAAAATAAAAGCCTTAATAACCTTAATTAAATACCCACATGTTCTCAAGATTTAAAACTCAAAAGTCAGAAGGAGGTAAAGATATTAATATTAGAATATGTGTGAGAGAGTATAGAAATAGACAATAGCCAGACCATAGTGAATATAAGAGTCTGCCCTACAAACCTCTGTAGCAATCAGCCTAGAATTATCAAAACCTGATCAATGACTCTCTGCTTCCCAATATTTTGCCCTTTTCCTTGTTAAAAGAAAAACCTTCAACAAATTCAATTTAACAGAGTTTAATTTAGCAAAGAATGATTTGTGAATATGGCAGCCTGTGAACCAGGAATAGGTTCAGAGAGACTCCAGCACTGCCTCATGGTAGAAGAAAATTTATGGACAGGAAAAGGAAAGCGATGCACAGAAAACGGAAGTGAGGTACAGAAATAGCTGGAGTGGTCACAGCTCAGCATTTGCCTTATTTGAACACGGTTCGAACAACTGACCACTGTGCATTGGCCCAAACTCTGTGATTGGCACAAGAGTAGGTTACAGCCTGTTTACACATCCTGTTAGGTTATAGTTCATTATGTACAGAGAAACCTTTAGGCCAAACTTAAAATATGTAAGGAGGCAGCTTTAGGCTACACTTAATTTAACAGCCTCCTCCTTCCCCTACACCAACCAGAACCAACCAGAGAAAGCTAAATATGCTCCTCAAGTCAATCACATAGTTGCCCCATTTCTAGTTAGCCAACTTCCAGCTTCTCCAGGCCAACAACCTCCAATCAGAGCATATCTGAAGCCTTCTCTTTCTTTCACTATTAAAGCTTTCCCACTTCCCTTTTTACTTTTGAGTCTCTGTCAGATGCAAGTAATTGTGGCTGTCTCCCTTGCTATGCAAACTCTAAATAAATACCTTCTGTATATTCTCATGTGGGTTATCTTTATGTACACAGTTTTCCTAGAGCGCTAGCAAGATTCTGTCTATAAAGTGTATCACTGAAGATCCCAACCTTCAACTGGGTGCAGTTTCTATGGACATTTCTTTTTCTTTTTTTTTTTTTTGAGACAGAGTCTCACTCTGTTGCCTGGGCTACAGTGCTGTGGCGTCAGCCTAGCTCATAGCAACCTCAAACTCCTGGGCTCAAGCAATCCTTCTGCCTCAGCCTCCTGAGTAGCTGGGACTACAGGCATGTGCCACCATGCCTGACTAATTTTTTCTATATATTTTTAGTTGGCCAATTAATTTCTTTCTATTTTTTTATTAGAGACGGGGTCTCACTCTTGCTCAGGCTGGTTTCAAACTCCTGACCTTGAGCAATCCACCCACCTCAGCCTCCCAGAGTACTAGGATTACAGGCGTGAGCCACCACGCCCAGTCCATGGACACTTCTAATGTCTTGCTTTTCATGGCTTGTTGAGTCTTTCCTGATGTGGTTAAGTTGGCACTAGGTCTGAACTCTTTTTTCTTTGAATTCAATTCTTCTGCTATTTTTTTCCCAGTTTGGTATCTGGGTTTTGCTATGGATTCTCATTTGTTTGGCATCTTTGGTGGAATCAGCCCATTCCTTCTTACCCCTTCTTGCTTTCTTTTGTGCTTTCAGTTTGCATTGTGTTGTCTACAGTATTGATTGTCATAAGAAAGAGAATCATGAGATAAAACAGAGGCACTCTCTCTGAGCCTGGTATTTAAGCTGGTCTCAGAGACCAGTGAATTCATCAGACTGGCATTCTATTTGGACAAACTTTTCTGTGAGTCACCAATAAAACTAAATGAAATATCAACTTTTTGTCCTGAGATCTTGGGCTTGAGTATTGTTTCTGGTTTTCCACATGGTTTGGGGAAGGGGCATAGATTACAGGATCTGTGTTTAGAGATCAACCAGCAGGTTGTGGGCCCAAGGTTCAAAGTGCCCAAGCAACAATTTTGATTGACTGTTGCCAGCTCTTACGGAGTTATTGAAGCTAAAATCCTCTCCTCCTCCAGGAAAAGCTGCTGCTTCTTATATGTACTCTTTTATACTCTGGTTAAAAACAACATTCCTAGTATAAAAATAAAGCTAAAATATGCCCCAGGCAGGGAAAACAATATATGTGAAAGCCTTGAAGTCACAAATGGTTTGCCCCTTTCAAGGAACTGAAAGGCATTTAGCATGGCAGGAGCATGAGTGAGCAGGGGAGAATGGTTTAAAGATTTACTTAGAACATAGATCATGCAGAAGCTTAAAGGACTTGATAAGGATTTTTTATTTTTCTCCATGGAGGAACAATGTGGAGTTTTAAGTGAGGAGAGTGTCACAATTTGATTCATGTTTTGAAATAAATACCTATGTAAGAATTATCTAAAAGCTTTCTTCTCTCTGTTAGGCACAGCCTGGTCCTAAAAGATAAGCAGACATCAAGCACTCAATAAATTATCTGAAAAATACTCCAAGCCAGCTCTATCTCCTTTGTGTTATTTTGAGGCCATGTGTTACATGGCTTGGGGGAATTGGTTCATGTCATGTCAGAATAAGCATTTATACTTTGACTTGTAGGAAGTGAAGATCTATTGGAGAGTTTCCATAAGGTTTTTATACAGTAAATGCCTGCAGCAGTGCAGAGGGTAGGCCAGAGTGAGTGGTGAAATTTGAGGCTTCGTGATTATTTAGATGTCTGTTGTAATAGTTTAAGGAACAAATAAGAGTCTGGGCTAAGGCAATAGAAGTGAGAGACGAGGGTACGAATAGAAGAGATGGAGGTAAGCTCTTTAGAAGTGGAAGGCAATATGTCGGATATCTCTCACTCAAATGAAGATCTCCTGGGCTTTGGGTTCTGATGGCTGGTCCTGTAGGATAGAGGTGTCATCTCTTTGAAGAGAGGGAACAGAAGCCTGCTAGAAGTGGGTGTAAGAAAGAATGTGAGGAGAAAAACTGGAGAAAATCATTCCACACATCTCTGTTAAGAAATTTTTGTGCTACAAGAAAGTGAGATAGCGACAATAGCTGGAGATTTTTGTTTTTTAAACATTGAAAACTTACAGTATATATTGTGTAAAGGAATAAAAAATATCCCTGTTAGATGTTAGGTGTTAGAAAGGGGAGAATTTGTGGAGATATTTTTTAGAACTTAAGAGATGTGATCTGTTTCCCAAAGACTGGCCTATGTAGGAGCAGGGACATTTCATCCCTAGTAAAAGGAAAGGAGGAACAATAGCTGGGCAAGGGGCAGGTGAGAGGTTCAGTGTGGCCCTGGAAGCTTGTGTAAGTTCTCTTCTGCTTGCTTTTCTCTTCAATGAAATACAGAGCAAAGTCATCTTAGTAGGAGGCAGGTTGATAGAGAAGGTAAGAAATAGTGATCCACAAGGATGGGAATGTAAATAGACTAGGGAACTATCATAGCCAAGCAACATTTAAGCTTAGTAGAGAAAAATTTTCATGAAATGTGTGTACATCACACATTTTTAATGACTAACCTAGCAGTTAAATAATATTGTAAATGGAGCTTTGAAAGATCATCTAGTGCAATAGCCATTATTCAGAAATGTTTTCCTTTGAAGAGAAAGAGATAAACCTTTAATTGGCACTTAGCATTAGGATATTTCCTTTTTTCAACCTAACTGACCAGAAGTAGTCAAGAATTGTTTATAGGTGGCAGGATCCTGAGACATGAGAGTAAATGTCCCAGTAGATCTCAGTTCACTTTTGATGGATGAATGAATGAAAGAATTAATGAATAAATGCCCTTGGAGAATTCACTGTTTTTAAAGGAAATTCATAAAGAAAAGTAATAATTTTGATGTAACAATATCATGTTGTAATTTTTTCATTATTAATTTTCAATTTTCTTAAGTAGGACCCAACTCTAATCTTTGTAAAAATATATTCCTTAATTTGGAAAAGAAATGCTCTATTTTCAATTAATTCAAAGAAACTATTATAACAAAAGAGATACGATCTTCAAGTTTGTGAGATTTCTGTTCCTGTGCTTCCCAAGAATAATCTTTCCCTCCCTCCCTTTTCTTCCTTTCCCTCCCTCTCTCTTTCCTCTTTTCCTCCTTTCCTCCTCTCCTCTCCTCTCCTCTCCTCTCCTCTCCTCTCCTCTCCTCCCTCCCTCCCTCCCTCTCTCTCTTTCTTTCTTTCTTTCTTTCTTTCCTCTCTCTCTCTATGAGACAAGTTCTCACTATGAAGAATAGTTTCTTTACAGTAAACTTTTAGGAGAATTTTACATACAAGTATTGATGTTAATTGTAGAAATAAGAAAATTGATGAGTAAAAAGGACAGAAAAGTAGAAACTATAAACAAATGTGAAAAACAACCACTTATCACTTTAAACCCACAAACTTGTCACGTTCATTTAGGATTTTTTTCCCCTTAAGTCTTGCCTTATACTCTAACAGTTGATTTCAATTATTATTTTTTGTAAGTGCCTATTTTCTGTCTTCAATACTTTTCAGAATAGGCATACTATAATGAGTATTGAAAACAAGCCCTGATTTTTAGTTTTCTCCAATTTCCATCATGTAAATACTTCCATTTCTAATTTTAAGCTTCAAACATTCCCAGAATATTTAGCAATCAAACTCTAGGTATGATATGAGTCAACTCCAGCTTACCAGTTTGGATGATGTTTAAGTGAAGGCACAGAAGTTATTTAAAAGGTCACAGTAGTAATCTAGGCAAGAGATAAAGAGACTGAATTAAGGTAGTAGAAATAGGAGGAACAGGGTCCACATAGAAGAGATGGAAGGGAGCTCCTTGAGGAAATAATCCCTCCACACATCTTTCTATCCCTCATATGGACGTTGGATTGTTGTGTTGTGTTGGCTTATTCTGTTGGGTAGAGGGGATAATTGCCCTAAATGGATTGGATATTTTCTCTTTTTTTTCTTTTTCTTTTCTTTGTGAGACACAGTCTCACTCTGTCACTGGGGCTAGAGTGCAGTGGTGTCATATCATTGCTCACTGCAGCCTCAAGCTCCTGGGCTTGAGCGATCTTCCTGCCCTGACCTCCTAAGTGGCTGGGGCTATAGGCATATGCCACCATACCAGGCTAAATTTTCTATTTTTTATAGAGATGAGGTCTCGCTCTTGCTCAGGCTTGTCTCAAACTCCTGGCCTCAAGCAATCCTCCGCCTCAGCCTCTCAGAATGCTAGGATTACAGGCATGAGCCACTGTACCGGGCCTGGATATTTTCTCTACCAATCATCCAAATAAAAGACTCATTCTGAAATAAAAAATGGGGAATTGAGTTGTGAGTCTTTATTACACTGTAGAAGTAATTCAATAGTCTCTTGCTCCTGGACTCAGGAGATTCTAAGACATGCACTAGGACATATTCTCTAAATGAAATTGATAGATTTGGAAAAACAAAAGAAAACACCTCTATGTGTGTACAGTCATGTATTGCTTAACACCAGGGACACATTCTGAAAAATGCATCTTTAGGTGATTTCATTGTTGTACAAACATCACAGAGTATCCTTACACAAACCTAGATGATATGGCCTACTACACACCTAGACTATATGGTATAGCCTATTGCTCCTATGCTATAAACCTGTATGGCATGTTACTGTAGACAATTGGCAATTATAATACAATGGTAAGTATTTATGTATCTAAACATATAAAAGGTATAGTAAAAATACAGTATAAAAGATAAAAAATGGTATACCTGTGTAGGGCCGTTACCATAAATGGAGCTTGCAGGATGGGAAGTTGCTCTGGGTGAGTCAGTGAGTAAGTGGTAAGTAAATGTGAAGGCCTAGGAGATTACTGTACACTACTGTAGACCTTATAAACACTGTACACTTAGGCTACACTAAATTTATAGAAAAATATTTTTCTCTCTTCAGTTATAAATTAACCTTAACTTACTGTAACTTTTTTACTTTATAAAAGTCAGTTCTATAGTCTCATTCCCATCTGGTACCCCCTAAGTTTCTTATTAAATACCATAGCCTGGTTTTTCCCTTTGCTCCATGGAATTAAGGAAAACATGTGTGCCCAAAACTGTACCTATGAATTCAAAAGGCAAATAGATGCAGAGGCCATTATTCATATATTTATCCATTCACTTGACAAACATTTACTGAGCACTTAAAGTGCCAAGCCCTGTTCTGAGCATTGAGAAGTAGCAGGGAACAAAACATACAAAAACAGCTTATATTATGGTGGCAGGACCACAATTTCAGGAAAAAGGAGCAACAAGGTCAGGGGCCCTGAGACAGGAACATGTCTAATGTGTTGGGGAACAAAGACACCACCGTGGTTGAAGCAATGTGAGTTTGGTAAGAGGAAGGACTTGAGATCAGGGAAGTAAAGGGTGAAGGTATGGGGACTTGGAGTCATAGACTGTATAGGGCCATGTGGATCATTATGAGAAATTTAGCTCTTACTATGAGGGGTTTGGGAAATCACTGGAGAATTTTTAGCAGAGAAGTGATGTCATCTGAAGATACTTTAACTGAATCATTCAGGCTGCTGGGTTGAGAATAGAACAGGGCCAGGGCAGTGTACAAGGGCAGAATCATGAAGATCAGTCAGGATTCTACTGTAAGATATTAAAGTAAGATAATGCAAATGAGAAAGATGATGTTGGCCTGGACTACACTAATAGTAGCAGTCAAATTCTGCATGTGTTTTGGAAATAGTGTAGAAAAAGATTTGCTAACTGATTAGCTGTAGCCTTTGAGCAAGAGAAAAGTAAAGAATTACATCAAGGCTTTTGACTCTAGCAACTAGAAGAACAGAGTTACTTGTTCTTAAGTAAGATGGCAACAGAATGGAATGTTAGAGGGCCAGTTTAGACATGTTAAGTGTGGGATGCCTATAGACTCTATAATATAAACAACCAAATGCAGGTATTGAATAGGCAATTGGATATACCAGTCTGGAGTTCAGGAGAGGGACCAGACTGGAACTCTCAGTTTGGGAGTCAATAGCATATAGATGGTATTTAAAGCCATGGGACTGAATGAGATCACCCAGAAGTGAACATGGGTGGGGGAAAAATAAAATAAATTCTGGATATATTTTGCAATTACAGTTAACAGGATTTGCTGGCAGTTTAGGTGTAAACTAAATGTAAATGTAAAAGATAAGATTTAAGAATGGGCCGGGCGTGGTGGCTCACGCCTGTAATCCTAGCTCTCTGGGAGGCCGA
>VBSM01003176.1:24196207-24257556 GCA_008086735.1 Cheirogaleus medius | reverse complement strand
CTTGGCCTCCCAGAGTGCTAGGATTACAGGCGTGAGCCACCGCGCCCAGCCTGTCCTTCTCTTTTAACAAAAACAGAGTTGTCTAATCTCTTATATGGCTTTTATCCTATGCTACAACACTGACTTAATTTATAGGGTTATGGATAACTTTGCATGACTTCATTCAGTGGTCAGTTCTCAGTCTTACTTTGCTAGCATGTCAGTCAAATATTGCTGTATCAGTAGTATTTGAAATATTGTCTTGTCTTTCAGAACACTAGATTCACCTGACATTTCTCCCACTTTTGTGGACACTTCTTTTCAGACTCCTTTGCTGATTTCTCTTCATCTTCCTGACTTGTCAACATTTAATGGATTCTACCCAGAAGTGATTCTCATTCATTCTCATTCTCTCTCTTTCTCTACTCTCTCTCCCTTTATTCTCCTGGTGAAGAGGAATATCTATATTCCAAATGCCTTCCAACTTTTTATCTCTGGCCAGACTTCTCTCCTGAACTCTAGATTTATATATATATATATGAATATATATGAAAAATATATATAAAATAGCCTATATATATAAAATTTATACTTGGATATCTGAGATTTAGTGATGTGCTGGTTTAATAACTTCGGGGTTGGGAGAAGGGAAGGAAAGTCCTGATTCATAGAGTTTGTTGTTA
Source organism: Cheirogaleus medius (assembly GCA_008086735.1). NCBI lineage: Eukaryota > Metazoa > Chordata > Mammalia > Primates > Cheirogaleidae > Cheirogaleus > Cheirogaleus medius. Next base: position 24,256,894 of record VBSM01003176.1, on the reverse strand, counting down.
GTGGCCAATTTTAAGCCACCAATGTGATGTCAACTGGCTTGTAGAATTCCTGAAAATTTAACATTTAGCTTATGAATGCCACTAGCTCCACATCATTGATTAAACATCTCAAACAGCCCCAAACCAAGATCCTGTTATTCTTCCTCAGACCTGCTCTTCTCTTTCTATAAATGCCAACTCCTTTCTTTTGATTGCTTAAGCCACAAACCTTGGAGTTATTTTGATGTCTCTCATTCATTCACATCCGCTTTCTGATTAAACAGTAAAACTTGTTGGCTCTACCTTCAAAATATATCTAAAATATAACCATTTCTTGTCATCTTCTTAACTGCTACTCTAGTCAAAGCCACCATTATGTTTTAACTAGAATTGTGGTGGCCTCTTAACTAGTCTTTGGTCTTTTCAGTTTGTTCTCAACACAACAGCCAGAATGATCCTGTAAATTGTATGTCAAGTGATATGACTCCTTGCTTTCACACTGTCTAATCACTTCCCATCTCATTAGAGGTAAAATTCAAGTCCATCCAATGGCCCATATAGCCCTACATGGTCTTCATCCTTACCCTGTTACCTCTCTGATCTTAGCTGCTACAACTCTCACTTTTATTCATTTATCTCCAGCTACACTGGCCTTATGTTTCCACAAAAATGCAAGAAATGCATTTCAAGTCCTGGGACTTGTTGGGTTCTCTGCCTGCAAGTGCTATTCCCCAAGATAGTCATATGACTTGCTTTTTCACTTTTTTTAGGTGTTTATTCAATTGTCACCTTACCAGTGAGGACTTCCCTGGCTACTCTCTACCTACAGTTGTACCCCTTGCTGCTTACTAACATGTTTTATCCTTCTTCCCTGCTTGATTTTTCTCTTTAGCACTTAATACTGACTGGCATACTGTGTATTTTTCTAGTTGTTTTTTGTTTGCCTCTTTTACTGACATGTATGATTCATAAGAGCAGTTATTTTTGCCTGTTTTTTTTTGCTGCTGTGTCCTCATCACCTAGAACTCTGCCTAGCCGTAGTAATTGCTTAATAAAAATGTTTGAATAAATAAATATATACATACACACATAAATATAATGATACTATTTAGAAATAAAAGGAATGAATTACTGATACATGCAATAGCATGAATGAATCTCAAAAGCGTCATGCTAACTGAAAGAAGACTCCATTTATATGAAATTCCAGAAAAGTTATAGTGGCAGAAAGCAAATTAGTGGTTATCAGGGGTTTTAGATACAGAGGGTAGGGAATGACTGTAAAGGGGCATGAGGGAACTTTTAAAGGTGATAGAAATGTTCTTTATCATGATTATAGTAGTTGTTATATGACTGTGTATTGGCCAAACTCATAAAATTGCACATTTAAATGTTATATATAGATTATACCTCAATAAAGCTGAATAACAAAATCTCAAACTATATATTAAGAAAATCTCAAACTATATATTTCTATTTGAATATTTGTGTGGGGGAGGGGAGAGTGTGAGAAAGAGAGAAAATCTGAAAAGATGCATACTAAAGTTAAATTTGGTATTTCTGAAAAGAGATGAACTTTGGAAAAGTGGGTAGAATAAGTGGTCATTGGGTGCTGCTTTGTGCTGTTCGAATTTTTTAAATGGTAAATTACAATGTTTTATGTAATGTTTAATAGACTTATTTTTAGAAGCATTGTGTTGAAGTTCTCTGATACCTCATGTGCATATTATATGCATATTAATAATGGCCTTATGGAAAAATATTGTTATATATGTTTTCTATTAAAAATAATGATACTACAAGTTGAAATTTCTGATTAAGAGGATAGGGGAAACCTGTCAGCAGGATATCACAGTGGCTTAGTAGGAAAAGCATTGTTTTGAGAGTCAAGGTCTGAGTTTGAGGCCAGTCTCCTCATTTGTCAAATTGAAGCTACTACTAGATTAGTCTTTTTTAAACCAAGATCTGCAAAGCCCTGGTGAAAGCAACTTCGTATTAAACCAGAAAAACTTACTGTTTATGTGCTCTCAATAGTTGGCTTCTATTTTGTTTTTATTTCAAGAGCACTCTGCCTAGTAAGTTTGAAAATGAATGAGAGGTGTTTAATATCTCTTCTAGCTATAAAATCACTTTTATCATTTTTAATAAAAAGTTCAGATCTATATGTAGTCTGGTAAGTGAAGGGTCACTTCCAAATTAATATTTTCAGCCATATTACTCAAACCTAGATTAGATATGAAGTGCCCAGCCTAGAGTTGAAAATAATTTAATAACCTAGTATAAGAGTTACCCCTCCTTCATTTGCCCTGAATTCTAATTTATCAAGAACCAAACAAAGTCAGTTAATAAAAGAGATATTGTCATGATGAGACTCAATTGAAGACTGCAGTTTTCCCTGGCCCTTACTGTCTAGTGGAGAATACTTTTCACTTCAGCTTCCATAGTAATCATCTGGTCTTGACATCCATCCAAGTCATGCCTTTTGCTAAAGTTCAATTTGCGATTTCTGGGATCTGATCATTCATCACCTGTCCAGAGTGTATACTGACAATTCTTCTACCAGTATATGAGAGTGAGAGACTGGGAGAAAACAGAACTTGAGTAAAACAAAATGATACCAGCTAGCCTAAAACCTTAGAAACCGGGATTAGGCTTTGCAGGAATTTAGATTTCTGGTTAGATAAGTACTATGAGTTAAGAAGTAACACTATAAACTAATCTCACATTGAGAATATAATATATTAATAAAAGTTAAGGATTTTTGATAAATGGAATAATATTCTTTTTTTTTAAAGTGTTTCTCTAAGATACCTGTAAATATACTTTTTGCATTCAACCATTCCAGAAAATAGAATGGGTTTTGTTTTTTATATTAGATGGAAAAACATTTGTATTGGCCTTGAAGCATTTACATTATATATGTAAACATTTGGATAAGTGGCTACACAAAGACATTATTTGCTGCATACTCCAGTTGTGAGCCGTAAGGACAATTAAACTAAAACTTGAATGTAAATGTTAAATTTGTATGTTCTTAAAACATTTTGTCTTTTTAAACTAGGGTGAATCCTTTAAAAGGATGCCAAATATTCTAAGTAAATGTCTTCTTTACAAGACTATTTCGAAGATTTGAGTGATATTGGGAACTTTGTAGTGTTTCATGCCTGCTCAAGAGAGATTGTTTTCAGATTTTGTGTAAAAGACCACAGGCTATATTGCTCAATACTTCCTTAGAAAGCTGAATCTTTCATGGCTATTTTATATTATTGAATTTGTGGCTGATTTCCTAAGTTCCTTGGAGCATACAGATGGGCTCTGAGATTTTTATCAAGGATTTAATTGTTTTAGAAGGTTTTAGACTTCAAATGGAAGAGTGAAATTATCCAGCAGGGTGCAATAGCCACTTTGGAAGACCTATTGGGACTTACTAAATGCCCTTTACTTTCTCTTAGAGAGGGCGTTTTGTGTGTATGTGTGTTGTAAATTAATTAAAAAAGAAAACGAGTTGGAGAGAAAGATCGATCTAAAGTTTGGGAGGAAACTACCAAAGTTCTTTGGGACTAAATTCTTAATATATATATATAAAGGCAGATGGAGGAGACAGATCCAGATGGTTGCCAGGATTTGCTATGCTACTGCAGGGAGTTATCTTAGGTGGGCTTACAGCTATTTAGCCCTGTGTATTTGGGTTGAGGGCTGGAAAAACTTCCTATTCCATAAGTAAGTTCATTCTTAAACCAAATATATGGATGGTAACAAAAAGGTTAATCCATGCTTTCTTGAATCAGGATTGAGAAACCAAATTAATCATTAGAAATTTGCATGGTAAGAATGGAATCACAGCAAGGTAAGGTAAATAGTTTGGAGGGGTATTTTATTTTGGCCATGAGTCTGATGAATCATTTTTGTCTTACAACAAAATATTCCTTTCCAATGACTGAAAAGTTTGGGTTCCTTAAATTCAGATTGTCTTTTCCATGGAGGATATTAATTAATCATGGATAACTTTTGGTTTTATTTTGTCATCCTAGCTGACCATCCTCTTCCTGATTATAGTCTTTCTTCAGCTAGGGAATAATATAACTGATTAGAGCTCTGGTTTTTATATTATAGTTATATTACAGTCTTGCTTTGCAGAGATTACATTTAGGTAAATTTGATTAGAAATTTAGCATTTTCAAATTGTTCCAAACTATTTTTGTATTTTCTTCATTTACTTCCATAAGTGGTAAGTTATGTCATTGTGTATAAATTTTGATAGTTTAACTTTTTGAAAGTTACCTTATTTTTAAATCCTTGAAGATTATTTTTGCTACTCCCATGTGTCAATAACATGTCTGTTTAGGTACCCATAAAGTACTTTTGAGGACCTAAAGTGAAGCAGGGAAATGCTATTTAAGTTCTCTTGATTGGGACATGAGCTATGCATATATGGACTCTGTATTACAAAATTATTTCAAAACAAGGATATAATAGTATCACCTCTGTAAATAAGTAAAAGTTTATTGAGGGCCAGTCCAGTCTAAAAAGTGCAAGTTAAAATGGAGTTAATTGGTATTCTGTCATACTTCATGAATGTGTGCTTCGTTTCTGGTAGGCTACCTAGAGTGGGGTTCTTTGAGAAATAGAAACTAATGTAATAACTTAAAATGAGGTAGAGATCTACAACTTAGAGGTGCCTTAGATTTTGACCTTTGTGTTCATTTCTCAGATGCAAATGCCAGCTTTAATAGCTGGCCAATTAGAAAGAAACACATAATTAGGGGTAGCATGCCATCGAATAGGCAATGTCTTTTCCTCCTCTTACCTACTGGATGTATCTTAGGTTTTAAATACAATTCCTAAATTTTCTTGTGATAACTAATTTTATCATCCTTTCCAATGTATTTTTCAACTCATTATAGTTAAGTTTTCCTTAAAGTGAAACCAGTTAAATATTTGATCTTCAAGGCATTTACACAGCCTTTTAAATTCAGTAAAAAGCAATTATAATTACTGTAAATTTTGTGTAAATATAACTAAGCGCATGAATCAAACACCTTAATATATAATAAGTAACTTCTCAAATACTCATCTCTAACTTTGTGTTTTATTATATTGGTATAGAACACCTTTGCACTTGGCCTGTGCTAATGGATATATGAATATTGTATGTCTCCTAATTGAGAAACAATGTGAAATAAATGTCCTGGATGGTGAAAACAGATCTCCGTTGATTAAGGTATGTTCTACTCTTTCCTTTTCAATTTGAATGTGTTTGAGTTCTCTTAGTTAATTTTTGTTGAATTTCATACTTTAAAACATAGTATTAAATATTAATTTATCATATCTTAAATAGTATATTGATTACTCATCTATTCTTGTTACATTGACAGGCAGTACAATGTCAAAGGGAGGATTGTGCTACTGTTCTTCTAAGCTGTGGTGCAGACCCAAATCTGGAGGATTTTAATCATAATACTGCTCTTCATTATGCTGTCTGTGGTCAAAGTGTCTCATTAGTTGAAAAGTTGCTTAAACACAAAGCTAATCTAGAAGCTAAAAATAAGGTAGGTTTCCATAAAAGAAAAAAAACTTACATTTTAGAAAGAAGGTATTTATTTCAGACAACTAATATATGTTGAAATGCATGTCATATAAAGAATGAATTTTCCAAACTGAAACTGGGAAGAAGGAGATGAGATTATAAAAAACTGACAGAATTTTTCTTCCTTTAAAGTCTTCATCCATTTCATTGCAGATTGTAATGCTGACCTCCAAAGTAATGTCATATTTACAAGTGATAATTGTGCCAAGGGCCATATCAAATGAGAAATATTTGATTCCCTTATAAGTAAATATTGATAAAAATGATAAAACCCATCCTTTTTTCTATTCTATTCTCATGAATAATAAAAAGTATAGGGTTGAATTAGCAAATTATATTATATTACAAGTAATCTAACTATCCTATTGAGACATTATGGATAACTGGTAAATACTTTTTTTAAAAAAACATCTAAACGCTTTAGTTTACTGATATTTTATATACATGACTGTCCAAAATAAGTGCCAGTTTTGGAGATTTAAATGAAACCCCATGGAAACCTGTTATGAAATTATGAAATGTGAATTGGTGATATGTATACTGCTCATCACTTAGTTATTTTAGGCTGCTGTTGCTCACAATTTGAATTAAGCCTAAATTAGAAATTTAATTATTTTTGGCTGGCCCAACTTTGTTTTCTTGATCTTTAGAATCATCTTTTGTTGTGTATCAAAATCTTTTAAGAGTTAATGTATATATTCAGAGGTTTCTTATAAGCACACTTATTTTTTAAATTGAATTTAAATCTAAAAGACATGTAACTTTAGTACAGTATTTTAAATAATCATTTTGAAGTTTTTTTTTTTTTTTTTTTTAGGATGGGTATACTCCACTTTTACTTGCTGTTAGTGAAAATAATGCAGAAATGGTAAAATTTCTTCTGAGGAAAGGAGCAGATGTGAATGCTTCAGATAACAATCAAAGGTATAATTAATAAAGCTAAATAAGATAGCCTATAACTATAGCTACTTAAAAGGATGAGAAATATATATATATATTTTTTTGATATTGGGAAAATATAAGACCATATGACATATGATTTGGGGCAAATTACATAGACTCCCAGGATCTGTTTTTCTATATATAAAATCAAACACTTGGACCAGATTGGTTGGTTATTATTATTAATTATTGTTATTTATAACATTAGAATCTTACACAGAAGACCAACTATTTTAGTTAAAAATGGGGCAGGGGACGCAAAGCCCCAGACACTCACCTTCATGGCATTTTAAGACATATTCTTGAAAACACTAGGCTTCCAGGGAGCAGAGATTGAAAACTATTGACCCAGCTGCTTCCTAGGGACTCTTTATCTTTAGACTTTGTGATATAATCTGTGATTGGCACACTTTTTTGAGCAGATCTGTCTCATTTTTTACATTTTTGCTTTGACTCTTTTCCTGATATCCTACATTTGAATAGTAAATTGAGAGGACTGACTTAAAAAAATGACATGTCTAAGATCCATAAATGGACATTTATTTATATCTCTTGCTCCAGAACAGCCCTTATGATTGCTATCAGTGATGAACCAACAAGTTTAGTAAATATTCTTCTTCAGGAAGACGTGGATCTATCTTGTCAAGATATTTATGGATTCACAGCTGAGGAATATGCTTCTTTTAATGGTTTTACTGTGTAAGTGATACTGCATATCTTTTAACAGTTGTTTAGAGTTTAATTGTAAGAATTAAAGCATGAAGCCCAAAGTACAAAGGTGTAATAGGCTCAGCAGCAGGTGAGCAGATCTGTGGATCCAGGGATTATTGATTTCCTCTATTTGTAGGGTCTAATCAATATAAAACGTAAAGGTGAGCCAAGTGTACAGATTAACTACCAGGACATGAGAATGGGAAGTATGCCAGGACCAGGGGTTCAGGTTTCTAGTAACATAGCCATTAATAAACATATGGGCAGTAGATTTGGGCAAAAGATGATTCCTTCACACAATGCCCTTTTATTGTCTTTAGATATTAATAATGTAAGGATTTTATTCATGCTTTGAATATGATTGTCAATGTTTCATTAGTTAACTTTAGTGTGGTAAGTTTTCAGAATTCTTAAGTATATTTTCATTATACCCAGAAAAAAAAACCTTTTTCATTATGAACATGAATTTCTGATTTTTGATAGTTAATGAGAAAACAAGATACAATGAACAGAAATTTAATTTATAGCAAATGAAGTTAAACAACATGTAGGATTTTTAAAAATAATTTTATTTTAAGAGCAATTTTTAATTATGCATAGGATTTTTTAGTTTATTGTTATTCTACCTACTTTATTCATATTTTAGCAATACTTTTTTATCATTAATTCCATATGAAAAGCATAGGAAGGGGGAAGAAAAATAATCATATACACGCATACAGATGTTTATTTTTAAAGTCTTAATTGATCTTTACACACTAAAGAATTCATATTTTATTAAACGAATGAACCATAATTGAATACAGTATTTTGTTCTTTGTAATACTGAACATGTGTATCTTGTTTTACCTTCCTTTAATCGAACCATATACATAAAAATTTAAATAAAGAGATAAATAACTGGTGAATATTCATACTATAAAAGGATTTTTCCCTCTATAAATGAGATCCTTAATGGTTCTTTTTAAATTTGAAATTTTCACCATCACTTAAAAAATTTGAGTATATGAAACTAGGAGACACATGTATCTGTTCAATAATCTATCCATTGATCAAAAAACAGTACTTGTATATTTGAAATAACTTGTTTACATCTACAAGTTTTATGAAGCCATTATTGGGTAGTTTGCTGGGAAAGAAATCTCAGAGACTTTTTTCATCTTCCCCAAATGGCTTTTAGGAATTCTTTTTGTAGATTGCTCCATCATTAATTGAAGAATAAATAGGAGCATGTTGACCATGGAATTTTTATCCTCTCTATATTTTAATTTTTTCAGTTTTGAAAATTCTAAGAGAATTACATTTTTTCTTTTTTTCAAAGGTTGAAAGGGAAGAGAGGTAGTTTCTCAATGACTAAGCAATTACTTCTAGGATGTGGGAATGATCAGTGTTTAATACAAATCACAAATGACTCTTGTAAGCTATGGTCTAATTCCTCCATTCCTTTTTCTGTATTTTGCCCCTCCATGCAATGGGACCTAAGCTTTCTGTGATTATGACTTTTGTTGCTGAAGCATCTGTTCCCCATCTAACATACTTAAGCAGCTGCCTGTGCTTAATAGGATTATTTGTTGGTGCTCTTCCCTAGTAAGTAGGTTCTGTGACTTACTAAACTGGAAGTATAGACAATGTTTCTTATATAGTTTTTTAAAATAAGCAACACTGTCACAAATGAGGGAATTATATTTAGGTATTTATTTTACAGTTGGCTTTAACCCATACATTTCCTCATTCCTTTCACTGAAATTCTGAAACCATATGTCTGCTGATGAGTTACTAGAATGGACTTTTTTCAGTCATGGAGAACGGTTTATTCTTCACTGGGTGTGTTTCAGTCCCTGACTGAGTTAATTGCCTTCACTTTGTTAATTTACTATTCAACCCAAGTATATAAGCTGAGTTTTGTTCCTTCAAACTTCATATGTGAAAGCCATTACCCTAGTACTTGAGAATGGGACTATATTTGGAGATATTTAAGTTTAAAGAGGTGATTAAGTTAAAGTGAGGCAATTAGGGTGGGCCCCAATTATATCTAGCTGGTATCCTTACAAAAAGAGGAGATAAGGACATAAAGAGAAACACCAAAAGTGCTCATACTCAGAGGGATGACTTTAAGTGAAGAGGACAGTCATCTACAAGGTGCGGAGAGGCCTGGAACAGATTCTTCCCTTATGGCCCTTAGAGGAAACTAACCCTACCAGCACCTTGATAAACTTCCAGCCTACAGAGCTGTGAGAAAATAAGGTTTTGTTTAAGCCACTCAGTTTGTAGTGTTTTGTTACTGCAGTCCTAGCAAATGAAAACACCAAATAAAACATAAAGCCATTTTTTTCTATTTTGTTAGTGACTTTAAAAAAAAAATCATATTTGTGATAGCAGGAAGAAAAGAGGTACCAGAGAATGGGAGTACATGAAATTAAAATGATGTCTGTTGACAGAGTTGGCTTGAGCAGAAGCTTGAGGGAGGGTCTGACACACTTGGGAAGACATTGGCCGGTGCCTCGGGGTTTTTAAAAAATAATTATATGTTACGAATTAAATGAAGTTTTTGTGATTGCTGGAATTCATACATAATTTCTCTTTATGGATAGATACCATCAATTAATTGCTAATTATGGAATGAAGAAAAACATTAAACAGACGTATTGTACTAAATAGATAACTTTGGGCACTACATGTGATATAGAAGAACTGAAGGAAGGTAAGAAAATACTGAACAAGTTTTTCTTGTTACTTTTTGTTTGTTTTTTTTTAGGAAAGGAAACAAGCTTCTTAAGTAATATTTAAATTTGAAATTGAGTTTTCTTATAATTTGAAATGCCAGATATTTTTAAGAACTGTTCTTAAGAATATTTGTGATTAAAATATCCTCATACCATGTTGACTAAAAAGGTAAAGGTGTGATGTAAAGATATGCTGAATGATTAAGATCTTTTTTATCTGTAGTCTCTTGACTAGTTATAAAAGACAAAATTTTGCACATACCTAGATATTTTAATAGATATAAAACTATAATAAAATTTTTATTAAAATACTTGAAACAAGCACATTTGATAATAGTTAATCTATACCAAATCTTACATAAAGTTTAAAATTAAGTAACACTGTTTGTGAAGAACTAAATTTACAATGAATCAACTAAAATAATTTTTGGTGTTCATTTTCAAACATACATACAGTTATTTTAAGTCTGTAAAATATAGCCTTTTTTTGGGTGAATATGTCTTACACTGACTTTTTTCAGTTGGATTAAAGAACAATTCTTAGAACTATCCTCTGTATTCACCAGCAACCACACTCCTACATGACCATAAATAAGAAAAAATTAGGGCAGAGAGGGAGCATGGAGGCAATAGGAGATCATATAAATGTCACTACTGTTTAAACCTGTCCATCCTCTAAGTCTATAGTGATGATGCTTACAACTATGCCTAGCCCTATTGACTATAGGTGAATATACTTAAAAGAGAATGTCCCTGAATTCCTCTTAATCTATACCCTTATTTCCTCCTCTTCTACACCTTTCTCTCTTTTTGAAATGTCTACACAACTATAAAAACTAAAGAATTTCTGTGGTTTACATGTCATTTCTTCAGGGAACTAAAGCAGTAGAAACTATAGAAATATTATTCCTACATTTTGAGTGACTCTTGAGGGTAAACATTTCAAACCACCCCCAGTAATTTTATACCATTTTGCCAATTTCTTGCAAAATGTTAATCTTTATATGTTTTAAAGCATAACAGAAATATTACATCAAGAAAATTACCAAAAGACACAGCAAAAGATGCTAAACTTAAAAAGTTCTATTACTGTTAGATTCAAAGGGGACAACTTAATAATTTTTATAAAAATGACTATAAAATAAAGAAGTATCAATGCTAAATTATAATTCAGTTGTTGCTGAGGCATAGAATTGAAGAAATATACTTAGTGAAAATATTTAGACATAAGTTAAGACATTACAAATATCATTTGTTTTCTAGATGTGCAATCCATTTCTGCAAATCCTTTGCTGATTCCTTGGATTAAAAAAGTATATTTTGAAACAGCTATTAAGTGAACTATCATAACATTTTTGCCGACTACCCATTTGAAGAAAAGTTTGTTAAATGGAGAACAATTTTTTTTTTTACCTGACGAAATTTCAAAAGATAAACATCTGTATCATGAACTATCAGCTGAAAAGATATAATTTGTGTTCAGTATATAGGCAGAGAAAAATTTGTAGTTAAAATATTGAATGAGATACTGGTAAGAGTAAACTGTGTTAGGCATGTATTGGAACATTTAAATAAAATAAAAATACTAACATCTCAGCTACAAAATGGAGGTAAAAATTATAAATTATCCTGTGTAAATCAAAATTCTCTTTTATTTGCAAGTACTTTCATTGACAAAGCCTTTTTGATTTTTTTTGCAATACAACAGTACTTTAATACCTATTCAGGAAACTTGGGTATTATATTAATAGAAAAGAAAGAAAGAAAATACATAATCCAATGCCTCATTACCCAAAAGAAACATTTATTAAATTTTTGGCATTTTAAAAAAATTTTCTTATTTTTGTCAAAGAGAATTTACAATTTTACATTTTTCTTTTTGAAAACACAGTACATTGTGTGCAGTTTTCCCTGTGCTCCATGCTGTAACTTAAACACATTAAGCATGGTCTGGCTTCAGGACTCTTCCCTGGAAGACTCTTCCTTTAGCTATTGCCTAGGACAGCTCCTCAGGGGACCCCAGTGGCTACTCTGTCATTCTGTAACTTATAATGCATTACTGTCTGTTCTTCTCCTCTTTGCCTTTTGGAATGCAAGCTCCATGAGAGCTTGAATTTTGTGTTCCCTACCACTAGTAAAATGCCTGGTGTATAGTAGATATTCAATTTGCTGAATTTGTAATAATAACTGATACTTGTCAGGCACTGTTCCAAGAGCTTTACCTATCTTGACTCATATGATCTTCACACATTCTTGTTGAGGTAGAGAATACTCATATCTTCATTTTAAGATGAAGACATTGTGGTACAGCATAGTTCAATGACTTGCTCAAGGTTGCTGAGATAGGAAGCTGGAAGCTGGAATATAAACTCATGCCCTATGAATTTGAACGTAGCCAGTCTAATGCCAGAATTTGTGCCATTAACCAATATACCACACCATCTCTGTCATGAATGGATGAATATATATCATCCTTGTAAACTCTCTTTTTAAATGGCTCAAATGGAAGATTTTAGTATTATTTGAAACTTACTTAAACCACTCATTCATTTACATATATTTAACTCCTTTCTAGTGCTAGATAATGTTGAAGAGCTAAAGTGGAGGAAAAAATCTGCCAATTCCTTACATCAAGTCAACAAACGCTAAATTTCCACTATGGTTTCAATCAGTGATTCTTAACTGAGAGCAATTTTGCCCTCCCAGGGGATATTTGACAATATCTGGAGAGATTTTTAGTTGTCAGGACTGGTGAACGATACTGCTAACTAGCCTGCCATGTGCAGGACAGCCCTCATATGTAATTAGCTGGCCCAAATGGTCAGTAGTGCTGAGACTGAGAACCCTGATCTGGATTCTATGTCATATGCTGGGAAGCAAAGTTGAAAAAAAGATATTTTCATATTCTGTGCCTTCAGTGATCTCACAAATGTTTAGTTTTCTCTATCCAAGTCTTTCTCAACTTGGTAAATGAGAGTCAGAACATGTGTAGTATACCTTTACCATTAGCAGAGAGGAGGGAGTGATAAATTACCTGGAGTAGATTAGAGAAAATCAGAGCAATTACAAAAAAAGGAACTCTTTGGCCAGGCTTGAAGGATAAGTAGGGTTTTTCTGGGTCTTCCAATCAAAACTTATTCAACTATGATAAAAAAAATTAATTCATATTAAAGGCAGAAGCAAAACATCCGAGAATCTGAAGGAAGAGAGAGAGGTCATTTGTGGAAGTCACCACCAGGTTAACACTGGTGGGGTAGATAAGATTTGAATTGGGTCTTGAAGACTAGGTGGAATTTTTACATGGGGCATCTAATGAGAACTTAGGTGGGACAGAGAAAGGACTTTGTGTATTTTATAATTGAATTTCTGTTGACTACCCATTGGGGAAAATGTGTATTCTAAGATGGTATGTTGTAGTACAGATATAGTGCACAGATATCTCAGCTTCTCCATTACTGAAACATCTCTAGGAGCATTTTTGTGAATTCTCTCAAGTATTTCAACTTTTAGAATATTGTCAAATTGAGAATGTGTCTGGTAATATCTAAAATAGAGCACATTTACTTTTCCTTTAAGAAGTTTGACAACAGAAAACAACTATTTAATACATACTCAACTTTAGGTAAACATTTAAACTTCTTTTAAGCGATCATATAAATAGACTACTTTTCCCACTCATGTGGTCAGCTTGGAAGGAATACACTTCTTGATAAATGAAGTCCTCAAACTTCAATTCTCCTTCTTTCCATTACTAATTTTAGGTTATGGCACAGGGTTGTGCAAACTTAGTACACATTCTTGGAGGGAGCAAAGCTGGCCAAACCAAGTGCTTTGACACAGGTCTGTGTCAAACAAAGAAAGGGCACATTTTTCTAATTTTCAAAGGTGTATGGAAGTGACAGGATGCCTTTTTTCTAGCAGAAGCCCATCACCCTCTTGCACTCTTGGCATCTTCCCTGAGGAGAGTATGCTTAGATAACGGCTACTTCTTCAGCCTGTGTCTCAGAAGGAGACACACATGGTGGAGATCTGAACTCAAGCCTAGCTGATATCAGGAACCTAGCCAGGCTGAGCAGTGCCACAGTCAGTACCTATAAGTAAGAAATAAATGTTTGTTGTTTAACCTCCTGAGATTTTGAGATTATTTACTGCCACCAGCAAAAAGCTGACTAATTGTGGGAAGAGGACCTCAACATATAGGCTCCTGGCATTTCATTCACATAGTCCCAAGAAATGTACTCTTTGCCCCATTCCTGGATTCCAGATCCCCCTGTTCCCTAATTGTCACACAGCAGCTCAGGGCTGCACTTCTCACTGGTCTCTTTTATTATGCACAGTTGTTCTCTTCTTGCCAGTGAAACTTGCAAGAGGCTTGTCAGTTCCACAGTGTGCATCTCACTTGCACTGTGCTTACCCAAGTACCTTCTCCAGAAATCAGGCCTCTCCCCACAAAAGGTTCTTTTATCAGCTGAAAGGAAAAAATTCATTTTTACATAAGATCATGCTTTTATTCTGCAGTCTTTTCTGAGATTCAAATGAATCTCACTAAGGTTTAGGTAATCAACTTTTTGCTTTAAAAGATATACCTGGCATTTATTTCCTAAGGGGTTATATTAGTTTGCTGTTGTTGCTGTAATATGTTACCACACATTCAGTGACTTAAAACAACACAAATTGATTATCTTACAGTTCTGGAGGTCAGAAGTAAAAAATGGATCTCAGGGGGCCAAAATCAAGATGTTGGCAGGATGCATTCTTTTCTGGAGGCTCTAGGAATGAATTTTTCCTTCCCTGCCTTTTCTAATATCTAGATGCTATCCACAGTTCTTGACTTCTCACTCCTAGCAATCACATCACTCATACCTCGGCTTCTGTCCTCAAATATCCTCTGACTTTCCTGACTCTTTCTTTTACTTATAAGAATGCTTATGATTACTTCAGTCTACTTGGATAATCCACCATAACCTCCCATCTCAAGATCCTTAATCTAATCACATGTTTAAATCCCTTTTGCCTTGTAAAATACCATATTCCCAGGTTCTGGGCATTTGGATGTGGACATCTTTGGGGGAAGGTGCATTAGTCTGCCATGGAAGTATATATTCAAGAGCTGAAGAAGAGGAGTTGGAATTACTTACTAATTTTATTTAGTTTTAATTTTGAAATGATCTCAAGTTTAGAGAAGAATAGTCTTGTCAGTACAAGTGATTTTCCTGAACCATTTGTAAAAGAGAATACCTGACCTTATGTTGTATCACCCCCTAAGACTTTTGTATTTTCTCCAAACAAGAACATTCTCCTCTATAACTACAATATAACCATCTAAATCAGGGAATTAATATTGAAACAATGCTACTGTATAATTCTCAGATTTCATTAATTTCCCCAAATCTTCCAATAATGCCGTTTATGGCAAAAGAATCAAATGTTGCCTCTGTTTATCATGCCTCTTTATTCTCCTTCACTTTCCAAAGGATCTTTGGCCTTTCATTCATTTTTATGACCTTGATACTTTTGAGGAATTATAGTCCAGTTGTTTGATAGAATGTTCTGAGTTTGATAATGTCTCATGATTGGTTCCATATTATGTGTCTTTGATAGAATTATCTCAGAAGTATTGTTTGGTTCTTTTTACTGCATCTCCTTAATGTGGCAAGCCACTTCAATTTTCAGTTTACTTTGATCACTTGATTAAGGTGGTAGTGTCTACCAGGTTTCTCCAGTATAAAGTTACTCTTTTTTCTGTTTGCAATAATATGTATCTCATGGAGAGTCACTTTGAAACAATGTAAATATCCTGTTCCTCATTAAAATTTCCATTTATTCATTTATATGCAGCTTGAATTCATGGTTTCTTATTTCATTTAATGGATTATATAACTATTTGATGCTCAAATTTTGTCAGATTTTCATGCTGAGTTTTGTTAAAGACTGGATATTTTAGGTAATATATTTAGCAAGTATAGGTTCTGTTTTGTTGCTTTCCATCTCTGATTTTGTTTTTTATGTTATTATTTTGTTAGCATTTTAAGCTATGGGGTTCTACTCTGCAACTTAATTCCCCATGTCCTTAGTTTTTCATTTTGATTTGTCACTTGTTTCATTATATTTTGTCAGAAAGATTTACCTGCTAGTTTTCTTTATATTTAAACAATAACTTGACTGTAACATTCTTAGTTCACACTTTCTTTCCCTCAGGATTTTGCTCTATTGCAGTTTGGCTTTGAATTCTGTTGAATAAGTATGAGGCAAACCTGGTCAGTTCCTTTCTACTAGGTGACTTAATTTTTCTGTCTGGATGGCTGCAGTGTTTGTTTGTTTTTTTAATTCTTGAAGATCAATAACTTAACAAATATCTTGATGGTTGTTCTTTATTAGTGATTCTTTAATATTTTGGTCTCAGAAGAATAAATAATTCTTTATTACAAATATAGTTTTGACCTCATGGCTCTCCACACTTTGAGAATGGCCATTTTTATTAATTCCTTTTTTCAATCCACAGATTCAGTTCTTCCATCAAATACATAAAATCTTTCTGCATTAAAGCTTTAAATACTTTGAAAAATTTGTTGTTGGATTATCTCCTTCAGGGATAATAGTTACCTCTAGATCGCTTTTATCTGTATAGAATTGTTTATAACTTAACTATTTAAATAAGAGCAGTATTTTTAAATTTGCTCTTAAGGACTAGTTTCTTTTTAAAATATTTGCTTTTTATCTTCTGATTTTAATTTGAGGTTTTGTATGGAAATGTACTTATAATGGTTTAAAATTATCTTATTATAGAAATGTTTATAATTTCCTTGATAAGGTTTGATTACAGTCTAGCTAAAAATATAGTTAAATTTGAAAGTGATAGTATGTGTCTTTTTGTCATGTCACAGCACAGCTATATCTTAAGTTTCATCTGAACAACAAAAAATTTAGTTCCCAAATATATATATATATATATATATATAGAGAGAGAGAGAGAGAGAGAGAGAGAGAGAACGCGAGCGAGCGAGCTGGGTGTGGTGGTGTGTGCCTATAGTTCCAGCTACCCAGGAGGCTGAGGCAGGAGGATCATTTGAGCCCAGGAGTTTGAGGTTGCAGTGAGCTATGAAGATGCCACTGCACTCTAGCCAGGGTGACAGAGCGAGACTCTGTCTAAAAACAAAAAACAAAAAACCCACACACAAAAAAACTGTAAGTACATGTAGTGTCTCAAATAAATGTCTGACAAAATACTTTCAAGCAAATATTCTATTAAATCTATTTAGAAATAACTGCCATATATCTTTATAGCATTAATAGTTAAGGTATTTCCTTAAGCACGTTAGGTAGTCATGCTATATCTATGCAAAGATGATGTGTTCAAAACTTAATATAAATGTTACTGTGATCAAGTCAGGTGCAATCAGAAATTTTTAATAAGTTGGAGTCTTTCTACATTGAAGTCAATGAATGATAGGCAGAGTTATAAGCCACCTCATTTTTATTTACTTGACAAAGCATTTTTAACTTTTTTATCTTCTATTTTGGGCTAGCACCAGAGAAGATAGCAGTGTTTTAGTGCTATGGTCTAATAAAAATAAAGGAACAGATTAAAATGAAAATACTGAAGGTTATTTTCAGTTTTTCACTATTATAAACCACATTTTGTTGAGTCTTTTTATACATTCAGATTTATATACTTGTCAAATTATTTTCTGAGGGTATAATTCTAGAATTAGATTTGCTGGATAAAAGATGTTTTAAAGCCTTTGATACATGTTCCCAAATGACCTCAGAAAACTTGGGATCCATTTATATTCTTATAAATAGAGAATAAATTTATTTACCCACCACCCCTTCCTGTCTCTCGCTTCTGCTCGTTCCAGCCCTGGATGTTAGCAATCTTCAGAATCTGCCAGTTGCTAGTGGAGAGGAAACATTTTTCATACTTATTAGCCATTTGCTTTTTCATGGGGCGGGGTGGGGGTGGGAAAGTGTGAAGTGCCTATCATATCCTTTGCCCATTTTCCTATTTTTTCTTTTCATGAATACTTAAAATATTAAGGCTACAAATAGGCATTTATTGCATATGACAAAGTATGTAGTTGATTTAACTTTGGTTCAACAGATTTTAAGTTGGTGATTCCTTGTAGTAATGAACTCCACCTTCAATATTATATTTATTCTTCACTGAACTATTACATATTTTAATATTTCTCCTTCAATGATAATATTTCCTTCTAGACATAGTTATTATTTATAAGTGATTACAGTGTTATAAAATCTAGGCTGGATGTGGTGGCTCATGCCTGTAATCCTAGCACTCTTGAGGTCAGAAGTTCGAGACCAGCCTGAGCAAGAGCGGGACCCTGTCTCTACTAAAAAATAAAAAAATAAAAAAAGTTAAAATCTAGACTGTTTTACTCATGGAGCTGCTTATGGCACATTTTCATCTTATTTATACCAATTTCAATGATGAATAATTATGAATGTTTTATTTAATCCGTATAGTTTAAGAAAGATTTCTTTTTATATAACCTTTACTTCTTGTCTTTTTTCTTTCTTTTTGCCATGCTTTTGATTCATAAATAATTATAAGGTAATAGGAATTTAGAAAGATTTTGTTTTAGATAAGAGTAAGATTTAGGGTGCTTTTAGGATATTTTATTTGTTATTTGCTTCCTTTGTGAAAAAAAAATCTGTCTTTCTTTATAACAAAGTCTATAATTCCATAAAATCTTTTTCCTATTTCCCTGTGTAACTGCTTGCCA
Source organism: Cheirogaleus medius (assembly GCA_008086735.1). Classification (NCBI taxonomy): domain Eukaryota; kingdom Metazoa; phylum Chordata; class Mammalia; order Primates; family Cheirogaleidae; genus Cheirogaleus; species Cheirogaleus medius. The sequence continues at coordinate 24,238,208 of VBSM01003176.1, read as the reverse complement.
TCTAGTGGACAATCTAAGTGATGCTCAGCTTGGTAAAATACAGGGCATATGCAGGACCTATGGAGGTAAAGATTGAAACTGATCAGAGATAACCCATGGTGATGTGCGCTTTCCGTTAGTGTCCACCAGACCAGATTATAGGATAAAAATATGTACTGTTTCTTCTGCTTAGTCCTAATAGGCTGATGTTGGAGATATGTAACCTTGTTATAGATGAACAGTGTTGTTCTTATTACACATGCAGTATTCAGCAACTGAGGGTGAATAAGCAGTTTGTATAAAGATATGCAGCAATTGTTTAAAAGAACCAGAGTTGGGGAGAAGAGATAAATCAGAAGATAGGACAATAATGAGGAAGACAAGGGGTCTAATGAGAGATAGAAAGGAAAAGGATACATAGGAAGGATGGGAGGGATAATTCACAGACAGGGAGAATACCTGAATAGGGAGAAGGAAGAAGTAGCAAAGAAGAAACAGAGGGAGCTAAGGCAAAGAGGCAACTAGACAAAGTTGAAATGGAAGAAGTGTTAAAAATGTGTCCAACGGAAAAGAAAGATGAGATTAAAAATGAGTTGAAAGAAAATAAAAAATATGCTTTCATTTTTTTGTAACATATTTTAAAGTTCTGAATTTTATTCTTTCATTCACAGTGTTCTGTGTAGAGAAAATTCTTTATCCAAGTTTTAAAGTTTTAAGATATTTGAATACATAAGGATCCATGAATTAGTTCTAACATATAGAAGACTTGTTATTTTGAAAGAATTTGTATCCTCTCTAGCACCTGCTACATTTCTTAGCACATAATAGGCACGTATTAAAATTAATATTTAATATTTGTTGAATAAGCAAATGAAATGCTTAATGGATTATAAGTGTCTTCCAATGATTGGAGCATCTATACTTTTTATACTTCATTATATTTATTCACTTGGGTTAGCAAGGAGAAGGATTAGAAGCCAGAAGGCTTGTTTTATTATTATTGAAGAATGTTTACACTAAATGTTCAATTTATACATCTAAACTACATGTGCATGTGCATTGACTGATTTGCTCCTTTTGCACTTTTTCCATATTCAAGGTTCTCATAATTCAGGGACATAGTGGGTGGAGTTGTACTGCTTTTACTAGGAACTATCATTTCACTTGGAATTTTTTGGAGTATTCAACTAGCAGAGACCTTCAAGTAGGATTGAGGACACCTGATTGCCTTGAGCTACTAAGGCAATTGAGGGAGGGTGCTGGAGAATAAGGTTAATCAATGTATACTTTAGAAGTTTGTGTTCACAAATAGAAGTCAAGTGCTCCATCCAATAAGTACTTACTGAGTTTCCAGTATATTTCAGGCATGTACTAGGCATGAAAGCACTAAGATGAAAAACACCTTACAGTCTAGTAAGATTTTTCAGCTAATTGGAGAGGTTACAGATTGAAAATCTCTTACCTTCTTCTTTAAGAAATTATGCTTTAGTTTATATGAGTCCTCATGCTTTGTGTGACAGACACAATTATAAAGTGACCCCAAATGACCTATGCCCTTATATAATCTCCCTTTGAGTATGTGTGGAACCTGTGAATATGATGAGATATGCCTCCTGTAATTATGTTACCTTAAATGGCAGAAGGGAGATTATCCTGTTTGGGCCTGACCTAATCCTATGAGCCCTTTAAAACTAGGTCTGGAGGTCAGACAGAAATGCAACTGAGTTTTGTATATTGATTTTATATCCTACAACTTCACTGTGATGGGATGGCACCATGGATTCCTAATTCCTGCTTCAAGTTTAGATATCTGCACCCTACCGCTCTTTCAGTCTCACACACACACGCACACACAGATACACTCTTGCTAGAAGAATCACCCAACTTTTTTCATAAGGGACTTGCTTGGCTATACACTGAGGGCCTTCATAGCCAAGTGAAGCACGTCCACTCTGGGACTCAAAACTCTTGGGACTGTTGAAGAATCCAAACTTCAGCAAAGGCCCTGCATGCAGCATTATGGGTAGTATCTAAGTCTCTCATTCCCTGGAATATTTCTATTATTATTACTAATAACCTGTTCAGCAATGTTCACAGCAGGTTTACTTGTATTAGCCATAAACTAGAAACAGCCTACGTGTCCTTCAAGGGGTTAATAGCTAAGCAAACTGTGGTACATCCACATTGTGGAATACTATTCAGCAATAAAAAGAACAAATTACTGATATACACCACAACCTGTGTGCATTTCCAGAGAATTATGCTGAATGAAAAGAGGAAGGCCCAAAAGTTTGCCTATTATGAGATTCTACTTATAGAACATTTTTGAAATGACAAATTTATAGAAATGGAGAATTGATTAGTAGTTGCAAAGGGTTAAGGAGGTACTACGGAATAGGAGGGATGTGAGCATGGCTTAAAAAAGGTTACATAGTGTCCCTTGTGATGCTGAAAATGTTCTATATCTTGACTGTGTCAGTGATAGTATCCTGGTCATTTTGCATGGGGGAAAACCAGGGTAAAGAGCAAATGGGATTCTCTGCATTATTTCTTATAACTGCATGTGAATTGACAATGATATAAAAATAAAAAGTTTGATTAAGAACTATATACATATAAAAAATGTTACTAGGGCAAAACACTCCAAACATATGGGCACTTCAGGATAGTTTATTTCCTTCAACCTAATATAAATATCAGAGAGCTTTATTTTATATTTTCACATCCTTGAAAATTCTATGTAGTTGGAGAGCCAGGTTCTGTTCTATATGTATAATATTTATAATTCTCCAGACATGCAAGTTGTTAGTAGTTAGAGTTAGAACTCTAAAAAGGGTGATGTATTTATTTTTCTAAACAATAGGTGGCATCTGAGTTTCACAAATAAAATTGATGATTCATGCTCATGTATTAGGAAATGTAATTATATTTTTCAAATTAATTTAAAATTTAATTTATATAGTACTCATCTTAGTTTATGATATGTTTATAAGTATTGATTAATTAAAAGAATACACATTTTTTTCTAAAATTAACACTGGGAATTTTGTTACTTTTTGAGGAAAATATGAAAATAAAGTGTAGATTTCATAATGCAATTATATGTCCCTTTGAATATAATTTATACATTGTATGAGAATACGCTCTTTTCTCGAATCTGTACTGGAAGTTTTAACTAAAATTTAGTAAATTCTAATGCATGTCAAATGTCAATTTTTCTAATTTCAGTTAGAATTATTCAGATGTGTAGAAAAGTCTAATATAACTATTCAACATATGAATGATTCATAGAATTATTTTCTAATAAAACTTAAGTTATTTAGAATACCAGCCTTCTAACTCTATGAACTTTGACCGATCTTTATATCTCTGGCACCAAATGTTTTTTTCTTCCCTCCCTTTCAGGATTTGAAACTTATTCTTGAGGGCTATTTTAAGCTTGAGGAACCAGGCTAGGTGAGGCTAATCATTTCCTATTGTTTTCAGGTGTTCAGTACCTCTGTTCTAGTTAAAAAAAAAAAAAAAGGCTTGGTGCCTTTTTTATTATTTCTCCTATCTGTAAGACTGTAAACTCTTGTACATATTCAGAGCTTTTGACTTTATGATTTCCTAAGAACCACTAGGCTATATTTGTTCTGAATATGTTTATATTTTATGTTTTCATTCTTTCATGGTGCCTGCCAGCATATAACCATGAAGAAAGCCATAAGAAAGCCACCTGCCAGCCTTGCTGTGACTGTCTGGGTCCTCGCTTTCAGGCTTTAGCCCCCAGACCAATAGGATAAAAGCCCAAACCTCAAGAGAGTGGTAGAAACAGTGCCAAGTTTTCCATTTAGAGAATGGATTTGAATCCATGTCCTACCATTTTTGAGCCCTGAAACTACAGTAACGTTTTCAAACCTGTCTGAAACTCAGTTTCTTCTACAACATGATCTGTAGTGAAAATTAATTTCAGTTAAATAATATATATGTAAGCTATTCTATAAAAGGTGCCTTATTCATTGTTTTGTTCATTAGAAAATAAAATGTTAAAAATGAATTAAATCTATAAATTCAAGCTTATTGTTAAAAGAGTACTAAATATAAATTCACAGTAATACCTAGCTAGCAGTTGTAAGCTACAGGAAGTTTTTTAAAAAAAAAAGAAAAGGAACAAAAAAGTGAAAGAAAATTTTCTCTCTTTTCACTTTGAAAATTAGTGCTCAGTGTAAAAATGTTCTGTATTATCACAGTCTCACCCTGTTTGATCAAAGTATTACTAAAAGATCTTCAGCCTGGGAGTTTGGGAAACAGAAGCTGTCATGAAGAAGGCATATTTTCAAGGGAGAAGGTGAAGACAGACTTGAGGAGAGATGAGCAATGCTGGAAGGGCTTTGGCACTCCAGGAAGTCTGTGTGTGTGAGGGGGAATGGGGTTATTAATACTGAATCAAGGATGTGAATGCATAGTTTAAAAAAACTAAACTAAGACAACATCATCTCATAGCAATATACTATCATATCATAGTCACAAACTGTCAGATATTTAATAATTTAATGAAACTATATCTTATCTCTGTAAAGACAGCTTTTTGAGTGGTAATGCTTTATATCCTTGTGTCCCTTAGAGTGTCCAGCACTGTAAATATGTGATCTGATTACATAGTAAATGCTCAATAAATAATGACTTAAATTAGCCTTTCCATCTGTAAAAATAAATTCTTGAATTACACATCTAGATTACAAAATGGTTTTTATTTAACTCCGAGGTATGTATCAGTGCACATATTTTATTTAAGCTTTCACTTTTATCCTTGTCAAGGATTTACTGTAGCCAGATCCCTTTAATCAAGAGTTATTTATCTTATATAAATGCAATGCATTGTGATAGAAAGATAGGAAGGGCTCTAGGTATATTTTCCACTTGAGATGGCTGTATCTTTAAAATATATTTGTAAATGCCAAGTCTAGGTAATGAGGAAAATATGTTGCCTAAAATCTTGCATCTATTAATAATTACCATGTGAGGGAAAAATTCTTATAGCAATAGAATAACATAATCACTTACTCGAGCACTCTGTCAGAATTTACTAAAAGTTTGACTTATGTAGGGAATATGGGTAAATTTTAGGTGCTTTAATCATGCTTCAACAGTTTTTTTTCTTTTACTTCTAAGTTTATGCTGTCTATAAATTATCAAAACATTTGAAAATGATTTAATAATATATCCATATTTTTAAAAAAGTATGCTATACTAAATTATTTTAAATTGGATTTCATACCAAACGGGAATTGTGTAACTCTTATGATGCACTAAGACTATAACTAAACTCCGCACTGGGGAGAACATGGTTGAAAATTATAGTAATAATTGTAGTGTTTTTTTTCTTAGTTGATTTACTTTTGCAATTGCTATGTTATCATTAACTGGTCAAATCAAATTAAACCTGCTGAATTTAGGGGAAACATGGTCTTTGTGTTCTGTGCTGAAACATTTCATCCACAACCTGACCATCAGCAAATTCCATCAATATTCAATTTCACAGCCCAGTATGAAGCAGAACCTACCCCCACTGCACATATACTCATGGAGAGAGAAGTTAAAGAGGAGGGCAGTGACATGGTCTGTTGCTTTTTATTTGTGAAAACATGGTTCTCATCTTGTGTGCACTGGATAGGAATAAAGTAGCACATTGCAAACACTTTTTTCACTTATCTGTGGAAAATTGTTTCCATGAGCAAATTTAAATACGGGGAAATACACTTAGATTTTTTTGTATAGAACAAATGCTGCCCTCATATAATATTATTATTATTAATTTTTTGGTTTGACAGCACTGCTGATCGCAGCATAACCTGTTGGTTTTGTAAACTGTCCAGTAAATCTCCAGTCCTGCTGTATATTTAGAATAACACAGTGATAGGACAGACACATCAGCAGTAGGAGTGGTTGTTCATGCAAAATGATTTAGTGCTAAGGTTAGTTTAATTTTATTGGTGTTAGTGAGTTTTTTATATTGTAGAAAGTCTTGAGATCTTATTTTTCATGTTCCCTGTTAATCTCAGTAACATGAAAGTTAATCCTTCAACTGCTAAATTGTAGCTGTTTAATGTATTTGGCAGTGAGTGGTGGTAAATTGCCTCCCGGATTGGGCCTCTTCTGATAGGTACCGTTTATGGAGAATTTTACCTACTATTGCAACTTGAAGGAATTCTAAGTTATGCCATAAATGGAGTGATTCTACATGTTATATGTATCACATGTAGAATATCCATTGTAACAATCAGAGTTCCAGAAAGAAACAGAATCAAACTTAGGTATTAGAAGAGATGTTAATGAAAATTAAAATTAGAGAGTTATGTCAGAATTAAGGAAACCAACAAAGAAGTTGAGGAATTTAGACACTAGCAATATTGAGATGTCCAATCTTGAGCCAATATTAAGTAGCCCAATGAGAGCTGGAGTCCTTAGATGAGGGGTGGAGGACAGGAACTGTAGTAGTGGAGGGATAAAAACACTGTCAGGAAATACATGTTAGATAGGGAGTGGGGAATACACAAACTTCTTTCTTCTCTTACCCTCTGATCTACTGAGGCCTCCACCTGGCTGGATACAAATGGGAACCCGTTGGCAAGATGCAGTCCAGAAGGTTCAGAATCTTGGGGCACAGAGAAGGGCTGAAAATAAATCTAGGGCAGGATAGGTGGACAAAAATGAATAACCAGCAAACTCTGACAAAAATAAATTTTATTAAAATAGCCTTCTACAATGGCTATTTCTTATATGAATTTTTCTACTTTGGGTACCAAACAGACCCTTAATTGTAAGGCATCCCCATTTAGCTATACTTGAAGAGGTTCTTTAAATCAGAACTTAATGTGCTGTGGTTTACTGACTTCTGGTGTGAAGATTTATAATGGAAACTAGATACTTCTATAGAGTAAGTGGGCTTGGGTGGTACCTCAATCCCAAATATCCATTTGTGTCTTTTAATATGCATAGAGGTCATGAAGCCTGGGAAGAAAAAGTCTTTGCTCTCTGTTCATCAATGGGGTTCAGATAACTTGATGGTTAAAGGGCTGCTCCAACAAATGGTAGTTTGCAAAATAAAGGGAAAATGGAATCTGTTAATCCAGCAATGGAGCTTGAGTTAGCAGGAAAGTATAGTTTATAACTATATGACTGATTTTGAGCAATTTTACCACTTCTCATCTCATTGCCTGGGAAATCTTTGCTGAAGCAGTGTTGTAGTGTTGGTGGTGGTGTTCGAACCAGAGGAAGTAGTCTGCCATGCAGGGGTAGTGCCTCTCCATAGGGTTATCCTAAATTGAGCTTTGAAATCCCAGCTTGGTTTGCTGGGATAAACAATGAAAGAGCTATATCACTAACCACCAGAACATTTTATACCTCAAGCAACAGGACCCCTTCCCTACTTGTATTGAATGTAACACAGAATACTCATTCTCTGTACTTTTCAAAAGCAATAATATAGATTTCCTATTCATAAACCACAGCCTTGGTGATCTGAAAGGTAGTACTACTTTTGTCAACTTTGATGTAGTGGATTTTCAGATTTACTTGGCAACAGTTTCTCTAGTGTGGCATCAAAGAAGATGACAATGGAATTCCAGATTTGGACCAGCCTTCTGTAGCTCAGTTATCACTTTTATAGGACAGTGAAATCAGTTATGACTTGTTAACATAGGCACACACATGATTTGGATTCTGTTAAAAAAAAGACTGAACTTCCCATAGCCTACCACATGGGTAATTGGAGCACTGAGATTTGAAAACTAATATGATTATATCTGCATTAACCACCTGGTGGAGCTTATGTATTAAAGTTATAGCTTACATACTAAACACAAAGTTCACTATGTTTATGAACTATGTGTAAAATGATAATTTATTAAAATATTATGTATGTGTTCTCCCTGTAGTTTTTCTTTTTACCCATTTTAACTAGGTTGATAGGTTTATTGATATCTTGCCTCAGGAATTGGGGAAGGTGGAAATCAGAAGGGCTGGAACTAAAAGTTTGTTCTCTTCTTTGATGAAAGCCTTTTGAAGAGGAAATATTAGCAGGAAAAGGCTACTGAGCACATTGATATAGGATAACTTCCTGGAGATTGGGAAGGGGCAGATGTCTGTGGGTTCTGGGAATGCTTCATTGTTTTTTCTTATTAGCATCCCAGAGAGGCCGTATGATCTTAGAACTGATTTTCCTATCCTCCTGGAAGGTTCCCATGTCTCAAGTGTGGGATAGATAATCAGAGGACAGAAGTGCAGGCAGACAGGAAGAATGATTATCAGTACAGATTAATTGGCAGTAACCAAGGACCTACCTGGACCTCTGTACAACCTTGTGGAGAGGAAAGAGCCCTGAGGGTAATTGGTTGAATTTCCGATCAGCATGGTCAATAAGGTTCCAGAGTTGTAATTAAATTCATTTACATAAAATGTTGAAATATTTCTTATATTGTTGAATGTGTAGACTGAGCTTCCTTAACCTTACCAATGATTATTATTACAATTGGGGTTTTCTACCAATTACCTATGAATCCTTTTGATTAGAATGTGATTAAATGCTTTAGCCAATGAGGATAGGAGAATCATCTTTGTCCTAGTCCAAATTGGATTTCTTTTCTACCTCAAGTCACATGAATGCTCATATTATTGTTTAGAAAATTTGTTCACCATTTCCATATATGCACCTGCTCAATGATCTGTCTAAGCAAAGCCTTCATCTAGTGATTCCTATGAAATCTTGCCTGCTTAGTATGCTCTGAAAAAATTCTGGGTATCAGCCCCACTCATTTACTTGGTATGCAGTCCTACTCTATTTCCTAAAGTCCTCAAGAAATGTCCCCTCTTATGGCTGCAGAACCATGCAAAAAGCCACTGAAGACACTTTTACTTTGGCTCAGGAGACACCCTTTTTCCTTTACATTCCACACCTCTCCTCCCATTGTTCTCTTCTCACAAATGGCTCTTAACCTATGTTTGCTTTGCGTCTTGTTGGATCTTCTTATTTTTCTCTTATTTGAATTTGGTAACCCAAACCTAGATTTCTTTATCTAAAGTGGAAGATATAATGGAAATTGTCCCAGACTTCATGACAAAACACTTGACCTATCACTGCTCAGACCTCTTTGATGCCATTATCACCTCTCTCCTCTTCCTCAATACCTTAGCCTCTTACTTAATCCAAAGAAGATTTTGTGAACCCAGGGAACACTTTCTAATTTTTAATTTTTGAGTGTTGTCTAATGTTTCTCTTCTCTGCTTCCCTTAGAGTTCTGTGTTCACTGTAGTGAGTGGGTGAACCATGCCACTGGTGGCCTGTACAGAACCTCTAAGGAGAGAAACTCACAAAGCCTTCCTATCTGGATGGGCACAGCCCCATAGGGTAGCCTTTGCTCTATCTGCATACAGCTCTACAAGTGGAGCCTGGGCTGGGTTTTAGTTCCCACTTAACTCCTCAGTCAACTGTTTTTGTGCCCAAACTCCACAAGCCCTACGAATAGTATGAAGTTCTATTTCCCACTTCCTTTGGTGAGAAAAGTTAATTCCTAATTTGAGATTGTTATAATATTTCATTTTTATAAGATGATGTTCTGTCTTCCTCGCAAAGAAGGTGTACCAACATTTTCTATATACAACATGACTCGATTATCTGTTGTGTCGCCCTAGGAAGCCTACACATTGAAGCGAGGCTGGGAAAGTTTATTGTAGCCATTATCGCCACAATTTTAGTATGTATCTTATGCACATTACTACTTTCATCAATTGTCTTATCGTCTGTATCTAATGGATTAAATTGGCTTTGGAATTTGACTTATTTTTTCCCTCTAAAACAGGGTTTTTCAATGGTAGCACTATTAGCAAGTCAAGATGGATAATTCTCTGTTTTGGGAGCTTGTTCTGCACATTGTAGGATGTTTAGTGGCATTCTTGGCCTCTACCAACTATATGCCAGTAAGCATCCCTTTTCCCTACTCATGACAACCCAAAATGTCTCTGGACATTTCCAAATGTCTCCTGGAGGCACAAAATCACCTCTGGTTGAGAACTACTGTTCTAGTAGAAGCTGGTACAATAACGCATAGTAAAATTTCTTTTTGGATATGTTGTCAGTATGTACAACACATACTGAAAGTTTTGTATTCCCTTTTCTTCTTTCTCTTGTTTATATGAGGAATAATTTACCACTGGAAAAATGCATTGGTGGTGTTTTGTATTACAGCAATTTCTCTTAGCTCCACAGATATAAACCTTGGGGGAGGATCTCTTAAGAAAGCAATGTTTAGACAGAAATGCTTACAAGTGTAGCTTATTTGTATGTATCTTCTATGTGAATATGTTCATATATAAATTTATTTTTTCTGTTACATCTGAGAACAGAAATTCAAATGAATTGGTGGAGCTGAGCTTAAAGAACAAGGCTGGAGAAATGGTGTTTTAGTTTTTCAACACACAGGCAAAAAGAGATAACACAGTAGTAAAATTCGAAATGTAAGCATTTTGCAGTAGTTTTAGAAACAGGGAAAACACATTTCCTCAAAAGGCAATATTTTAAAAGATATGCCCAAACAGAATTTTCCTGTGTTTAAAGACAATAAAGTTTATATCCAACACATTTAATTTGCTAATAAAAACTATTCATTCTTAAGAAATTTCTAAAAGGCATACAATAAAAAAATACTTGGTTATTTCCCAAGAGGCTTCATTCCAAAATTATGCAAACTCAAATTTAATCCTTTTTTGTGCTGTGTTAAGTACATCTATTACACTACTTTTTGCTATAAAATCTCTTATGATAGAAAGCAGCAAAAATGAAATCTGTGTTCTGCATGCCAAATCTTCACAGTGTTTCCCAGCTGTGTTGGTGTTCCAAGCCAGGCTCTTTCTCTGTAGAGTCAGTGTAATGAGCTATAATTGATGATGGCAATGATGATGATGAAGCATGAAGTTTCTCATGTAAGCTCATTCAAAGGAGTTTTGAGAAATCACTTCTGTGTCAGAGTCTTTTAAATTTTTATAGTGAATGAACAAAATTATATATTTTTAAAAAACCCTTCATTTTGAACCTGATAGCATCTTTTTTTTTTGCTTACCAATATATCTTCAAATTCTTTTCTTATTGTGGAGATTTAAAAGTAGATTTATTTCCCAGAGTTTAAGCTTCCTCCATTCTATCAATGATCTTTTCTTCAAAGTACTTATGATAGCTTAAATAGCCTTGAGAAGAAAATTTATAATATAAGATTAATAAATATACTGCCTTCATTCTTTTGGGGGCTGCTGCAATTTTGCTGCAGATTTTCAAAGTAGTGTGCAGCATTTTATATCATTAGCAAGTGGAATGGTTATATCACATTAAATTCAATTATATCCTGATAAGTTGTGCTCATATATTCAAATTCTTAAAGCATGCACATTGTTAACTACAGTTAAATAATATTTATTTATATTTTTAAGGTAACATTTGTATATAATGAAAAGTCCGAATCCTAAATCAAGAAAATTAAATGTAGAGACTTTATATTGAAAATATAAGAAATTCAGTTAGGAATCACTGACTTGTCCAAAAATAAAATTCTAGAGTTGGAAGAGACCATTAGAGGTCCTCAAGTTCAAATATTCTAACTCACTACAAATACTCTTCCCATAAGCGTGATGTCCCCTAGAATGATAGTGGATGAAGAAACTTCAAGGAATGATGAGAAATATGAAGCTATCAGAGGGCTAGTATCCTTTCCTCGGTAAACATCTTTACAACTCTGTTGCCCAAGTGTTAGTATACTTATTTTATGGAATAGAAAACCACATCTGAAGGAGGCAAAGTAACTTGTTTATAAGTTTACAGATGGAAAGTAGTTGAGTTGGCACTTAAAACTCCAGGTTTTCTGAATTTATTGGCAAATCTCTGTCTGCTCTAAATTATCACATTAAAAAATTTAAATCCCTTTAAAAATCTTATTTTCTGTAATTTTTTTTACCCTGATACTTTTGAAAAAAATTCATACATTCAGAAAAATTAAAAGAATTTTTCTATGCCTTTTACCTAAATTCTTATGTTCTGTACCTACATTATCACATATCCATCTATCCCGCCCTGTATCATCTATTAGCCCTTTTTATTAATGCATTTCAAAGTAAGTTAGAGACATCAGTACTTGTCTTCAAATACTTAAGCATGCATGTTGTGAACTAGAGTTTGATATTTATATTTTAAGGTAACACTTATATACAATGAAATGTCCAAATCTTAAGTATACCATGAGATGAGTACTCACAAATGCATGTAACTGTGCAACTCAAACCCCTATGAAGATATACAACATTGCTCAGGAAGATTCTCTCATGTTACCTTCCCAGTAAATTCCCCTCCTCCATCAAAATTCTTTTGATTTTTTTCCACAATGGATTAGTTTTTCCCTTCCTAGAATTTTATATAGATTGAATCATACACACTGTAGTATTTACTCTTTTGGGTGAAGTTACTTTCACTCAGCATAATGCTTTGAGATTCAGCAATGATGCTGCATGTATTATTACTTTTTTCATTTGTCACATTGAATAGTATTCCACTATAGAATATTCCACATTCTGTATATCCATTCTCCTAATAACACTTGAGAAGTTTACAGTTTTCAGGTATCATGAATAAACTGTATGACAGTTTTTGTTTAAGTTTGTGTGGACATACCTTATTATTTCTCTTGGTTAAATACTTAGGAGTAAAATTTCTGTGTGATAAGGTAGGCTTATGAGGTTTTTTTTTAAAAATAAGAAACTGCCCTATTTTCTCAGAGTGTTTATACCTCTTTATACTCCCATCAACAATGTATGAGAGTTCCAGTTACTCCATGTCCTCACTATCATTTTAATGTTATCTATCTTTTTAATTTTAATTATTCTAGTGGGTTTGTAGAGGTTTTGAATTGTGATTTAACTGGCATTTCCCTAATGCCTAATGGTAGTGATCACTTTATCATGTGCTGATTGGCCATTTGTATATTTTCCTTTGTCAGCTGTTCAAATATTTACCTTTTTATGCATTTACTTTTATTATTGTGTTATGAGAATTCTTTATAAATCCTAGATACTAGTCCTTTGTCATATTTACATTTTGAAAATAAGTTCTTCTAGTCTGTAGTTTATTTATTTTCCTAATAGTATCTTTCAATGAGTGGAAGTTTTAAGTTTATGCAGTCTAATTTATATATATATTTTTTCTTTTTTTGGTTATTTTTCTCTGAATCTTCTTGGAGAAACATTTGCTTATTATCAAGTAATGAAGATATTTTCCTTTGTTTCCCTCTTTATAGTTTTAGCTTTATATTTAGTTTCTTTTTATTTTTAAATTTTATTTTCTTATTGGTATATAATAGATGTACATATTTGTGGGGTACATGTGATAATTTATTATATGTCATTTTTTTTTTTTTTTGAGACAGAGTCTCACTGTGTTGCCCGGGCTAGAGTGCCGTGGTGTCAGCCTAGCTCACAGCAACCTCAAACTCCTGGGCTCAAGCAATCCTCCTGCCTCAGCCTCCCAAGTAGCTGGGACTATAGGCATGTGCCACCATTTCCGGCTAATTTTTTTCTATATATTTTTTTAGTTGGCCAATTAATTTCTTTCTATTTTTAGTAGAGATGGGGTCTCGCTCTTGCTCAGGCTGGTCTTGAACTCCTGAGCTCAAACGATCCACCTGCCTCGGCCTTCCAGAGTGCTAGGATAATAGGTGTGAGCCACCGTGCTTGGCCCTATATGTCATTTTTAAAGTTAAAATCCGTGTAATTGAGATTTCCATCAACTTAAATATTTGTCTTTTCTTTGTGTTATAAACATTTAAATTATTCTCTTTTAGCTATTTGAAATATAAAATACACAATGATAAACTATAGTCATCCCACTGTGCTATCAAAGAGTAGATCTTATATCTTCTATCAAACTGTATATCTGTACTCATTAATCAACCTCTTTATCCCTCCCACCCTCCTACCATTCCCAGCCTTTGGCACCTACCAATATATTCTCTATCTTCATGAGTTGGACTTTTTTGTTTTTGAGAAAAAGCATACAAATTTATGAATATGCATATTAGGGAGAACCACAGAGTGATTACTCCCACAAGGTACACTTCTTTTTTTTTTTTTAAGCTCCCACATACGAGTGAGAACAGGTGATATTTGTAGGTTAACTGGCTTATTTCATTTAACATAATGGCCTCCAGTTCCATCCATGTGGCTGCAAATGACAGGATTTCATTTTTATGGCTGAATAATATTCCATTGCATATATATGCCACATTTTCTTTATTCATTCTTCCACCGATGGGCACTTAGGTTGATCCCATATTTTGGCAAATGTTAATAATGCTGCAGTAAGCATGGAAGTGCAGATAGCTCTTCAATATATTGATTTCCCTTCTTTTGGATATATAATCAGCAAAATTGCTAAATTATATGGTAGTTCTATTTTTAGTTTTTTCAGAAACTTCTGTACAGTTTTCCTTAGTGGCTGTACTAATTTACATTCCCACTAACAGTGTACAAGTGTTCCCCTTTCTCTACATCCTTGCCAGCGTCTATTATACCCTTTTTGATAACAGCCATTTTAACTGGGGTGAGATGATATCTCATTGTGGTTTTGATTTGCATTGCTCTGATGCTAAGTGATGTTGGGCATTTTTATATACCTGTTGGCCATTTGAATGTCTTCCTTTGAGACATGTCTATTCAGATTTTTTGCCCATTTTTAATTGGATTATTTGTGTTTTTTTGCTGTTGAGTTGTTTGAGCTCCTTATATATTCTGGTTATTAATCCTTTATCAGATGTATAGTTTGCAAATATTTTCTTCCATTCTATGGGTTGTTTCTTCACTTTGTTGATTATTTCCTATTCTATGCTAAGTTTTTTAGCTTGATATAATCTAATTTGTCTATCCTTGTTTTGATTGCCTGTGCTTTTGAAGTTTTACAAAAAAAATCTTTGCCCAGACCAATGTCTTGTAGCATTTCCCCCATAGTTTTTTCCTACTAGTTTTATAGTTTCAGGACTTAAATTTAAGTCTTTTATTTATTTTGATTTAATTTTTGCATATGGTAAGAGAAGAGTCTAGTTTCATTCTTCTGCATATGGTTATCCAGTTTTCCCAGCACCATTTAGTGAAGAGACTCCTTTCCCCATTGTATGTTTGTGTCAACTTCCTCAAAAAGGAGTTAGTTGTAAATACATGTATTTATTTTTGGGTTCTCTATTCTGTTTCATTGGTCTATGTGTCTGTTTTTGTGCCAGTCCATGCTGATTTGGTTACTATAGCTTTGTAATATATTTTTAAGTCAGGTAATGTGATGCTTCCAGCTTTGTTGTTTTTGCTCAGGATTGTGTTGGCTATTTGGGGTCTTTTGTGGTTCCATATAGATTTTAGGATTTATTTTTCAATTTCTGTAAGGAATGCCTTTGATATTTTGTATTGAATTAAATTTGTAAATTTGTAAATTGCTTTTGATAGTATTGTCTTTTTATTAATATTAATTCTTCTAATCCATGAGCATGGAATATTTTTCCATTTTTTTGTGTCCTCTTCAATTTCTTTCATTAGTGTTTTATAGTTTTGCTTATATAAATCTTTTACTTTATTAAATTGATTCCTGGGTATTTTATATTCTTTGCAGCTTTTACAAATGAGTTTGTTGTCTTGATTTCTTTTTCAGATAGTTTGCTGTTGGTGTATATAAATGCTGCCAATTTTTATTTGATTTTATATCTTGCAACTTCACTGAATTTGTTTATCAGTTCTAATAGGTTTTTGGTGGCATCTTCAGGGTTTTAAAAGTATAAAATGATGTTGTCTGAAAACAAGACTAATTTGAATTCATCCTTCCCACTTTAGGTGCACTTTTTATTTCTCTTGCCTAATTGCCCTGGCCAAGACTTCCAGTTTATGTTGAATAAAAGTGGCGAAAGTGGGCATCCTTGTCTTGTTCCATATCTCAGAGGAAGTTTTTTCAATTTTTTCCCATTTATTAAGATGTTAGCTGTGGTTTCATCTTATATGGCCTTAATTATAATATTTGAGGTATGTTCCCTTCTATACTTAGTTTTATGAGGGTTTTTTATCGTAAAGGGATATTGGTTTTATCAAATGATGCAATTTTTCAGCATCTACTGAAATAATCATATGGTTTTTATTCTTGATTCTATTCATGTGATATATCAACATTTATTGATTTGCATATGCTGAATCATTCTTGTGTCCCTGTGATGAATCCTACTTGATCATGGTGAATGATCTTTTTAATGTGTTGTTGCATTCTGTTTGCTAGTATTTGTTGAAGATGTTTATGTCTATGTTTATCAGTGATATTGGTCTGTAGTTTTCTTTTTTATTGTTGTGTTTTTTGTTGTGATTTTTTTCTTTGTCATGTAGTTTTATTTTTCTTATTTATTTATTTATTTATTTATTTTTGTATTTTCACATCCCCGGAACCTTGCTGACATCCCCCAGGTCCATCTAGAGGGCTGCAGCACTGCAACATTGCAACACCCAACCCAGCAGTGCAGCTAGGTCCTCAGAACAGCGCTCTAGCCCAGTGTCCTACATCCCAGGGAACTGGTGGTGCAGCACACTAGAGAGACTGCCGCCAGGACAAAGGGAGCCGAAGTATGTACTTTCCAGAGCCTAAGAGCCATCTGACTGGGGCTGCTGCTACTGACAGCAAACCTGCCCTCCAATATAGCAGGGCCATAGTACACCTCCATGCCTTGACACAAACAATCAACAAAGAACATTGAGTTTAAGCTGCACTGTAGACTCCATGCATCTTAGAGACATTTATAGAACATTTTATCTAACAGCTGCAGAATACACATTTTTCTTATCAGCACATGGAATAGTCTCTGGAATAGACTATATGTTAGGCCACAAAATAAGTCTCAACAAATTTTTAAAAAATGAAATCATATCAAGTATCTTCTCAGAATACAATGAAATAAAACTAGAAACCAATAATAAGATGAATTTTGGAAACTATACAAATACATGGAAGTTAAAGAACATGTTTCTAAATGACTGTTGGTTCAATGAAGAAATTAAGAAGGAAATACGAAATTTCTTGAAACAGATGAAAATGGAAACACAGTAGAATACAACTATGGAATGCAGCAAAATCAGTGTTAAGAGGGAAGTTTATAGCAATAATTGTCTATATCAAGAAAGTAGGAAGATTTCAAATAAACAACCTAATGATGTACCTCAAGGAGTTAGAAAAGCAAGAACAAGCCAGACCCCAAATTAGTAGAAGGAAAGAAATAATAAACATCAGAGCAGAACTAAATGAAATAGAGGCTAAAAAATCAATACAAAATGATCAATGAAATGAAATTTAGTTTTTTGAAAAGATAAACAAAATTGGCAAACATCCAGCTAGACTAACCAAGAAAAAAAGGGAAAAGACTCAAATAAGTAAAATTGGAAATGAAAAAGGAGACATTACAACTATTGCCACAGAAATACAAAGGATCATGACAGACTATTATGAACAACTATACTCTAAAAATTAGAGAAAATGGATCAATTCCTGGACACATATAACTTACAAAATTGGACCAGGAAGAAATAGAAAACCTGCATAGACCAATAATAAGTAACAAAATTGAGTCAGTAATAAAAAGTGTTCCAAAACCCCAAAGCCCAGGACCAGATGGCTTTATTGCTAAATATTTCCAAATTTATAAAGTACTAATACCAATTCTTCTCAAAAGTATTCCAAAAATTTGAAGAGGAGGGAATTCTTCCCAACTCATTCTATGAGGCCAGCGTGACTTCGATACCAAAACCAGACAAGGACACAACAACAACAACAACAACAAAATAATATACAGGCCAATATCGCTGATGAACATACATGCAAAAATCCTCAGCAAAATACTAGGAAACTGAATCCAATAGCACATCAAAAAAATATGTCATGATCAAGTGGAACCTATCCAAGGGATGCAAAGATGGTTCAACATATACAAATCAGTAAATGTGATACATCACATCAAGTGAATTAAGGACAAAAACCATATGATAATCAGAATAGATGCAGAAAAAGCATTTAATGAATTTCAACATCCCTTCATGATACCAACTCTTAATAAATTAGGCATAGAAGGAATATATCTCAACATAATAAAGGCCATAAATGGTAAACCCACATCTAACATCATACTGAAAGGGGAAAAGCTGAAAACCTTTCCTCTAAGAACTGGAACAAGACAGGATGCCCCATGTGTGTGCGTGTATGTGTTTTCACTAATTTATCCTAGTATTGCCTGAACCTAAGTGTTTTATGTTTAACCTTAATACTCAGAATAAAACACTGTCCTATCATTCACAAGGTTAAATTAATTTAATTAGGTTGTTGTGGCATTTCTGGAGTCTCAATATATGTTTAGGGAAGTAAGATCCCATACTGTTTTCTGAGATTATCAGAAGTTTGGTAAAATGTAGATTATCTTACCCAAAAATGGAATTAACAGTGGCTCCTTCTCTTTGAAGTTTGAACTGAAGGATTCGGAAGGATAAAATGAGTGACACACATGAATTTTTGGAAAGCAGGGGTAGGGATTGTCTAACTGGTAAAATGGCACCCATGATCCATGAAGAAAGGGAACATTTCTTGTCCATCTTTTTGGGGGCACTTGGCACATAAACAGGTAATTACTATGTGATGAGGTAGGTACATGGAAGCATAGGGGAAATCTATTTCTTCTCAAATATTTGTAAGTTCCTGTTGAAAGGCATATGGAAAGAAGATGACAAGGGAATTAAATGGACTACAAGGGATACTATTAATATATTGAATAGTAGTTGTACTTAAATTTTGGCCAATTGCTTTAATTTAAATGGGTACCTTTAAAGGGTGAAATTGGGTCCATCAAGACCATTGTGTGAGAGAGTCTTGAGAAGAAAGAACATTCTATCCTGAAGGACTATAACCTACAAAGGCAGAGAACTTGGAAATCACAGGTGTGTTCCCGGTTTCTGAGCAGGGTAGGTTGCACAGTGGAAGGCAGCTGTGGGAGATGATGCAGGGGAGATCAGCAGGGCCAGAGGACACTTGGCTGCTATGCCAAGGAGTTCCAACTGTTTGTTTTAAGAATGTATCCTTAAGGGGGAGAAGGGGATGGGTATATACATACATAATGAGTGCTATGTGCACGGTCTGGGGGATGGTCATGCTTGAAGCTCTAACTCGAGGGGGAACGGGGGACAAGGGCAATATACGTAACATTAACATTTGTACCCCCATAATATGCTGAAATAAAAAAAAAGAATGTAATATTGAAACCATTGAAGGTTGTAAAACCTGAGGGTTGTGGGAGTGGGGAGAGATGTAAAACTTGATGTGGATTGAGTATTGGAAAGGTCTTTCTGTCAGCACTTGGGAGGATAGAATGGAGGAAAGAAAAATTAGAGCAGGGAGAGCAGCTGAGAGGCTATTGCAATAAAGCATATAATAGAGCTTAAGAATCTAAGGAAATTGGTAAAGAGGAGGAAACAAATTTTAAAGTAAAATTCTAAAACATACAGAATTCCATGAGATAAAAAGATTTCTTCTCACAAGACACTGTGAGAGTCAATATTTCTTGCATTTTTCTTATATCTCTCCTTTGCTTTTTAATTGCTTTCCCCAGCCTTTTATATGCTGTAAGTTAAATTGTTTTTATTGTTATTTAAAAAAAAATTTAGATGTAGCTATTTTTCTACTGTGGACTAGCAGTTCCTAAACTCCAAATAAGCCAACCATACTGGCTAGCTACATACAATGCTCTATGGTCCTAAATTATCTGTCTAGAAGACCCCTCCCACCATGTGGTTTGGTAGTAGAGATTCCTTGTCTATGTTAAATAAAGTTTTTTTATAACTTCTAAGATTTTGATTTATCTCTATCCTGATTATATACTTGTATTCTTCTAAATTTTATGAGATCCTTCCTTATGTAAATAAAAAATGTTTTATTCTGTCTGATATCCCTGATTTTAGAAAGCCCTTGCTGGGAGAGTGAGTACTGTGAAATGTTACAATATTCACCGTTCTAATTCTACCTTATATTCCTGGTATTCTAGTCTGGAAAAAAAATCCCCTACTTTCTGTTCTCAACACTTCAAAAAATATTAGTTAAGATCATGTCATTCGGAGTAGAGCACAGTTTATACTATTCTCTGTAATTAGATTGGTCAATTCAAGTTTATATTTGCAGATACTCAAATTTATTTTGGGGTTAGAAATATTAATGTTTCCTTCATGCTTCCTTACGGAAATAATAGATTCCATGACTAAGAGGTTAATTAGTTCAATGAGAGAATATAATTTTATAACCAGAATAATTAAACTTATACTCTTTCTATAGGGATGCTATTACCTAAGGAGGCATCAGTAATCTTTGCATCAGTGAAACAACTGGAGTTGTAACTTAACAAGCATTTTTGGACATAGGATCAAATTAAACAGCATCTGTCCCTCAAGTACAATTTGTTTGTGCTGGTAGGAGTGAAAAAAGCATAAGGATTATTTTGTTTAAAATCTTCTATTGGTTTTAAACCTATTTTTCTTAATTTAGATTGTGTTAGTAACTCACAAAAAGCTATGGGAAAATATTTCCAAGTTAGCAAGTGTCTGAAGCTATTTCTGCATGTATTGATTGTCCTTTAGAATGTGGCTCTTGCCTAATCATTTCTCTCCTTGGAGGACTAAGAGTGACGACTGTCCTGTGTTTTGTCATGTTAAATACTGTCTAGTTGGTTTGTTTGTTTTTGTTTTTTTGAGACAGAGTCTTGCTCTGTTGTCTGGGCTAGAGTGCCGTGGCGTCAGCTAAGGTCACGGCAACCTCAAACTCCTGGGCTCAAGCCATCACTTATCTTCTGTGCTACTTACCAATCACCACCCTCTTCGTTTTTCTAAATAAATTGTTTGGCTATGATGAGCTTTACTTCCTGGCTCAAAAGTAGACAAATAGAAAGAACCTTTATTTTGAAATGAAATTTGTGAATCTTCCCTATGAGTTTTAGTATATGCATAGATTTTTGTAACCACCATCCCACTTAGATATAGAACAATTTCAATACAACAGAGAGTTTTCTCATATTGACCCTTTTTAATCAGACTCTCTCTCCTACTCTTAACCCCTGGCAAGTGCTGATTTGTTCTGTTCCAATCTTTTCATTAGTTTGTTTGTTTTTTTCCAGAATATCATATTAATGGAATCATATTGTATATAACCTTAGGACTTACTTCTTTCATTCAGCAAAATGCCTTTGAGGTCCAAGTTGTGCGTAGCAAGAATTATTCATTTTATACAAAGGAGTAGAATTCCTTTGTGTGGATGTACCACAGTGTGTTTATTCATTAACCCATTGAATATAATATAATGGGGTATTTCCAGTTTTGGGCAATTTCCACATGTACAGGTTGAAATTAAAAACATTTGCTCTGGCAAGAACAGTTAAGAGAATGCAAGGATAAGCCAGACTATGAAAAAACATTTGTAAATCACAATGAATCCAGAATATAGAAAGTTGATTGTTGAATTATAATAGAAAGAGTTTGCCTGAAACAAGAAAGAGAATGTTGAAGATATTGAATGGTAATTTTGTGAAGCTAGCCAGGATTACATTTTGTTCTGAAATGAAACGATAACAACATTATAATATGGGCAGAACAGTAATGTAAAATACTACAGAAATTGGAAAGATGCCTAAATGAAGGCAGGCTAGATTATGGTAGATATATATCTATGAAAAAATGGGAGTAAGGTATTTGATGCAAAATTTTAACAGGGGAAGAAAGAGGTCATTGCATTTATAGAGCCACTGCACACATTTGAAATATGAGGGCATCTGAGCATGAGGCCTGGCATTTGGAGAGCCTTAGATGTGGAAAACCAGGTCACAGAAGTGATCAACCAAAATGCCATTATTCGTAAAATATGAATATGTGGGAAAGAAGGACACGTGATTTCCTGGTTGTCTTAAAGCTGAACATATTAATGGGGGCGAGAGAAGGCAATAGAAATTTGAAAAAGAATTAAATCATAAATCACTTGGAACTCATAAGGGTAGTTGATGTCAAAGATTTTGGGAAACAAGCATAAAAGGATCTGTAGAGAGGGCAATGAATGAGAAGGCATTTATGAAGGAGGTGGAAAGGAAGGACAACTAGGTGGTAAAAAAGAAAAATGCACAAATGGCAGATTGTGGCTGTGGGTGTTTCAAGAGATGGCAATACTATTTCTGAGTGCTGTCCTAAGGACAAAGATATATACTGTACTTAAAGGTTAGCAACAGCTGCGCACATGGAAATAAAGAAACTTACATGGCTTTCAGAAGGAACTGTCTTTGAGAAATTTAATGCTAGTTATCACATTCGTTTTCCAGATGTTTTCTGAAATTAAGCTATATTCAGCCCTAGCAATTTTTACTCTTATATACTTTTAGAAACCACAGTGTGAAGCAGAGATTTCTAAGGAGGACAGCAATTTCCCCCTAAGGAATTGTGTTATAATTAGTGATAGCAAATAACTCATTTATGACAATCTGTAGTAAAAACAATAATGGGAGGTGATGGACAATGAAATTTAGTGACCATCTATTATATGCTATTATGAGGCTAAGCACTTTCTAAATCCATATGTCATTTCAAAAGTAAAATGTGTTCCAGTAGATGTTAGGGCTAGAAGGAAATAATTGCAATCTTCTATAACTTAGATTATAGGTCACTTAACTTTTTAAAAAAATATGAATAGCAAACTAATTTTCATCTATTTATCTGTATGTCCATATCCCTATAATTTTATCTCTATGTATTTTTAAAACAACAAATAAAAAAGGATAAAAAGACCTTGAGTTAAGGGCTTTTAGAATCCATAAATTGATGAAGAAAACTTGTAGATGACATAAAAAATTGGAATCAGTTCTCTTTCTCATTGCTTTGGAATTCATGAAACTTCAGCCCTTGAGATACGCTACAACTTGGCAAGAAGAGAAATGGTAAGTAGAAAAGGGGTGTAGTTAGGGTTGGAGAAAGATTTTTATCTTAGTGTACAGCTCCCTATAGAATAGCCAGGAATCTAATTCATTGTATCCAAGCATGAATTGGAATCTGTGTTCAGGCTTGGCTCATATCAGTCACAGTAGAACTGATCCAAAGCTGTAGCATCTTAGGAAAAAGGTAGTAGTTTCAGTCAGCTATATGATGTTTCAAATCTGGAAATCACTTAAGTTATAAAGGATTACAGGTAGCAGAGTTTGGGATTTAAGCCTGTGGAGCTGACAGGAGTGAGGTAAGTATTAGTCAAATGGACTGGGGTTCAAGCAGGCCTCCAGATTTTGTTTTGTTTGATTGGTTTTACAGGGGAAACCAGAAGACAGTCAAAACTGTGAAGGCAAGACTATCATAAAGAAGGGGGAAACAAAACATACTGGAGTTAAGGAGAAGAGTAAGGATGCTGGGATACTTACCATATGTTGGCTAATTTTCATATACTAGCTATTTTAACCTTTTGATTAAAATTTTTGGGGGTTGCTTCTAGGTATACCAGGTTTGGCAAGCCTGACCTGGGGAACACAGATAGGTGAGTCTCCTAGCAATTCCCTGAACTACTAGGCAGAACTACTTTTCAACCACAGATGAGAGGGGCTGGGGCTGAGATTCAGAGCTGTTTTGAGATCTACTGTGGGTCTTAGTTTGGCTTATACAATTTTTATGTGTCAAGTGAAAAATAATCTTTTTGGAGTAGTCATCTTTTTACTGACCAAATCTATAGAAGTGTGGCAAGCGAGCCTAGCAACAGCCTCTGTGCTGCTGCTTAGGAATTGCTTGGCTGCTTGCTAGGCCAGAGGAAAAGTGCAAAGTATCACTAATTGTGGCCTGTTCTGCCTCCTCTAAGTTTATTGATATAAAAAGAGTTCTTTACCAAATCTTGGGAAATTGAATAGTGTAAATGTTCCAGGAAGTGCTCATTAGGAAAATACAGAGAAATTGATAATTGTCACCTGTTATCTATATTTGGACAACTTAGTTGATCCATTTATAATAGATCTAAATTTAGAATACTTATTAGTGAATGTTTTCCTGTTCTTTGTCACCCCCCACCCTACTGCCAAACAAAATTGGTTTTTGTTATTTAAAAAACATATCTTTAAAGTAGAGAGCTTCATATATTTATAATATAGAAGAAAATATATTGTCATACATTTGACAGATTTTCTAATTGCATATCATTTGCTGTATTATGCCACATTTTATTAGGTGAAGTAACACCTGGAGAATGAAAAAGACCATTTGAGAAACTGAAAAAAAATTCTAGTGTCTCCAAAAATCATGAATCTCTGGTTGAAATAACATCTTTTGCTGAAGTATTTTAAATGTGTTGGATTTATCTTTGAAACATTAGAAAAGATATGGAGTGCAACATATTGATTTTTCTAACAGAGCTTTAATAAGGACAAAAATAGTTTCAAATTAATTCCCTTGATAAAGATTTTAATGGAGATAAAACATAATATAAAACTTACTGTGTGGACAGAAATAATAAAATTAGTATTCAAACTCAAAGGTTCACTGAAAGTAAATCATGCCAACTAAATCACTTCCCTTGAATATAAGAGAACTGTGATTGCATGCTTCCCTGTGGATACCTTGCTAGTTTCAATGGAAAGATATACTAAAATTTTAAAATAAGGAATAGCACATGAGACAAGTACAGATAAGGAACTCAAACTCAATAGCAAGAAAACAATCCAATTCAAAAATAGGCAAGGGACCTGAACAGACACTTGTCAAAGGAAGACATACAAATAGCCAACGGGTAAATGAAAAAATGCTGAGCATCACTAATCATTAGGGAAATGCAAATTAAAACCACAATGAGATGTCTACCATCTCACACTTTTAAGAATGGCTTTTATCAAAAAGATGAAAGGTAATAATTGTTGGTGAGAATGTGGAGAAAATGGAATCCTTGCACGCTTTGGAGGAAATTTAAATTAATACAGCCATTATGTAAAACAGTATGGCAGTTCCTCCCAAAGGTAAAAATAGAACTACCATACGATCCAGCAATCCTACTTTGGATATTTATCCAAAGGAATCATAATTAGGTATGTAAAGGGATATTTGCACTCCCATGCTCCTTGCAGCATTATTCACAATAGCCAAGATATGAAATCAAAATAAGTGTCCATCAATGGGTGAATGGATTAATAACGTGTAGATATATATAATGGAATACTATTTAACCATAAAAATAAGAAAAGTCTATCACTTGTAACAATGTGGATGAACCTAAAGGACATTTTGCTAAATGACATAAGCCAGCCACAGAAAGATAAATAGTGTACAATCTTACTTATTTGTGACATATGAAAAATTGAACTTACAGAATTAAAGAGTAGGGAAGGGAATGGAGGGAAAAAGTAGTTGCTGGTCAAGGGTACATTGTTTCAGTTAGACATCTGGAATAAGTTTTGAGATCTGTTGCACAGCAGTGTGACTATAGTGAATAATAATTTATATTTCAAAAAACTGAGTAAATTTCAAATGTCTCACCACAAAAAATGATAAATAAGCAAGGTGATGGATATGTAAATTAGCTTGATTTAACCATTTCACATTGTGTACATATATCAAAGCATAACATTGTACTCCCTAGGTATATATAATCATGATTTGCCAATTAAAATAATATTAATAAAAAATAATATACTCAATAGAGATTTTTAATCACTGTCTGTTACCATATTGGCTTTTTCTTCCCTGGATAATAATTTTTGTTTGATGAACATTTACAATATAGTTGAAGCTCTGATGACTAAAAATTATATCTCTAAGTAGAAAATTTACACATTTTAAATGCCCACTTGTTTGGTAAGTTAAAATTGGTCTCATTTTGTCATCACAATAGCTCTGAAGTGTTTTTATACCTAAATGCGAACAAAACCTTCACTCAAAATAGAGAGATGAAGGGACTTTAGGAAGCTAGTGGCACAGACTTTATTCAAGGTCACATATTCTGATTTTAATCCAATGCTCTTTCCATGATTTCAAAGTATTCCTCAATAATTTTGGGGAAATAAATTGCCGTGGTTGTTGCAAGCTAGAGGAAAGGTGATTAAATCCTTCAGGGAGAAGAATACTTCTCTGATTGTCTTTGAGAGAATAAAACCATAAGGGAAAATTTTCTTCTACAACCTAATGAATATTTTATAGGAGAAAATGTGTGCAGGTTGTGGAGCATGAATCAAGGCCAAATAGGGCCAAATGAGGCTCCTGAGAGCAGAATGCAAGAAAATGCAGTAAAATTTGACTAAGTAAAATGCCAGACCTTC
This sequence comes from Cheirogaleus medius, assembly GCA_008086735.1. Classification (NCBI taxonomy): domain Eukaryota; kingdom Metazoa; phylum Chordata; class Mammalia; order Primates; family Cheirogaleidae; genus Cheirogaleus; species Cheirogaleus medius. Next base: position 24,211,863 of record VBSM01003176.1, on the reverse strand, counting down.
ACATGACCATGGAGAGTGTCACCATCAAGGAAGGTGAAAGATTGAGTCATTCTAGTTGATCACGTTATAAAATAAGCATCTTTTGCTAAATATGATAGTCACCCTGCTGTACCAGACTAGGGCTCCTATCTTGCGAAATTTATTATGTGGAAGTGACAGATTTGCACCTTTTTTTCTCCCTATAGCTACACCAGAACCAGGTACAGAGATTTTAGTGAATTCAGGGGGAGTATGGTATTCAATCAAATAACTTTTGTGACATCATTCCACAATATACCACAGCAATTTTCAAAAAAAAATCATTGTAGGTGCACCTACATGTCTCTCAGCTTATAAGAAAGTAGGATTTTCTAGGGCCGTTGGATGGTGTATAAATAACACATATAAATTTCTTTAAGTTCCTAATTCGGGGACCTTCCTCTTGCTTCCCAGGCATCAGCCGCAGTCTATGTTAGGCAGGATCCCACCTGAATCCTCTTTGCAGACATAGGTTTATGACTCTAGTGGACCTGTCTGTTCCCTTTGGAAAAGAACTGAAAAGCTGTTGAAAACTGTATCATTTTCAATCTTTAAATGGCTTTCAGGTCTATACTAATAAATTTTGAATTCAAAGTTCATAACTTTTAGTTCAGCCACATAATTCTTCTTATTTTGTTTACCATCTCAAGAGCCTTAACATAAAATACTACTTTCATCATTCTAGACCCTTAAGAAAAATTACCTGTCAGTTTGAATTAAAAGTAGTTTATTTTTTAAATATTATAAGAAAAATCTTGTTCTTGGAAAGTACTAAACAAGCTCCAAATCTTTTGTTCAGATATTTTAAAAATATACACAGTAGAATAAAAAATAAGCAATAGAATTATATGTTTAAGCTTATTTCTTACTTTAATTCATGTTACTATATGAATAATTTCATTTGTTATAAATCATGCGATAGCATGGAAAATATACAAGATACAAGAAGTGTATGGTGCAGTGAAAAGTGCAGCACACCAGATAGATTTAGAAAATTCTAGACTCATTTCTGTTTGCCTTTGAATATATGACCTTGAATGAGTCATTTAATCTGTGTTTCATGGCTCTTATCTGTAAATGGGGATAACAGTGTTTTCCTTTAACACATTATTGACTGATTAAGTTACACCTCACATTTCCAAAAATAATATGTGGGTACCCATGGCACTCATTACATAAGCTCCTTGTGTTGATCAATACCACTGCTGGGTAATAAAATGATTTATATTAAGTAGTGAGAGGTATTTTAGTTAGGGTTGAAAATAAGCTCAATATAAGTCAAGACTTTTCTAAGATCTTGCATAAAATGAGTTGATTTTCTGTGGTGAGATCTGGGGCAGAGCTGCTCAATTCCATGCTGGGAAGACCTCACCAGGGTACTATGTTCTGTGCTGAAAAGCTCACCTTAGGAGGTCCTTTCATCAAATTGAGGAGTGTATATGGCTAGGCAATAGCATGGTTTTGGGCCAGTGTCTGGGGGTGGACATGATAAAACTGAAGATATTTTACTTGGAGAATGAATCAATTAGGGACTTGATCAGTATCTTTGATTATGTGCAGTAATGGCACATGTAGCAAGATTTGGGCCAGTTTTGTGAAGCTCTTTCTGGAGGGCAGGAGTAGGATGAATAGGTGGATGATCAAACATAAAATAATTTCTAACAATTAGATATAATTTTAAATTGGATTGGAGTAATAAATTTCTCGATACTTTAGGTATTTAATCACTGTCTAGACAGATGCTTTAGGGAACTTTTGTTAAAGAATTGGCTTAAATTATATCTTAACTGCCAAGGTCCCTTTTCACTTAAATATTTTGTAAATTTGTCATTTTTATTACCATTTATTATTATTGGCTAATTGTTAAATCATTAGATTAAAATAAATTTAATCTTTATTTTTAAGTATATTTCTAGAAAACATCAGCTGAAAATCAAATACATTTATATTACTACATTGTTCTAGTTCACCACATTTCCTTAGGCCCATGTTCTTGAAATATGTATTACTTACTGATAAATGAATTTGTATTTTCTGCTTTAGCTTTTCAAAGTGTTTTTGAATTGTGAGGACATTTTTTTCACCTTTGATATCATCCATACCTCAACTCCTATTCTTTCCTCTCCTCAATTGCTAGCTTCTTAAAATGGTGTCATGAAGACAAAATAAGACCCAGTCAATATAGTTAGAAGAAATTAGGTGAATTAGAGAATTGTCTGACCTCTGAGGGGATGCAAACTTGTTGAAAGAAGGTTAATTTCTACTATTTACTTAAGGAATTATAAAGATGGTACTTTTCTTATAAGAAGAGTAGAATAAGTTAAATCACCTAGCTATTAGCTCAAGTACCTGAATGAGCATTTTACAACTGTTTTGGATCATTCCTATATTGGTGGCATCTTTGTTAGAATTTATGATTTTATTCAAAATTGATTTAGGGTCTATATCACACAAGATTTGTAATCATGTAGTTAATTTGCTACTTCACCCTTCATCAAATGAGGGCAGAAAAAAGATCTTATGCATTATGGTCTTTTAGAATATGTGTGTATGTATTTTTTTTCCCTGAATGTGACGGAATGCAGTAAGCTAAAAGAGAAAAAAGGTAAAGAAATTATATCAAGATATTCATATTTGATATATATCATAGGTATTCAGGTAATTTGCTATTATATAAGCAAATGCTGAATTTAAAGAATGAGGAAATTGTCTTGGAAATTCATCTGAAAGTCAGGAAACAAGAGTTGAAACAACATGCTGTCATTTCACTAGAAAAAAGGATGTCTCAAAACTGAAAATATTAATATTTCCTTACTAACATGGATAATTGATAGAACATTGGTCTGAATGAATGAAAACACTGACTTCCAAAATCTATTCAAAAAAAGGAAGGTTAGTTCCAAATTCTTACAATTACTCAAATAAACTTAATAAAATATGTCCTTATTCAATGTCCTTTTGTATTAGATGGAAAAGATTCATCATCGATGTATTAGTTTCCTAGGACTCCTGTAGCAAAGTACTACAAACTGGGTGGCTTAAAATAACAATTTTATTCTCTCATGGTTTTGGAGGCTAGAAATCTGAAATCAAGATGTTGGCAAGTTGGTTCCTTCTGACAGCCTTGAGAGAGAATCTGTTTTATGCCTCTCTCTTAGCTTCTGATGGTTGTCAGGAATCCTTGACATTCCTAGTCTTCTAGACGTATCACTCTAATCTCTGCTTCCATCTTCATGTGGTGTTCTCTTCTCTGTGTGTCACTCTGTGTCTAAATTTCTCTCTTCCCTTGTTTTATAAGAGTCATTGGATTAGGCCCACCCTCATTCTGTATGACCTCATTATGACTAATTACATCTGCAAAGACCTTATTTCCAAATAAGGTCACATTCTGAGGTTCTGAGTGGACCTTAATTAATTTTTTGGGGGGGAGGGTATAATATTCAGCCCCATATAATAAGTATATTAAACCACCAGCCTAAATAATCAACTTCAACTCCCCTTCTAATGAGTTGTTTGCATATGCAGATATATCTGCAATGTTTGGATTTGTTTTTTAAGAAACAAAATTTGCTTATATCTACATTTTTATTACTAATTTATTAGTGGTTCTTTTGCATTGATATGACAAATATAAACTTTAGCTCATTCTCTCTTTTAATTACCACATATTCCAAATCTATTAAATTAGGACAAGTCATTTTATGGCTACAGTTAGTTATACTTGGAATTCATTGATATAACCATCATCCTCATAATAACCCCCCAGTTTTTTTTTGGAGGATAATAATGTGGCAAAAAAGGGAATGCAGTGAAAGTGTATTACTATCTAAAGTGATTTTCTTCAGTTAAACAGCTCAGGCATGTGATTTGTTCATACCGATGTGTGTTGCTATAATAAAGATTTTATCAAAATGTTTTCTTACTGTCATGTAGATGTTTGAAATAGTCACAGCTGCTGGAGAAATAAACCATAAGCTATGGCTAGAAGATATCGCATTGGGTTGCGCTGATATCTCCCTGTTCTCTAGTGTTTCTCAGGCCAACCTTATTTTTAAATCTAAAAGAATATATTGACATCCACACTATTTACGCTGAGCACACACTGCTGCTGTCCTTTTTCCTTGGCTGGCTTCATCTCTTGCTGGACACCATCCCTCTTCCTTCACTTTTCTGTGGCATCACTGTATGATTGTCATATCTGGCAGTCTTTTGTTGAAATTTTGGTGATTGCAGAGAGCCTGGGAAAAAACTCAAAAATTAATGCCAAAAGTAATCACTTATTACTGTTCCTAGAAACTTCCTGCCATTAGTTAACACACGGGCTTTCTTATTTGCCGCATCCCTCTGGATGCCCCTGTCCTCCCACCATATCGCTGAGCCTTGTTTTGTTTTCCAACTAGTTACTTTCTCTTGGGCTATCTCAAAAATTTCACATTTTCCCCTCTTAGTTATACAGAAGGTTTTAGGTTTTTTTGTTTGCTTCTTTAACTGCACTTTCGGCAGTAGTAGAGGTAAATACGGCAATTACCTTTCATGCTCAAAGAGATCCATCAAAGTATTTTTCTAGACAAAATAAGACAAGAGAAAGCACCACCTCAGATCAGTATTGACATTTCTCTTAAAGCCCTTAGAGCCACTGTAGTCAGCAAACCTTAAACTTATCCTCAGATTCTACTGTGCTTTTTGCTGACCACAACGCCTTTTTGGCAACCTAATGAGTAAGTGTTCTCCTGAGCATTAACCCTAAGGGAGTGTTCTGAGATGTCTCCCTGTACTTTATGATCTGCATGATTGAAGGAAGAAAATTTACATTATAGATTCCAGGGATAAAATGAACCTCTGGTGTTAACACAAGGAACTTGGGAAGTAGAGATGATCTATGCACAGGACAATGTGAAATAAGTAGAGAGTTGGTTTTAAATGTTATGAAGTCCATTGCTTGGGAGCAACTCTCTTTAATTGTGTGGCTTCAATAGCTATTTTGCTGCCCCATTACTTGAGAAACAATTTATGCAGAATGTGTCCACAATAGAAAATCAACATCTGGTAAAAATAAAAGAATTTGTTTTCCATCAAAATTGTGAGGTGTCATTGTTCACATTTTACAGTTAAATAAACAAGAATGTAAAGTAGTGAAATGACTCTCAATCTATATAGCATATGAGTGGCACAGTTGAAAAATAAGGTCAATCAATCCTGATTTCTGATTCACTTTTCTCATCTCTAGGTAAGTTCATTCTCTCAAGTGTGGAGAAAACTTAAGGAGCTCTTTTTATCACAGCAAAGAAAATTATGTAGTATATTCATAGTGAACCAATTAAACTTAAGTAGTGAATGGCTTGGGTAATCTGGGCAGTTAACTGGTAGGTAAGCTAAACTTTCTCTGTATTTATGTATCCTCTGTGGGCTGAAGCCTTGCAAACTGTGCGTCATTAACTAACTCCCTACTCTTATTTTTGAAAATGTTTAAGCTATAATTTCTCATCAGCCAGATGTAAAATAGTCAGGAACATGTACATAATAAATTAGTTTAGGTTGAAGTAACTGGTCATGGATTGAGATTAATGATATTACTTAGTTTTGCATCATCTTGCCAAAACCGGAGGGAGTAACACAGTTAAACACAGGAGAGAATAAGCGGCAACTGAAACGTTGTCTATCACCAAATGAAAGTGTCTACAGTAGTTATTACCTCAAATCTCTCTTGTATCATAAACTATTGCAAAATATCTTCTCCCAGCTTCAGTGTAGTGAGAGACATAGTCTCCTTATAGTTATAATGTAAGTGCATTTAAATGGGATAATATATGTAAAGTACCTTGAGCAATTTCTGGCATTTAGTTGGGGAAAAATAAACATGAATTTTCCCTTACCATTGCTTATTAAGTTTTTATACAGATAATGAAAGAAAGCTTTTCACGAGGGCTGCAGAAAAAGTAATAATGCCTACGAAAAATTTGAATAAGTTTTCAGGATATGTTCAGCCTTTGTAATGAGCATTTCTTGCTAAATTAGTTGGTTTTACTGTGCTTTTTATATTACTCAGCTGACACTAAATAAGTTATCTATTGAGTTGGTATTTTTTCCCTTTTGCATACAGATATGGATACAATATTAAACTTGGTATGCATTCACCTAAGAGAACCATATACAAGAACTTTCTGAAAAGGGTAGGGCAGGGAATTAAAAATCCAGGCTCTCAGAATGTTTTTTCCTTGGTATTGCCAGTTGGATTAAATATTTGTCTGTAAATAAGCATTACCCTTGCTAGTGTGTCTGACATTTTTCTCACCTTCCCATCTGCTTGACTTTGCTGTAAGAGTTGCTCCAAGTACCTTTGTTCTTAGGGATTTTCCAGATATTTGATCACTTTCTTTGACTTCCTTTCTGCTCATCTTCCGGTTATAACCCAGTTCTTTCTCCTGACTTTCAGTTGCTGCATTTGCTGGGCAGTCTTGCTTCATTTTTGATTCCTATTTACTCTGAAGCTGTAATTAGTAGTTTTTAGGCTCTGAAATATGGTTTTCCCCTACCCCCAATTTCTATATAGCCTTGTGGTCTTATCAGAGTGATGCATATGGTGAGTGTTCAATGAGCAGTTGTAGATTTGATTTCCTGACTCTTTACGTCTTTGATTCCTACTGTTTTCCTACTGCTGCTTCTAGGATTTGACAGGGTATATTTATTCAATTAGTAATAAACATGCAGAAAAAAGACAGGAAGATTTTATCTGTGCTTCACCGATAATCAGATTCAGTCTATTCATTGATAATTATTGACTGAGGCCATCCTTGTCTCGGATTTGAAGCTAGTGAATATGTTGTACATACAGCAGAAGGTAACATTTTAACTACAGAATAAAAACCACAGCCCACCAACTGGATGTTTTATCTCAGAAACCATATATATAGGGCATTTCCAGTATATGGATCCTTTGGTATCAAGTATTAGGCAAAATCTATATTGTTAACCATGTGAAGACATTAAACTAGTAGATATTTTATTTTACTTGGCATATTATTCTCCAATGACAAAAAATATCAACCAAAAAATCTTAGTAGAAGGAGTTACATATAAAATAGGAATAATAATTTAAGACAAACAATAAAGATATACATTAAAATATTTATCTATCTTAGTCTACTTGGGCTGTTCTATAACAAAATACCTTGGACTGGGTAAACTTATAAGCAACAGAAACTTACCACTAACAGTTTTGGAGGCATAGAAGTCCAAGTCCAAGATCAAGGCATCAGCAGATTTCGTGTTGGTGAGAGCTTGCTCTCTGCTGCATGAGATGGCACCTTCTAGTGCTAACCTCACATGGTGGAAGGGGCAAGAGAACACCCTTGAGCCCCTTTTATAAGAGCACTAATTCCATTAAAGAGGGTGCAGCCCTTATGCCTAAATCACTTCCCAAGGGCCCCAACTTTTAATACTATTACATTGGGGTTTAGATTCGAACATGAATTTTTAGAGACACCAAACATTAAGACCATAGCACTATCTAAAATAAAATAATTGTGGAAATTACCATTTTCAACCTAAATTTATTTTTAAAGTTTTAAAAATCTGGTCTGTATTTAAGTAGAAGTATATTTCTAAAAATGAGTACCTTAGGATGATTTTTTATTCTATCATATAAAAAGAAGTAAAAAATTATGTTTAGTTATTCTAGGCAAGGCCGATGTTTTTAAAAACAAAACTATTTGAAAAAAATTTACTGTCGAGTGTGCATTCTTATATCGCTAATGAAAGCTTTGCTGTCTTAAATGAAAGGAAACGAATATATGTATAAAAGATAACTTTTTTCACAAGTTTTATTCTGTCTTTAACAGAGTCTTGAGATGCTGTTAATGTCTAAAGGGATACTCTCTGGCTGCAGAATTTTTGTGTTTTTACTTTCAAGGCCTCTGTTGTGGTATTCACATACTGGTTAAGCATATTGGTTTTTTCATTTTTCTGTTAATATTTTAAGCAGCAACTTGAATGATCAAACAGAGATGGTAAACAGATATTTAATGTGCAGAATTTTATGCAATCATTTGTATTTATCTAACACTTTATATTTCTAACTCCTTTTCATGTTGTTAGACCTTCACACAGCATTCCTGTGCATATGAGCTTAGGAGCTTTGTATTTTTCTGAGATGACAGATACCAGCATTGAGAAAATGAATCAGGGCACTGGGCATCTGAAATTTCTTCTTTCCTCCTTGGTCTCGGAATGTGGTAGAAGACACGTCTAATATCTTTTGCTTACTTGAAAGAATAACTTCATTTCTATGCTAGATTTAGGCTATGTTGACTTGGGGCAAGGAGAGGAAGTGTATGATATTTAGATGAATGGGGAATTTATTAAGAGCTAGGCTATTTAGGGGAGAAATGTAGCAGTTTAACATATGCGTAGCACTTATAATGTGTTAGGCTGTAGATATGAAAGTTAATAACTGTCTTCTGCTGCTGGTCCTATTCATATCTCATCTTACCCTTTCAGCTTTGCCTACTCCAAGTTGTTCCCTGTGCTGCTAACACATAGCAACTGAGCAGATCTCTCTCTTATTGCAAATTTGTTATTTATTCCCCTATTAGAAACTTATTTTAGGCTCTTTGTAGTCCAGAAGAAGGAGGTCAAGCATCCAAACTACCCCCTAACCCATCTGGGCTCTCAGCCTCACTCAACTCACCAGCCACCTCATGGTTCATGCTGTAGTAATGAACCACCTTTGAGTCTATTTTATACCTCCACAGTCTTGCTCCCTCTCCTTAATTCCTGGAAGACCTTCTTGCCAGAAAACGTTTCCTGAACCACAGTTGGTTTAAGTACCTCTGTGAAGAAAATTAGAATATTTACCCCAAAATATACTGCTTTGGTATGTTTTGACATGACCGTTCAGAGGGACTGCAAAACACAATAGCCCTGAAAAGCTGTCTGGTTTGAGGAAAACTTGTAACTGTAGAGGAAATGTACACTGGTGAGAAGAAACAAAAAACATATGTAAACAGGCTTTCTCTGAAGCTCTCCTTAGATATAGGAAAGATTAACTCACAGGAAAAGAGACTAAGTCTCACACTTTTAAAGGTATGTCAGAAAAACTTTTACCACAGGCTACCATCTATTTTTTTCTGAGGGTAGCGCCAAGATACCTAAAATATTTTCACCTGTATAACAAGACAACCTTTGCTTGAGGTGCTTTCCTCCCTTCACTCTCCCATAACCTGTGACACCACCTTCCCTGAGAAGTCCCAAGCCCCTATTCTTTCTGTAACCTTAGGATGGCATAAAAACTTCAAAGTTTAAGTCATCTGGTTCTTCCTTTGAGCTTCATACTTTATGTGTGGCTTCCATGTCCATATGAACATTAATACATTTTTATACTTTTTTCTTGTTAATCTTTCTTTTATTACAGAGGTGTCCCAGCTAAGAACTTACGAAGGTGGAGAAAAGAAAATTATACATTTTTTCCCCCTTCCTCTGCTCCAGGCTTCTGTAGGGACCAGGGTCCTTGGTTCCCTCAAGTTTTGTTAAAAAAAAAATTGATAAGAGATTGATTAATAGGAGACAAGAGCATACAAATTAATTTAATGTGTAAACACAGGAGCCTTCAGAATGAAGACTCAATTTTCCCATGAGGTACAAAAGTTTATGAAGAATGGGGACTTGGATTGTGGAAAAACAGGTTTTAGTGGGAAGACAGGTTATATGTAGCAATTCAATCAATACTATTCTCACTTTTCTTGTGGTGAGTGTTCTTCATTGATAGCGAATTGCTCTCAATTTCAAGGTGCAAGGTAAAGACCATTTCCTTGAATAAAAAGATCATATTATAATCAAACTGTCACTATGGGCTCCTTAGAAGAGTGGTTGATTCCATGACTAGGACCAGGAAGATACAAATAAGCCTGGAGCATCTTGTGGTGCCAGAAAGCAAAACAGCTCCCTAATAAAGAAAAGAAAAAAGAACAGGTATTTCAAAGAACACAATAGCCAATCTAAAAGAGCTCCCAATTGTCAAAGCTGGAATAATTTGAGGATAAAAAATGATAATATTGGATTAATACTCAAAGAATAAAGTAAATATTCTTGAGTCCTAATATAATTCAATGATAAATGAAAGAAAAGGGAAATTTTTCCTTACAGAAAATTTCTAATTAATGTAGATAGAAAGAGGGAAATGCAAAGTCACCATATGAATACTAGAATAACAATTTTTACAGGTAAGATCAACTGATGAATACTAAAATCAGTGTGCAAAAATTAAGAGGATATTTGCGTAGTCTCAAAGTATCTCCACTATTTATTACTTAGCAAGGGGAAAAAAGAAACTTTATAGTGAAGAAACACAGAAGACACCACCTTAAAAAAATGACCAAGTTTAATATCACTTGTGATAATGTATATCTACATTATGTACTTTCTGAAATTGTGCACTGAGAAGGGTATATCACTTCTATGATATTTATCCCCCAAATTTATGACTTTATTCTAATCATGAATATGTATCAGACAAACCCCAAATGAAGGAATTTACTATAAATATCTGACAATTGCTCTTTAAATGTGTCAAAGTCATAAAAGACAACAAAAATCTCAGGAGCTAATATAGGTTAGAGGACAACTAACTATTAGATGTAAAAGCAATATTATTTGTGATGGTTATAATTGTATGTGTCAGGTTGACTTGGCTAAGGGATTCCCAGATAGCTGGTAAAACGATGTTTTTGGATGTGACTGTGAGAATCACTGGAAGAGGTTAGAATTTGAATCAGTAGACTTAGTAAAGAAGATCTGCTGTCATCAATGTGGGAAAGCATTGTTCAATCCAGTGAGAATCCACATATAACAAAAAATGCAGAGCAAAGGTGACTTCTCTCTTCATGAACTGGGACATCCATCTTCTCCTCCTGCCCATGGACATCTGACATCCTTGTTCTTAGGCCTTTGGACTCTGGGACTTACTTAATTAGATGAACTAATATAAGTAGTATAAGTCTGGTTGTCCAACCAGACTCAGGAGATCAGAAGGCCTTAGGAGAGAGTGCTTCAGAGATAAAAGGAGAATCAATAGAATATATAATGATTGAAAGCTTAGGAAAAAATCAATATGATAAAGCCACAAAAAAAGATAATCCATTTGAACTTTATGCTAAAATTTTGTGCTTTTGGTGTACAGGAGTAAAAGCATTGAACCTACAGAGTAGGAAATCTACTTCTAGTATTCTTCTTTGATAGAAAATTTATGTACTCATCAATCTCCACTTGACTCTTACAGGTGACATCATCTTATCAAATGAGAAGTCAAGAGATACTGGCTGTGGTTTGTGGGATAAAAAATGTAGGTTTAAATACATTGTTTAAAATTGCATAGTTGACCAACCAGAACAATGATAAAACAATATTACCATAAGGAGTAGATGAGAGAGTGTAAGGAAAATCATCCTTATTTATCATATTAGGAAGTCAATAGGCAACATGAAAAGTTAATCACACAATGAAATTTAGATACAGCAAAACTTCAGAAAGAGAAGTTAACCACCTAATAACTAGAAAAAATAAAGAAAAATTTGAAAAAATTGATGGAGGATGTGGATTGGGTTATTGAGGGAAGAGGAATTTTGAGATGGACGCTTACAGTTCTTTTTATGATTTTTCCATGACTTTTAAGTATATATTCATATGTATTACTTTTTATTTTTACTGTTCTAACAATATAGTTATAACCTACTAGAGCCACTAAACTATAGCCAAAAGAGATAAATGTGTATGTATTTTCTTTTCTTTAATATATATCAATGTGTATATATACACATGTATGTATAGGTACATTTGAATTATCAAATATAAAGCTAATTCACCAGGAATGATTTCTAGCAATAGATTGAGGAATTCAAGTTACAGGTGTCTTCAGGTTAATTATTTAAGCAATAACATTTTTTTCTAAGCTGAAAACAACAAATTGGTAGCCTGTTTTCTTAAATTGATACCAAGCTCCCATGTCTAGTGTTTAATTGAACACAACTAAGTTTATAGTCAAAAGTCCCTTGATTATCACTCATTTTATTGAACCCTCCTAAGTTTGTAGTTGAAAAATAAATGCAGATGAGTGATTCATTTAGGAGTAGATGTCTAGTGACTAAATGTTGGTGTAATTTGACATATAAACTGATAGTATGATTCTTTAGGTAACTATAATCTTTTATCAACTGTCTTAGGCTAATATTGAGTGGACTGAACATTTTGAAGAAGTTAATTTACATACTAGTATTGAATAATTAAATAAAGAAGTTTTTACATAATTGTTCTAAATAGGTTCAGGTTAAATACTTTTCACATGTTCCTTAGTCACTCAGCAAATGACATTTTTAAGAAAGAAGTCATTGATGTTCAGAACTTAACTTGGATGCTACTTGGTAGGATTTCACTATGGACAGAAGAACCTGTTAAAAATAAGAATTTGGTACTGAAAACACATCCCATCTAAGTTGTTAAGGTAATGTGGCTGCTATAATGAAGCATTAAATATATCTGCATAATTTACCGACTGTAATCCAAACTGTAAAACCCAGCTATTGCTCTGATATTTGTTCAAAGGGACTTTTGCCCACCTGTCTACAGGTTGGACATCTTCCTGGCTCTTTCTCAGACCATCCACTAAACTTCTGGTGGGAACACTATATTTCCTTGCTCTGATGGTCACTGCTTAGGTGTTGACCTTCGGCAGTCTTTCTCAGAAGTGGTCTGGTAAATCTCATTCTGGCTTCATTCACCTTGCTGTGAGTAAGAAAGCCTTTTCTTCCTCTGGCCTCCCAACTGGAAAGGGGAAGGGACAACACTCAGCATGGGCTGGAAGCATTTATAGATGTATTTGACTATTTTCCACCATACACACACTAATGGCTCTACTTTTTCCCTTTTTCTTCTTTCAAAGAGGAGTGATGGCATGGGCACTGTAGCCAGATTTGCTCAAATTCCAACTCCACTGCTTACTAGCCATATGTCTTTAGGAAAGTGTTTCTCTTTTCTAAGGCTTAGTTTCTTCATCTGTAGAGTGTGAATAACAATTGTATTTCTCCATAAGATTTGTGTCATGTGTAAATGAGATTTTGCATGTAATAATATGCTTGGTTAGCACAGTATTTGGTATAGAGCTGGCATTCCACGAATGCTAGTTATTATTATTTTACTTTTTCTTCTTCCTCTCTGCTGCCAAAAATACTTAGTGGCATGTGGTGTGAAGGCAATTGACACATAAATCTAAGTGGGGATATTGACAATATAAGCCTGAAAATGTGTCTAAAATGAGGCACTGGGATTAAACAAGTAGCTGGCCTATTATAAAATTAAGCAAACAAAATATCTTTACCTTTGTGGAAGTCTATGCTGCTTAATTCTTTACTAAAATGTATATTTCTAGATGCACAGTTGTAAAATACCCATTATAGTGTGGATTTTCATTATTGATATAGTTATCTGGCAAATTTGTGAACAAGGGATAATAATATTGCCTTGTGCTTAAAAATAAAAGCAGTAGGTTCTGGAGTCTGTCATGCTTCCTGAAACAGCCGGATATTATTCCTATATTTTTTGAAGAAGTTTTTCTCATTAAAATTCAGTCCCTTATCTGCCATTGATCCAGAATAAATTGCTAACTAGCATTCAAATAGTTAAATTGTTTTCTGAAATCTATGATGATTATGTTGAAGCACTATTTGATAGTGTTCTTTTTTTCACCAAGTAATTTTTGTCAAAATATGCCTTCAATATTCACTTTGGTTACAACTAAAATGCTGTCACAGTGTTCCTAAGATGCTGTCAATGCAATTTCGTAGTAAATAATATTATAATGTCAATGTATGACCAAGGTGACACGATGTCAAGGATACACTCAGCATGGCTATATCATAAATTTAATGGAAAATGCATATTTATGGAGCCCTTAAGATGTCAAAATCGAATCATGCAAATGTTATATTACTGAGAATAAAGAGATCAAGTTGGAGGAAACTTTGTTAAAGATTATGTAAATTCTACTGAATAAAGGAAATTTCAAGTTATAGCAGTCAAGGTGCCTTCAGATTATAAAATGCTGTCATATCTCCTATGACAATTCTGGAGGACTCCCTCAGCTCTGTTGACAATACTTGATGTCCTTGGACTTGAGGAATTTTGTGTAAGTAATTTACAAGTTCTACCACCATGATTTGCCAATATTACTAGAGAACTTCTAATTACATGAAGGGGGTGAAGTAGTAAAAAGTGTTCTAATTCCAAGTCCCGCCCACTGTGATGACATTTTTTCTTCCAGCCTGCTTTCCTGTTTTAGTAGTGGAAGGATGGAATTGAGATCTTGGACCTACTGCAGACTCCTCCTCTTTGTGGAAAAGAGGAATGTCTATCTGCAATTCTGATATACACTCCACAGATTTCTAGATTTCTTCTATTATAAATTCATTCCTTTTTGTTAAGATTTTAATATGTCATTTCTATTAGGGAGAGGAGCACATCAGACATTGTCCACATTTATCAACATGTTTTTCTTTTTCTTTTTTTTTTTGTTTTATGAATCTTCCGTATAGTTTCCCTGTTGTCAATTTCATTTAGTTCTGATTTGATCTTAATGATTTCACTTCTTCTGCTGGGTTTGGGGTTGGTCTGTTCTTCTTTTTCCAGCTCTTTGAGATGATTCATTAGGTTGTCTGTTTGTGATCTTTTCGACTTTTGGATATAGGCATTTATGGAAATAAACTTTCCTCTCAGGACTGCTTTAGTCGTGCCCCACAGGTTTTGATAACTTGTGTCTCCTTTGTGATTTAGTTCAAAGAATCTTTTGATTTCCATCTTGATTTCCTCGTTTATGAAGTGATCATTCAGTAGAAGGTTGTTTAGTTTCCATGACTTTGTGTAGAAATGAGAGTTCTTGTTAGGGTTGATTTCTACATTTATTCCATTGTGATCTGAAAAGATACATGGTTTAATTTCTATTTTTTAAAATTGTTTGAGACATGCTTTGTGTCCTAGGGTAAGGTCAATCTTAGAGAATGACCCATGAGCTGATGAGAAGAACGTATATTCAGTGGTTTTGGAGTAGAATGTCCTGTAAATGTCAGTCAGGCCCATTTGTTCTAGAGTTCTGTTTAAGTCCATTATTTATTTGTTGATTTTCTGTTTGGAGGATCTGTCCTGTGCTGTCAGCAGGGTGTTAAAGTCTCCAGCTATTATGGTGTTGTTGTTTATCCATTTGTTTAGATCAAGTAGAGTTTGCTTTATGAGTCTGGGTGCACCTAGGTTGGGTGCATACATATTTAGAATTGTTATGGCTTCTTGTTGAACTGTACCCTTCACCATTATATAGTGACCTTCTTTGTCTTTTATTACTTTTGTTGATTTAAAAACTAAATTGTCTGTTATCAGCACCACAACACCAACTTTCTTTTGGCTTCCATTTGCTTGGAATATTGTTCTCCACCTCTTTACCTTTAACCTAACTGCATCCTTGCAGGTTAGATGTGTTTCCTGAAGGCAGCAGATAGTTGGCTTGTACTTTTTTATCCATTCGGCCAGCCTATGTCTCTTGAGTGGGGAGATCAAGCCATTCACATTTATTGAGATAACTGATAGGTGGGGCAGATTTCTATTCA
>VBSM01003176.1:24172935-24196107 GCA_008086735.1 Cheirogaleus medius | reverse complement strand
GCTTTTGAGTAGATTTACATTTGTGAGTGTTTATTGTGCTGATCCATGGGTAACGCTGTTTTGAGTACTTCTTGAAGGGCTGGTCTTGTCTTGTTGTCTTGGTGAATTCCCTCAGTCTTTGCTTATCAGAGAATGTCTTGATTTCTCCTTCATATACAAAACTTTGATTTGCAGGGAATAAGATTCTAGGCTGGGCATTATTCTGTTTCAGAAGAATGAGAATGAGGCCCCAGTCTCTCCTTGCTTGTAAGATTTCAGTAGAGAAGTCTTGCGTTATTCATATTGATTTTCGTTTGTATGTTACTTGCTTCTTTCATCTTACAGCTCGTAGAAGGGCCTCTTTAGTTGATATTTTGGTCAGTCTAATGACTGCATGTCGTGATGTCTTCCTGTTTGCATTTAATCTTCCAGGGGTCCTTTGAGCTTCTTGAACTTGTATCTGGGGATTTTTAGCAAGGCCTGGGAAATTTTCCTCTATTATATCTTCAAATAGCTTATCCAACCCTTGAGTGTTTTCTCCTTCCCCTTCTGGTAACCCTATAACCCTCACATTAGGTTTCTTCACATAATCCCACATCTCTTCTAGGCTTTGCTCTTCTTTCTTGTTTCTCTGCTTATTTCTGTGACTGACTTATTTAATTGGAAGGTGTTATCTTCAGTCTCTGAGATTCTTTCTTCTGCTTGATCCACCCTGTTCTTGAGGCTTTCCACTGTGCTTTGTAGATCCCTGAATTGATTCTTCATTTCCAGGAGTTCAGTTTGATTTTTCTTTATTATTTCAATTTCTTTAGTGAATTTTTCTTCCAGGTTCTGGAATCTTTTTGTTGTTTCTTTGTGTTGGTTATCCAGTTTTTCTTGAGAGCAGTATTTCTTTAAAGGGAAATCTTATCGAATTCTCATAGAAGAAGTTCACCTGTATCTCTCTGGAATAGGGAGCTAGAGAGTCTTCAGGCCTCTAAGCTCCCCATTTAGCTTCCTCTTGGTGCCTACAAGGTCTTTCATTTCTAATTATTTCTGAATGTGTTCCTTCCTCTTCCTCTCACCACCTTGCTCTGATTCCTTCACTTGCACAAGATCCTTCATAATCACTTCTTAGCATCAGGGCCTACTCTATCTGTGGCTTCTGTTTATGAATCTCAGCTGACATTGTTGATGAGAGAGAGAGAGGATCTGATCCACCAAATTATTGTTTTTCTTTTTGGAATAACTCTCAAGTTATTAGCACTGGGCAACGTATGGTTGGTTTTCATTTGAACCATAGTTTAAACCTGAATGGGAAGTTGGATATGGCAAGCCTTACTCAATGTTGCTTAATTTGTTAAAATCTTTGTTTATTAAAGATTACAGCTTGATCTAGAATGCCAGAAATATGCTCTTTGTAGAAATTAGCTTCACAATTATTTGAATTTGTATTTTCTCCTTTATAATCATGCAAAATATTTTTTTAATTTTTAATTTTCTTAATTGGCTATCACTTTTGCATATTTCACACAAAATCTCTTTTGATTAAAAAACACTTAGTCTAAGTTAAAGAATATAAAAATTCCTTTTAAAAGAGAAATTGCCAAATTTAGATCTGTTTGGATTTTTCATAGATTTTGCTAACGTTAATAGCATGTAATAGTTCATATCAAATAGCTTTGGATATTGCAAATTCAATATTGTTTCTCCTTTATGCCAAAGACCATGATTTGCTCCATGAAGGTCTTCTGTTATTTTACTCAACACTTACAATTCATTTTAGACTGTGTCTAAAATAAATCTAATTTCATTACTAGTATTTAGTCAGAATTCCTATCATATATCTGAAAGTTGTTTTAAGGTCAAATTTGATATATATGTTTATTCAAGATTTTTCATCTTCAAGCAGATTCATAAAATATTGTGTGTTATTTTTGAATTGCTCTAATGACTGTCAAAGCTCTAGCTACCATTAAGACCATTTCACATAGTAACAAATTCAAACTGTATGCATTTAAAGACTCTTTGAAAAGAATAAGAAAAAAAAAGAAATTCAAACTGTAGGCTACCATATATGGCACAAAAGAATGCATCTAGATTTAAAGCAAAATTCTTGTTTTGTATCTTTCCCTTTCCCCATAAAATTAAGCCATTACCAAAATGGCTAAAACTAAAAAGACAATACTAATTGTTGACAAAGATATGGAGCAATTAGAAGGCTCATCTGGTAGCATTCAGTGCTCAATTAGTCTGAAAAATGTAGATTCATGCCTATTCCTGTAGACTTACATATATACAACTTAAATAGTAATATGAATTATTTAATATTGCAACATATTTTCCAGCTGCCATGTGCAAATGTTGCAAATATTGCCCTAATTCATGACTATCTTTAGAAACACAATTGTTTCCAGACAATTTAGACAATTTTCCAAAACAAAATGAGAAGCAAGAGAATGGGCTCTTGGTGCTATTGGGAAATATCCCATGCAAGAATTCCTTTCATTCATGCTTTCTGTGAAGAAGGATTTGATAAGTTAACTAATTTTTCTTTCCTCTTTCCTGAGTGTTTCTACCACTCAAATCCTCTTCACAATTTTAATCACCTGTGTTAGCAATACCACAATTATTAAACCTTTATGGTTTTGGATCAGTTGTCTTTAGTTTGAAGATACAGGGTCAAGTGGTCAAGTGATATGGAGGAGAATTTTCCTGGGATTTGAACAGTGTTTATCAGGAGAGCAGAGTTATTGGTTCTTTTTAATCAGCCTTAGTCCTGGAACCTGAGTGACTGAGAATTATGGATGGTCGTTGTCCAATGCTCATTCTAGTATAATAAAAGTTTGTACTAAATATCTTATATGGCAGCTAAAATCCCATTATGAAAAATTCCATGGCAATATCCAGAACCTTTGTTTATATGTAAGTTTTATTGTACCTTACATTGTATTGCGTTTGCTTGAGAGAAATGGCCTATAGTCTGGGCTTTGAATAGTTAGAAAACAAAAACCCAAAACCTAAAGTATGGAAAGACTATCTAGAATTGAGCTGGCCACATAGTTGTTACTCAGTGTCTTTTAAATTAGTTCAAATCTGAAGCAGCAATATTTGTATAGTAGCACTTTCTAATTTGGGCCTATGTTAAATTAGGTCAATGTTTCTCAATGTTGAAGCAAACAGATGATGTTGCTAGAGCTTGAGAGATATAAAAGCAAAAAACAAATATCTGTAGCGTTCATAAATTTAGCATTGTTAGCCCTTTTAGAATGATCATTCATGGGATAATTTTCCAAATAGATCACAATTTTCAACAAGCAAAAGTTACTAAATTGTTTATAAAATTAGTTTTCTCAAGGTTATGCTAATATCTATTTATAAGGAAATGTGCCAAAGATTAGAGATCAGACTGCAGTAGATGGAAATGTTTCTCATAAAAGTTATTTAAAGAATTTTTTTGCATAAATTTAGTCTGACTTCTTACTGTTGGAGCAGACATCAGACTAAACCTGTGAAAAACAGCCCTTTCTGAGTATATGAAGAACTGATAGAATTAGCCAGAGATTTTTTTTTATTCATCAGGGAAAAGTTCATCAGGAGAGTGATGAAGGCACCATGTACTGTTGGTTTCCTAAGGGATAAAAGCTGCCTGGAGTTGATTTTTAGAAAGCAGATTAAAAAAACCACCATGCTGTGGTCTTCACTTTTAAGTTTGATTACCTGTGGGATAACTACTATTTTATCTTCTCACAGAATTAACAGTTATCAATTTCTAGTCTGAGAGGATTTTTTTTTTGTCAAAATAAATACTTCAAATGCTGAGAAATCAAAATACAACGAATATATATCTACTGGGCTTTTAAGTACAAAAATAACCTGATCAACATTATTCAAAATTTCCTTTTTGTTTTCCTTATTAGCAATATGTGTATTAGAATAATAGTGCTTCCTTATGTGTTTGGCATATGAATCAGATAAGTTAGAATTGTGTCAGATACCTAACACATGTACAATAAATAATATTATTATTAAATTGTTTAAATTTAAATACTTTTGGACTTTTAAAGCAATGCTGTAGAAGTGTTTCTTTATATACCCTTTAAAGATTTTAAAGGTATATTGGAGGGATCATTTATGACCTTTTTGCATATAAGCAGTGATTCACAGAGAGCGGTCAGAGGCTCAGACACACAGCAAGGTAGGTTTGTTAGACTAGATGGGATGAGATGAGATGAGAAAGTAAATATCTTGATCGGAAGGGAACTGAAAAAATGGTTAATTTTGTTTGAAAATCCATCAGTGTGGCTGATTGGCATCCCAACATGAAAAATGGTCATGAGATGACTTGTTCACTTTTCAACTAAATTAACAATTATAAAAATTTAATAACCACATGCTGTTAAAACTAATTTAGAAATTAGCAATTGATTATATAGCACTTTGCAATTTTTAAGGTCTCTTCATTAGTAATGAGTGTGATCTAATCACATTTGCAGAGCTAGAACTATGCCTTGGGTAGAGAGAGTCTGGAGCCAGGAGAATTGGTCCTCCCTAATGGTGGAGGTAAAATACCTACCTGTATCCAGCATCTCAGGAGGGCCCTTCCTGTCGTCCAAAAGAGACTCATCAAAGCCAAGGTGTTAATGGCTTAATGGTACTTCCTAGGAGTTATATTTTTGTTTGAAAGAAAAAACCTATAAAAACAACAGTTAAATTAATAGCCATTCAGAGAGAATTTTAGTAATCTAGAGAAGAATTTTTTTTGGAGTCAGATCATTAAATAGGTAACTGCTTTATTCTCTCTATATAACATTTATATACACATATTATATATAATGCAGACATAATATATGCACACATAGGATATGGTGAATATGTAATGGATATATATAATATGATATAATATGTATCTCTCTATATTAATATATATACATACATATACACATACACATATATAAATAATATATCTGTCTTTGGTCCTTCTGGGGATTCTGTTGAATTTTGCATGTCCCGGGGAATGACTGAAGACTCTCCATCTGGATGGTAGGAGATAGAATGTGTGTCAACTGTTCAGTTTACAATTCCTCTTTGTCCCACTTTGGGACATGCCCTGTCAGGACTCAGCAAAGACTCAGGAGGATTTCTGTATGGATGTCTGGAGCTCTTTTTCTGCATAGTTCTTTTATCTCTGGAAGCCTGCAATGCATGTTGCAGCCAACCCCTCCTCCCTAAACCCTATGGAATCTGGCACTTACTATCATTTTGCTGGGTTGTGTAGCCTCTAGCATTGCTTTTTGCTGCCTAAGTGATTTTTTTGAAAAATTAAACTTTGCAAGGAAAACAAATACGCAGTTATTTTCCTCAAAGAAATATTTTGCAGCCTACACAATTTAGTACAATTTCATAATTTATAATGCCTTTGTGGAAGAGAAAATCAATAACTTTTACTTAATTCTAATAATTGTTTTTATAAAAAATAGAGTTGACTTACTGTATGTCCCAACAGAACCACATTACACACATTTTTTTACCCCAAGTTATATACAGGAGTCATTCTAAGGATTAAAGTCAGGAAAAAAAATGAATTCTGGAAGTTGGCTCAATGTACCTTCTAACTATCATGTAGATCATTTCTGTTTATTTTTATAGTTCAGCTCTGCAGAAGTTTTTCAAAAGACAAAACCTGATTTAAATTCAACTTAGTTCTTCATCATGCGCTTTTGGTTAGAATGTTTTTACTTTTGCTACCTGAGTCGTTTTCCTCTTTGTGTTTATGTTAGGGCAGCCAGTTCATTTTCCCTCATTCTCCTCCCCACCTCACCTCCACACTTAAGGTAAGTTGTCTCCATCCCAGGAAGTAGAATCTCCCTCAGTGAATGCCTAAATTGTTAGTCTAAGCCAAAGCCATTGACGTATTTCAGTTTGTGAAGATTTCCAGTCTTTCCAAACCTCCAGCAAGATCAATTCCTCAAAGGTTTCAATAAGACTATTAAAAGTTGTAGTTAATAATATCATTTACTGTATATATTGGGCCTTTCTTAGCCCTCAGTATTTTCTGTATTAGAAAATTTCTCTTTAATCTTATAATTTTACATATTTTAAATCAAAATATAGCACTATTAAAATAAAGGATGCATCTGTGTCCAATAACATATACTAATATAAGAACAACAAAATTCTGGTAGGAGAGGATTCCACAGCATATGTTAACGGGCCAGGTGGGAATCCTGAGGCTGTCTTATAATTCTGTCTATCCACCATACACATTAGCTTCACCTACTTCCAGAGGCAGAGTTTTGATTAAGTTTATGTTCCTTAAATTTCAGGTCTTTTCACTTGCCTGGGTCACTGTGAGTGCTGGGAATAAGAAAGCATTTTCTTTTCTTTTCTTTTCTTTTTTTGAGACAGAGTCTCATTCTGTTGCCTGGGCTAGAGTGCCGTGGCATCAGCCTAGCTCACATCACAGCAACCTCAAACTCCTGGGCTCAAGCAATCCTTCTGTCTCAGCCTCCTGAGTAGCTGGGACTATAGGCATGCACCACCATGCCCGGCTCATTTTTTCTATATATTTTTAGTTGGCCAATTAATTGCTTTCTATTTTTAGTAGAGACGGGGGTCTCGCTCTTGCTCAGGCTGGTTTCGAACTTGTGACCTTGAGCAATCCTCTTGCCTCGGCCTCCCAGTGTGCTAGGATTACAGGCGTGAGCCACCATGCCCGGCCAACAAAGCATTTTCATATAAGCATTTCTGTGTCAGCATTTGTAATTCAAGAAGAAAAAGACCTAAAATCTCCAGTTCTTTGTTGTAATTTCCTTTCTCATATGCCCTTTCTTACCTAAAAATAAATAAATAAATAAATTTTGGTAGATCTTTAGACACCATTCATTAATATCTCTGAACAGACCTCCCAGGCCCAGGTGACTTATGACTTAAAGATTGATTTCTGGGGAAAAATTAAAGTTTTATACCTGCAAACACAGCACCTGAAAATTTTTTGGTGTTTAAGTTTCAATATTCTGCTCAAGGTAAAAATAGGGGCAGCCTCCAAAGTGATTCTCTGAACAATTAAAGACATGTTAATGCTATGGAAATTTTAAAAAAGAAATGTATGGAAATAAATGAAGAAAACCAAAATGAGAACAGTGGCTATTTATTTAGAGCTTGCTACAGAAAGGGAGTCAGCTACAATCACTTGCATTTGGCAGAAACTCAAAGGCAAGTAGGGGAATGGACAAATTTTTGAGGGAAAAAGAAAGGCTTTAGGTGTGTTCTGATTGGAGGTTGTTGACATGGGGAAGTTGCAAGCAACTATTATCTAGAATCTAGAAGCAGGGCATTCTATTATGATTTAGGGAGCATATTATTTGGCTTTGTTTTTTTCTTACTGGAAGTCAATAGGGAAGCTGTCAGTCATTGACCAAGTCTTGACCATCTTTAGGGTTTTATTGTCATAAATGGTCTGGCCATTGCCTGTTTTATATTCAATCTTTCAGGTATAATGATGGTGAATTTTCTTTACTATTTTTTAGATACTGAAAAATAGATCACAAAGGCAGAATAATGAAAACAGTGTTGAAATCATATCAGGAGAAGCAAAACCATAGAACAAAACAGATAATCCCAAAACTTACTCTGGTTTGTATAGAAAATTAATATAGAATGGAACAAGACTAATAAATTAAGTGAGAAAGGAAAGTTTTTTTCCATTAACCAAATGACATTGGCAAAGTTAGCGAATTATTTGGAACCCTACTTCCACATAAGAGGAAGGAAAGAATTTCCAAGGAAATTCCAAGTGAACTAAAGCATAAGTGAGAACATTTGACCAAATCTATGCAGATGAATATTTTTGTAATCTCTAGACAAATATTTTCTAAAAAGAACAATTAATATGTAACTCAAAAGTAAAGGTTGCTTGGTTCTGAACACATGAAACTGTAAAACCCATGTGCGTCAAAAAGTTAATATTCTTGATATGGAAAGTTCATACAAATCAGTATAGGGAGGACCCTAAGGACCAGCACAAAGATAAGTAAAGGCAAAGAAAAGACAAATTATAAAAATTGAAAAAAATATTTACAGTAAATATTTAAAAATTTAATCCCATCACAGAGGGTCTTCCTATGCCTGCATGTTCTCTTCTATCCTGAGTGGCCTTCATTCAGCTGCAAATCAAGCCTGCCTTAAAGGCACAGTTTGAGGATACAGCTATTAAATCATCTCTCATTCTCAAAGTCAGAATTCCTCATGTGACTCAGTACAGCCTTGGCTGTGTTCACTTAATTTGAAACTTGCTTGATGTGTACATAACAAAGCACCAAGGCTATATTGAGAACATACAGGCATAGGAAGAACACCTGCAAGATCACCTGGAGAATCCTGGTTGCTTATCATCTTGATCCATGTAGTTGCATTTACGATGTGAAATTTTAACTATATAGATATGGGTTCTCAGGTATTGAGGCTCAGAAACTCTATCTCATCAGTGTGCTCAAAACTAATTATATTGGGGAAGGCGACTTATATTATTAAAGTTAAGAAAGACCTAATGTACAAAATCAGAATGTTAATTAGTTTATTTTGAATAAGAATGTAGAAGCAGATTAGATATTTGTGTTAGCCATAGCAATGCATTCACTCCAAGTAAGCATGTTACATGGATGCCTTGAATACTCTCAGAATCAATGCAATCAAGAAATACGTATCATCCATGAGATTCAAATGTTTAATGGCATCATTTAATGGCTATAATAAGATGTACTAACAGCCTACATGATACTTGACATGTTGAAACATACTTTCCTATGAGTTGACATGACCAAAATTGGCCCTGAATATTTCTTTTCTTCAAATTTTACAATTGTATTAGTTGGATTATAAGGGACACATTATTTCATTGGATATTTAGTATTTCCAGTCAAATTATAGGAGAATGATGCATGCATGAAAGTGTACTGTTTCTTTAAGGCATTGTTTTTGTTCTTACCATTTTCTATCTCTATACTACATGTACACCACTCTCCCATCCATAGCATCTCTTATAGGGATCAATGACCATGAACTGCTATTGGGGTGAGGGAAGAGAGAATGTGTATTATATGAAAAGTCAGGCTTCAAGATTTAAATGTATGCCCTTCTTACTCCTCTGCCAGGTCCAGGCACCTACATAAAACCATATACCCTTCCTTTCTTTCTTTTTATTTTTTTGCCACTGTGAATTGCTACTTTATGGTTATTTTGCTATGGCAAAATATATTGTTTTATGGCTTTAAGTAAAAAGTTATAGATAAGATGGCATTTAAAAAAATTGATTTTGAATGCTTTAGTCTTACCAGATGCTCTTCAGTTTTCTCCTGTCCCCACAACTCCCTATTGTGTTAAACCATTCCTGATCCCTCTCTTAAATTACTTTGTAGATATTTGAGCTTCTCTTATTAGTTTTCTGTGTTATGTGCAACGCTGCTCACTCTCATTGGGATAGACCCTGAGCTAGAGAAGGCTTTCAAGCTGGTACAAGTTCAAGTGCAAACAACTCTGCCTCTTGAGCCTTATGAAGCAATTGATCTAATGTTAACTCAAAGAATCTGGGAGATAGACACGCTGTATAAATTCTGTGACAAAGCAGATCTGTAGGGTTTTGAAGGAAAGCAAAGCCATCTTTTGGGCAAATATCTGTTAACTGGGCCCTGGTAAAGATTGAATGCCTGATCATGGGACACCATATATCATATACCAAAATAAATTTTAAGAGGAATAAAGACCTGCAGTTTACTTATAAACTATTAGAAGACAATATGGCAGAATATGTTTATGCATTTGAGGTAAATTAAGGATATCTTAAAGAAGACAGAAAAAGCACATATCTTAAAAGATGAATTGATTTAGCAATATTATAATTAAAAAGTTCTGCACATTAAAAAATCTATTAAAGAATGAAAAGATAAATGACAGATTGAATATGTTGTTTTGAAAATCATATAACCAATTAGGATCAGTATGCAGGTACTTAATCTTAGAAGTCAATAACCCAATTGCCAAAGGCAAAGAATATTAATAGTTGATTTATAACAGAGGAAAACCAGTGACCCACCCATAAACATATGAAATGATGCTTAACCTCATTAATAATCAGTAAAATGTGAATTTAAAATTAAGATTATATTTTATAACCATACATTTGTCAAAAAATAAAAAGTATGACAATATTAATTATTAGTGAGAAC
The DNA here is from genome assembly GCA_008086735.1 of Cheirogaleus medius. Taxonomy (NCBI): domain Eukaryota; kingdom Metazoa; phylum Chordata; class Mammalia; order Primates; family Cheirogaleidae; genus Cheirogaleus; species Cheirogaleus medius. Next base: position 24,185,926 of record VBSM01003176.1, on the reverse strand, counting down.
AAGGAACAATCAGAGCTTTCATAAACTGCTGGTAGAAGTCTATATTGGTGCAAAGATTTAGGAGAACAATTTGTAAATACTGGTGAAGTTAAAGAAAGATATACTTTTTATCAGGAATTTTATTTGTAAAGAAGAAATATTGCCAATATAAGCAATTATGTTTAAAATTAATCAGTGCAACATTTTGTAATAGGTGAACATTGAAACTACTTCAATGTTCATCAACAGGAGAACAATTAATTCAAATTGAGGTATTTTCACACAATGTACAATATATTTATTCACAAATACCATAGTATCAATGAACAAAAAGAGTCTATTTATATATAAATTTAATGTTGATAGAAAAAATTTACAGAAGGATATCATAAGCATAAGGCTATTTATATGAAGATTAAAAACAAAACCTCTTATATTTTCATTTGTATGTACCTATTTGGTAAAATATGCAAGCATACATTGGAACAATAAATACAAAATTTATATGATTTTTTATTTTGGGGCAAAGAGTGATTGTAATGTGAAAAGGGTATTACCCAGGGATGATATAAAAATGACTTGAAACAAATATGGAAAAACATTAAGATAGGACAAGGATGTGAGATGGATCAAATGATGTTTTATATTCTCTCTACATTTCTATATGCTTAAAATATACCATAAATATTTAAATATATGTTCTTTTCATATTAAAACATGCATAGCCATAAAATAATATTTCTTATATGTGCTATATTCATACATATCTCTCTCCTTTTATATGTTTCATAAAGTTGGTTAAAGATATATTTTGTCTAAATATTTTGAATAAAGGCCACCTTATATGAAGTAATCAGTGAAGAATTAGAAGTTAGTTATTCTTTCTTTTTTTAAAGTTTGAGCATAGAGTTTGAATTGCGTTCAGTGTGATGATAGTGTTTCTGATGAGGGAGAGTATTCACATTGGGAAATTTGAAGGGTGTCAAGTTTAACTTGACAGTTTTATTTAGGGCAGAACTCAGTATATATCCTCAGCTCAACACATATAGAAACATCAGTTGTTTTACTTCTAACAACTACTGGAAGTGTTTGCCTTGGAAGAGTAAAAGCTTTAATGGCACTGGAGAGAAAATGAAGGTGCTTTTGTTTTGTTTGCTTTTGTTTTTGTTTTGAGACAGAATCTCGCTCTGTTGCCTAGGCTAGAGTGCAGTGGCATCATCACACCTCACTGCCACCTCAAACTGCTGGGCTCAAGTGATCCTCCTGCCTCAAAGGCTGACTTTTGATTGAACTGTTTTGCATTAAGCATTAAGAAATAACTGACTTACTCCTTATTTGGCAGTTTGAGGTACTGTGAAATAAATTTGCTTTTGAAATTATTTACCTTAATAACCCAAATAAATGCATCTTTCTCTCTCTCTCTAACCTTCTATCATTTTTGATACCATATCTAGAGTATGCCTTTAATTAATTTTAATTGCTCATTTCCATCATGAATTTAATATACATGGTGATGAAAATTCCAAATCGTTTTAAACTCTTTAGCTTTCTGGAAACAAAAGTGTAAAACAAAGAGCTAATTTAAACAGTGATAATGTGTCTTCATTAGAAATTTTACCTTTATTAACATCTTTTTAATGAAGGATTGAGCCCTTACTACATATCATTGTCATAGTGAAGCTATAGTGTGGTCTTTGTTTTTAAGGTATCCTTAAAACCCTCTTGGAAATTGAGAATTGCTTTCCATTCACAAATATTGAATACATTCTAAAAGTCATTGAAAATTACTATTTATTATCTCTAATGAAAAAGTTCTGGTACATTGGATAGATCATTTGGTTTGTCCTGTATAAATATTGCATCTATAAATATTATTAGCTATCTGGATTGCTTATGCCCCAAAGCACTTTTAATTAGTGCATTGAGTTTTTAAATTTTTAAAAAGGGTTTTACATTCATGAAATCACATTCCATCCTCATTCAGGATGGATATATTCTTGTTGTTTTGCCTGTGTCACTTATTGGTCAGCATTTAAAGCAGGCAGAAAGGACACTTAGATTTTAGTGATCATTAATATCAGGCAAAAACATTGCTTTTAATTCTATTTCTATCTTAGAATAAAATTAATTAGAAACCAATCATTTGAAGATAGGGGTTTAAAACCATTATTTTGTGTAAAACCTGTATTTATATTAACACATTGTCAGATTTTAATATTCTAATATTAAAATAACATCATATCCCATTTTTTCTTATTGGAAAAATAAATTTTCTTTTTAGCATTTACATACGCATTAAAGAGTGAATTTTAGGCTATATAATATAAAGATAGCAAATATTATAGAAAGTACAGTTGTAAACAGCATATTTTCATTTAGTAGAGTGAAGGACTAAACTCTGCAGGGCCAAAGTCTTTATATTACAAAATGATTTATTCATTTACTTAGAACATGTTTATTGATTACCTTCATAGGGTATAAGATATATTATGCCATGGGTTTATAGGATAATTTATATAGAATAAATAAGGCATACATGCATACAACTATTAAACAAGCGTGGGTTTCCCAAAAACACTTTCAGAGAGAAAGCCATGAGAGTAAGGGGCATGAGAGTTTATTTCTTGCTTTGTGGTGTAGGCAAAATTTTGTCTTGACTTTAAAGAATAAATAGACTTTAGACGTGGAGATGATAGGAGGTACGGGGGCATTTCAGCAGAGGAGATAACTTTAGCAAAGGTACAGAACCTGCTATTTATGAGATATTTATTGGGATGTGTGAGTGTGATTAGACACCAGGTTGACTGTAAGGAAATAGCAGAACGAAAGGCTAAAAGACAGGTGGGGGCAGATCAAAAAGGACTTGTTTTAATTTTTTAATTTCAGCATATTATGAGGATACAAATGTTTAGGTTACATATATTGCCATTGCCCCACCCGAGTCAGAGCTTCAAGTGTATCCAACCCCCAGACGGTGCACACTGTACTCATTAGGTATGAATATACCCATAAACTTTTTCCTCCTCCCCTCTCCCACCTGCCAAACACCTGATGAATGTTACTACTATATGTGCACTTAAGTGTTGATCAGTTAATAGCACTTTGCTGGTGAGTACATGTGGTGCTTGTTTTTCCATTCTTGGGATACTTCACTTAGTAGAATGGGTTCCAGCTCTATCCAGGATAATACAGGAGATGCTAAATCACCATTGTGTTTTGTGACTGAGTAGAACTCCATGGTACCACATTTTATTAATCCACTCATATATTGATGGACGCTTGGGTTGTTTCCACATCTTTGCAATTGTGAATTGTGCTGCTATAAACATTCTAGTACAGATGTCTTTTTTATGGAATGTCTTTTTTTCCTTTGGGTAGATTCCCAGTAATGGGATTGCTGGATCAAATGGTAGTTCTACTTGTAGTTCTCTGCTTTCCACAGAGGTTGTACTAGTTTGTGGTCTCACCAGCAGTGTGTGAGTGTTCCTATCTCTCCACATCCATGCCAACATTTATTGTTTTGGGACTTTTTGACAAAGGCCATTCTCACTGGAGATAAGTGATATCTCATTGTGGTTTTTATTTGCATTTCCCTGATGATTAGAGACATTGAATATTTTTTCATGTTTGTTGCCCAAGTAAGGGGGCTTACTTGAAATTTATCCTTCAGGATCATTATACTTGCCAGGAGATGGCACTAAAGCGCTTTGTTCTGTGTTCCAGAAAACAAATCTATAAGCCAAAGGTTACCTCAGCAATGCATTATGTAATATTGTGTGAATTAGGCATTTTATTTCATTCCACTCATACCCTCAATTATTTATGTTACATGTTAAGATTATTAGTTATCTCACCATGTCTGTGTTAAAAGCTACATTTATTTTACCTCAGGAGTATAATGTATGCTTTAACAAACTGACTTGTTTCATTTTGCAATTTATTTTAAGAAATGGTCTAAGCATAAAAAGAAGAAAAGGAAAAATATTTAGGTATTAAAAGTGCAGAGGTTACTAGGCTTCTAAATAATAATAAACTGCAAGGATACCAATGGAGATCAAACTCTATATAATTTGAGTTGGGGATAATGTTAGAACTGCTATGACTTAGTTTCCTTCATTATTTGTAATTCTTATAGTATAGGTGCATATATATTTTTTTCCTTATGAGGAAATTTGACTTTTCACATTAAGTTATGGATGATCTTATTCAAGGATTCAAAATACTTAACACATTTTCATTTTAAATTAAATATTTTAAAGATATTTATTATAGTATGTTATAGGAATAATATAGATATTTGCTTGCTAAATGATCATGAAAAATTGGATGTGTATTTATGAATAATACTCAAGGAATATTAGTATGTTATGTGCTCTGTGCTAGACATGCCAGCTGCTGGGAATATGAAGATGAAAAGATTTAAAATCTCTACCTTCTAGTAGCTCACAGTAGTACATGAAAATTCTAGTACTTCTTCCTTAGTACTTGGTGTGGTAAGTTTTAAACATTTTATCCATTAGATAAATGTATCTAAGATAGTATGGTATCTCATGATTTTAATTTTTACTTTCCTTATGATGTTGATAATCTTTTCATGTTCTTACTCTCCATATATGTAGTTTCTTTGGTGAAGCAACTGTTCAAATCTTTTGCCCATTTAAAAAAAATTGTTTGCTTTCTTATTATTGAGTCTTTAGGTATTTCTTAAAAAATATTTATCTTCCACATAGATATGCTTTATGGGACCTATGATACATAAATATTTTTTCCCAATCTGAGGTTTATCTTTTTATTCTTCTTAGAGTATTTTTTAAAGAGAAGTTTTAATTTTGATGAATTTCAGATAATTTTTTCTTTTATGTCCTTGAGGCTCAGAAACCAGTACCCCAAAATATGGCACTTTGACATGCTGAACTGAAAAAGAACCCTCAGGGTCTTTCTGACCTTACTCCCTACCCTTCTGTCTCACAATCCTATTTCTCTCCAAAAGCACAGGATGAAGTCGTTCTCTGAAGTTCTCTTATCTGCCTAAAGTCTGGACCTGCCAAAGAAGAAAACAATTACCTGTGGTTCCTTCCCTGAGTTTTCATTAACTGAACTCATAAACTGAAGTCTGTCAACACAACTGGGCAGACTTTTGTCACAAGCCATTGTTCTCTCTGTGGGTCCAACAGACTTTGTCCCAGTCAATTGTTTGTTGTTTAAGTCCATTGAATTCCCATAAAAATCATTTACCTAGCCTCCTAAATCAACCACACTTCCCCATCTCTCTCTTTCCCCTAAAAGAGGTATATACAATCATCTGTACTTGATTAGGTTACTGGGTAATCATTCTCCTATGATTCCCTTAGCTATACGCATTAAAATAAACCTCTATGCTGTTTCTCCTAATAATCTGCCTTTTGTGAGTTGATTTTTCAGTGAACCTTCAGAGTGCAAAGGGGATGTTTTCCCTTGGCCCATACAATGTATTGTGCTTTTGGTGTCATACTTAAGAAATCTTGGCCGAATCCAAAGAAAAAAGATTTTGTTTTATGCTTTTATCTAGAAGCTGTATAGTTTTGGGTTTTATATTTGAGTATATGACACATTTTGAGTTAGTTTTTTATGTGGTATAAGATTTGGATTGAAGTTCATATTTTTTGCATAGATAACCAATAATTCCTGCACCATTCTGGGGGGAAATCATTCTTCACTGAATCACCTTTGCATCTTTGTCAAAAATCATTTGTCTATCTGTGTGTGGGATTACGTCTGGACTCTATTCTCTTGTTTGTCTATCCTATTTGCCAATATCACTGTATTGATTACTATAGCTTTATAATGTCTTGAAATCACATAATATATTCTTCCAAATTTATTGATCTTTTTTGAAGTTGTTTTGGATTTTCTAAGTCATTTGCATTTCTATACCAACTTCAGATTCAACTTCTTAGTTTCTACCAACCCCCTCACACACACAGGAAACAAACCCTGATGGGACTTTAATTGTGATTGTATTGATACTATAGATCAGTTTAAGGTGTGTCAACGGAACAATCACAAGGTACATAAATTTGGAGAGGAGAGCTCTGTTCCTTATAAAGGGCTGCAGCCTGCAGTCTGTGTGCATCCTGCAGGCTGGGAAGGATAGCCTCCCACAGAAACCAGAAGCAGGCACTCTGAAGGAGGGAAAGGTGAGACAGAAATTTATGCTGAATAGGTCAGCTGAGTATACTTATTCAACAGATACTTTTATAATCCTGTGTCTTAGAAATTACCTAAAAATCTTCTTTTCATTGGTATGAAACAGATCTCAAAGACTATTAAATTTTTACAATTATAATAACTATGTTATTCTTACATCTATTAAAAATTTCTTTTTAAACTCCTGAAAAATTAAAATAATGATTTCTGATTATCTTTATTCTTCCTGTATACATCATTTTCATTGGAGATTAAGTTAACAATACAAATTACTATAAAAAAGCACTTCATTGAAATTAGCCCAAGTTGTGTGTGAATAGCAGCTTCCAGACAGAGTACAGAGCTTAATCAGTATATATAGTTTGCAAAGACAGATTTGTATTCACAAATGCATAAGCATTAATGACAAGGCAGAAGAATTTTGGACAAGAAATTTTTTCATTGTGAAAACAAATTTTTAACTATTATTCCAGTTCAGTCAGGCATAACTTTGATATTTTCTCAAGTTGGTTAAGACATAATTCTGCTTGTATGCTTTATTACATGTTTTTGAAATAGATCTTTGATTCTGGAAACTATACTATGGGATTATTTTATTGCAAGTTGTCCCATTCTCCCCTTGGAGTGTGTCTATCCTTACCCTTTGCCTAGCCAACTCTTCATCCATTAGGTACCAACTTAAACATCAGTTCCAGGAATTCCCAAAGAAAGTCTTCCTGATTCCTGGAATAGATCATGTGACCAATCTTACTGTAACACTAGTCTCTTATAGCAGTTATAACAACTGTGATTAAAATTATTATTTAATTATTGTCTCCTTTGGGGCTATGATACAAATACTCAGAGAGTAGGAATTATGTCTTTTCACTGAGTCCTAGTAACTAACATACAGCCAGACACAGAGTAGATCCTCAGTGACTATTGATTGATTTTATCATTTATGACTGAAGAGAGGAAAGTGAGTGAATGAAGGATAGGTATAGATATTGTACAGCAAAGCAACCCATAGGCAACTCGGGACCAGCACACTTCTCCCTGGCATGGTCAGGGATTGATCTTTGGGGACCTAGAGACAGGCCCACAGGCCAGACCCCATATACCCAGGACTTGATTATGTTCCTTGGGAGCATTGAGGGAAGATTTGTGAACTAATTTCAGGAGACCAGGGATCCTGAATGGGCAGAACCAAGAGGAGAGTGCAATGTGTATCACATCCACAGCACACGCATGGAGTACCCATTCCCACACAGGAAAGCTGTGCTCTCAGCCCAGGATGGGATCCTACACAGGGAAAATCCCACTTTACAGTGGTATTGTTGGAGAACTCAGCTAGGTGTCCCCACTGGCAGATGCTTGAGGGAGACCATGGAGCAGGGGAGGGGAGAGCAGAGCAAAACCCACTCCAGACAGTAATATTGTGGATATCAGATGGCCCTCACCTTCACAAGCAAACTTTCTGGGTGGATGGAGCCACCTCAGCTCCACCCTGATGGCTTTCCCTTTTTGCCCCCACCAAAACAGCTACCTTACCAATTTTTATGGAGCCTGAGGGCAGGCTCACCCAACCAAGCCCTATCCAGCCTCACTCCCCCACCTGCCTCTGCTATGGTGGACAATAAGGACACACCTGGAAGTTCCAGGGCCTTACCCATCACCTGGGACATTCAAGTATTCCTCCCGAGGGGCTAGAGCCAGTAACAGGTCCCAAGAATAACACTGCAGCTTGTTCCTTCAGGAAATTGCCACCTACTGACAGGGAGGTCAATTTGCACAGTGCTTTATAGCATTTACTGACTCGGACATACAGGGTATGGTTGACTCTTACCGACAAACACCACCTACTGTCTCAGAGATTAAACTGGACATGTCAATACAATTCTAACTGTTAAGAAGACCACAGGGCTGGGGAAAGAGAAGGGATCTCAAAGACCCCTATCTTTCCTTATTAAAGAGAGATAGGGAATCTACTCACAAACATAGCTCACAACTGCCACAGCCTACAAATAACTACCAACTGAGAAAACCACCACAACAAGAATATCTACAACCAAGGCGTACAGCCAGCACCCCATCTAAGCACCCACAAGCAAAGCCAACAGATGCTACAGACAATCCCTTACAAATATGGGAAAAAGAAAAAGAAAGCCTCATTTAAACAAAAGAAAATCCAAAAATAAGCAGTGACGGCTGCCCCAGATGAGAAGGAATCAGCAAAAGAACTCCAGAAATATGAAAAATCTGAGCAAAAAGACACCCCCACAAGGGAACACCAGCTCTCTAGTAGTAATGGATACCAACCAAAATGAAAATATTTAAGTGACAGATAAAGAATTCCAAATATGGATTGTAAGGAAGCTTAATGAAATCCAATAGAAAATGGAAAATCAACTCAAAGACACCAGCAAAATAATTCAGGAAATGAATGAAGAATTCACCAAAGAGATTGACATATTAAAAGAAAAAAGAACATCTTAAAAGAAAAAAGAATTTTGGAAAAATTCATTTAAGGAAATGCAAAACACAGTGGAAAGTTTTAAGAATAGAACAGATCAAGCAGAATAAAGAATCCCAGAGCTTGAAGACAACTCTTTTGAATTAATTCAATCAGTCAAAAATAAAGAACAGAGAGTTAAGAGGAATGAACAAAGCCTAAAAGAAATATGAGGTTATGTAAAATGGCCAAATATAAGAATCATGGGGATCCCTGAAGGTGAAGAAGAAAACACGCAAGGGCTGGAAAACCTATTTGAGGAATTAATTGAGGAAAACTTCTCTGGTCTTGTTAGAGATTTAGACATCCAGGTACAAGAATACCAACGAACACCTGGGAGATTCATTGCAAAGAGACAGTAATCAAGACACACAGTCATCAGACTGTACAAAGTCAACACAAAGGAGGTAATCTTGTGAGCAGTGAGGTGAAAACATCAAAGGAAGACCCATCAGACTAATTGAACAATTCTCAATAGAGACTCAATAGAGACCTTACAAGCCAAAAGAGATTGGGGCCCCATCTTCAGGAATCCGAAAAGACCCTGAATAGCTAAAGCAATTTTAAGCAAAAAGAACTAATCTGGAGGCATCACATTACCAGACTTCAAACTATACTACCAGGCTATAGTAAACAAAAGAGCATGGTATTGGCACAAAAATAGGGACATAGACCAATGGAACAGAACAGAGAACCTAGATATAAAACCATCCACATACATGGCTGGGCTGTGGCTCATGCCTGTAATTCTAGCACTACAGGAGGCTGAGGTGGGAGGATCGTTTGAGCTCAGGAGTTCGAGACCAGCATGAGCAAGACCCCCATCTCTACTAAAAAAATAAATAAATTAATTGGCCAGCTAAAAATATATAGAAAAAAATTAGCCGGACATGGTGGCGCATGCCTATAGTCCTAGCTACTCAGGAGGCTGAGGAAGAAGGATTGCTTGAGCCCCGTAGTTTGAGGTTGCTGTGAGCTAGGCTGACACCATGGCACTCTAGCCCAGGCAACTGAGGGAGACTCTGTCTCAAAAAAAAAAAAAAAGCCATCCACATACAACCAACTGATTTTTGACAAAGCAGAAAGCAGTATGTACTGGGGAAAAGAAGTTCTATTCTATAAATGATACTGGCAAATTTGGATAGCCACATATAGAATAATGAATAAGATCCATTATCTCTCACCAGTCACAAAAATTAATTCAAGATGGAAAAAGGAGTTAAATTTAAGGCATGAAACCATAAGAATTCTAGAAGAAAATATTGGAAAAATTCTTCTAGTATTGGCCTAGGCAAAGAATTTATGAAGAAGACCCCAAGGGCAATCACAGCAACAGCAAAAATAAATAAATGGGACTTGATTAAATTAAAAAGCTTCTGCACAGCTAAGGAAATAATCAATAGAGGCAATACACAGCCTTCAAAATGGGATATTCACCAGCTATACCTTAGACAAAGAACTAATAATCAGAATCTACAAGGAACTCAAATAAATCAGCAAGGAAAAAACAAACCACCCCATTAAAAAGTGGGGATAAGACATGACCAGAAGCTTTTCAAAAGAAGATAGACAAAGGGCCAATAAACATATAAAAAAATGCTCAATGTCACTTATCATCAGGGAGATGGGAATTAAAAACATAATGAGATATCAACTTACCCCAGGTAGTAGGGCTTCTATTAAAAAGTCCAAAAACAATAGATTCTGCCATGGGTGCAGAGAGAATGAAATGCTTATACACTCTTGGTAAGACTCCAAATTAGTATAACCTCTATGGAAAACAGTATAGAGATTCCTCAATGAACTAAAAGCAGACCTACCATTTGATACAGCAATCCCACTATTGGGTATTTTCCCCAAAGGAAAAGAAATCATTTTATAAAAAGGCACCTGCACTCAAGTAATTATTGTAGCACAATTTACAATTGCAAAAATGTGGAATCAACCCAAGTGCCCTTCACTTCATCAGTGGATTAACACAATGTGTTATATTTTTACTATGGAATACCACTCAGCCACGAAGAAGGATGAATTAAATCCTTTTGCAACAATTTGGATGGAACTGGAGACAATTACCCTAAGTATTTAAAGAATGGGAAAACAAATACCACATATACTCAGTATTAAACTGGAACTAACTGATGAGCACAAATGTGCACAAAGGGAAGTAAAACTCAGTGGAAATCAAGCTAGAGGGAGAGGGGAGGAGAGGATGGGCAATAACCTACCTAAAAATTACAATGAACACAATCTGGGTGATAGGCACACTTATAACACTCAAGCGTAACAAAATTGATGCTTTTAACCAAAAACATTTGTACACCCATAATATTTTGAAATAAACAACAAAAAGAATATGCATTTAAAATGTGATATATTCCTATCGCTATATAAATTATATTTTATAAACTCTATTTGTCAGTATTTCACTTTATGACTCTATTTTTTGTTGTTTTCCATAATTGCTCTCTATTATACAAATAAATTATGTTTGGTACATTTATGGGCTATGTATTTAAATACTTATCATATATCATGGTATTTAACATGACTCATTATAATGTTTCCTTGGTACACTTGAGTTTTTATTGTTTATTTAAATTTATAAAATACAGTAAAGTCAAATTTATAAATGGGCATTATTTCAAAAGTTCATTAAGTCAGTTGTTTTGATTTTAGAATTTATATTCCCCAAAAAGTAAAGCTATAAATGGCAATTAAATTGCAAGTCAGTCAAGCAGTGCCTATTTAACAGTAATAACCTGAAATATGGTATACTGGTACTATTCCAATTTCATTTAAAATAAAATAACATGGGAAAGAAGAACAACTATTAATTTTCCCTAATAAGCTGCATTCTTATTTCTAAGTGAATAATGTCAGAAATACATTTGTAAGGCTATTGAAACTCACCTAGGGTGGGGAAAGCCCAAAGAAAAGAAGGAGGGAAATATAGTTTACTTCTTGCTACTCAAAGCGTAGGCTGTGGAGCAGCAGCATCACCATCACTTGGGAGCTCATTAGGTAGAATCTCAGGCTCACCCAAGACCTGCGGAGTCAGAATCTACACTTTAACCAGATGACCATGTAATTCATATCTACACTAATGTTTTGGATGCACTGGAGATCAATGACTTTTAATCTTTTTATATCTATATTTGAAGATGGATATCTCTACTGTTAAACAGATATTTGAGGAACATGTAAGAGGAAGAACTACTTGAGATCATCAGTATTGGGGAATTATTAATTATTAATTCAGGGCAAAACAATCTCTCTCCCATTGGGATCTGTGAAAGGACCTAGGACTTGTTCTATCTTGCTCACCATTGAAGTATATTGCCTCTTTATAAGAAGAAACAGTAAATGTTTGGGATAATTTAAATCCTCTGTTTTAAATATGATTCCAAATTAGTGACTTCAGTTAAAAATGTAACATCAATGATGATACACATTATATGTGTTTACAAGTTTTTAATCAACTAACAAGATATTTTTGATTTAGACAGTTTATTGAAATCATTTAAAATACCAAACAATGCTTGGTCATCAACAATTTAGTAGAATAAATATAGATAAAATTTTACATAAGTTTTACTAATAACACACTATACTTTATGTGTAAATAAGTATATATACACTGCTATAATTATCCCAGAACAGAATATTAATAGGGATATAAAAATAAATATGGCACAGCAAAAGAAGTATTCCTCAAATGGCTAAATAAAAAGAAACAAAAACACACAAAACCTTTACTTTTATGAATAAATGGACACCTGAAATTAAAAATTATATTGGGTTATTTTTGACACTTTAAAAATAATATAAATGAAACTGTATTAAAGATACAGAAATGAGGTATCTTCATTGTACACCAACTAGATTAATACCTTGCTGAAAAAATAAATCTTTATATATCTTTTACTGTTTTCTGCAGGTAGTATTTGAAATTCATTTTCAGATCTTCTAATGGAATAAAACAGAATTGGTAAATGGTATCTGTAAATTCGGTTGTTTAATCCAGCCTTCTTTTCTGGTGCCTACTTACTGTGGAAATTAGCCAGCATGAAAATATTGGAGAATATCTCGTCTGTATTCTATTAATATTGACTATATACTCTAACCATTATTAAAGATAATTAGTATTTAGATAGTATTAATACAGTGTTTACTTGTAGTTTCCACTGAATGTTTCCATGTGTTATCTTTAAAATAAATAACTAATATATCACCACATGTCTTTTGAGAACATGTACATGTTTTATAATAAATGAAATTATAAAGGCCGGGCGCGGTGGCTCACGCCTGTAATCCTAGCACTCTGGGAGGCCG